>CM077179.1:28809922-29409922 GCA_039654105.1 Coreius guichenoti | reverse complement strand
TGCCACTTTGATGTAAATCATTGCGCTGAATGTAAAACATACTACTTTAATACAGCTACTGTATATTGTCATATCAATGGTAATGCTATAACACTGAATTCAACACATTATGTCATGAAACAGGTTCAATTAATATGTTGTAAGTAGCAATTTATCCAAAGCAACTTTTGGTAGTAGTTAGCAACATTTGGCATAATGTAATTGTAAACCTTACAAAATCAGATGGAGTTACTTTTAGCCATAATGCCTCAAAAGTCTGAAACCTTTTACCAACTGAAACTGTATATAAAGGTGCTATACAAATAAAATGTGCATGCTGAGTCATCAACCTTTTTGTCAACATTTATGAGTAAACTAGCATAGAGAAGCATCATGGTCTAAAAGCCACATAACTCAAAGGCACATTGGCTCTACTGTAGGTCACATGGCTGATGGGCCACGGCCTGCTTCTTACTTTTAGTTATCAGCCCTGAGTATTAGCCACTGCATCGCACATCCTTCCAGAGTTAAAACAGTAAAAAGTCCACTCACTCTGAATAGTTCTGAACGGGGCTGGTGGATGGTGACTATGACTATTCGATCTCTTCTGGCCAGTTCAGCCAGCAGCATCACTATCTGATTAGCCGTCATGCTGTCCAATCCTGTGGTTGGCTCATCCAGGAGAATCACCTCTGACGTGGCATAACGCAAAATGGAAAAACAGGAAAAGAAATAAAAACAAACTTTCCAGAAAGTCCACTCTCTGTCTTTTGAGAGACAACTTTGAGTGTCTTATTAATTCAAGTAATTAAAGCAATTAATAGATTTGCCTTTGTCTAAAGTTAGAGCCAAATTAATTGGCTGATGAATTAATTTACTGCTTGATTGGAGAAGGCAGCAGATGAAAGCCACTTATAATTGCTGGTTTGTGTTCAGTTTGGAGTGGCCTCAACTAATCCGTAGTCCACGGTCCCAGGAGACCCCTGAGGTCCAAAGAGCCAGATAAAGGATCCAGAGGGACCCTCATAGACCTCCGCTTAATATTAAAAACGTGATAACCAACTTTTAATATTCTACTTCAGTCACTTTCACTCATTTGTCCATTCCTCAATAATCCTTTGAGGGGCTTTGGGTCACTGTACTGGTCGCTCTCTATTTAAATAACATTTAGTCTTTAATAATATTTAGCTACTGCAGCACATGTGAGGGTTGCATCATCTGAGGAAGTCAACACATGCTATACAGTGTTTGTACATTATACCTAAACAAACATTACGCTAGTATGGGTTAATATTTATTATATGTCTAAGGCAAGTCAGGGGGCAGCACAAAGCACTGACTTGGGTCCTGAAGCAGCTGGCTGGCAATGGAGACCCTCCTTCTCTCTCCACCAGAAATACCTGGGAAAATGCGGCCTCCAATCACACTGTGAGCCACATGTCCCAAACTCAACTCTGCCATGACCGCGGTTACCTATGGCAGGTCAGAGTGGGATAAGGTTATTAAAAATGTATGAATGATAATGTCTCCATCATAACTTCCTTCTCTACGAAAATATGTGTTTGAGGTTTATTCATTTTATTTCATTTAATTATCAATTGTGAGTTTTTCCAAATATAAACAATTGTTTAAAAAAAACTAGTTGGAGTCTTTATGACTATCTGTGGTGATGTGGCAAATGAGTTGCGTGTGTCTGAAGGGAATGAGCTCACCTTCTTGCGTATGGCCCGAGCAGAGTGTTTTCTCAAAGAAAGTTGAGCAGTGTATGTCAGAGTCTCCTCCACAGTCAGGTAGCTCAAGAGATTGTCACTCTGAGAGAGAGAGAGAGAGAGAGAGAGAGAGAGAGAGAGAGAGAGAGAGAGAGAGAGAGAGAGAGAGAGAGAGAGAGAGAGAGAGAGAGAGAGAGAGAGAGAGAGAGAGAGAGAGAGAGAGAGAGAGAGAGAGAGAGAGAACGAGAACATTCTATGTAAGCATTCAAAATAAGGCTATATTTCCCCATAAAGAATACTCTAGTATCAATACTATGGTGAATATAAAGCGACAGTTCTTACATTTTAAAAGTGTGATTTCTAGACATGGAAAAGTTGTAGAAATGAATAAAATCTTTTATAACACTTGTATATAAAAACAAATTTATATAAATTTTGTCAAGCTCCTTAATAGAGTGGTACAGGAATGATGTCAAAACCCGGAGGACTAATTCGCCACTGATTCCCTTGAGAGTCGGCCGTCGCGCCGGCGTGATCAACTCGCTTTTTTTCTTATCAGTGCCAAAGAGACTCAAATAACTGTCGATTTTTATAATTCAGGCAAGTGTTATACATCATTATAATATGTTAAGTTTCTTTGTGTGTGTGTGTGTGTACAGTCACAATAAAAACAGACTGTTGTGCTTTTTGCAAACTAAAGAAAACAAACATGATGCCTGCAGCCTCTCTCTCAAAGAGGTTCATTCAGAAAGTCTTCAGAAAAGGAACTCTAACTTAGTGAACACTTGTCACACAAACATGAGACATATGTCTAAAGAAACGTCGCAATGTCAGGTTTTAAATAATGCAAATAAAATTGAAAACAAATATTCTGTGTTTATGTAATCTGTTTGAAAAGAGAGAGATCGCGAATGACTCATTATCGTCTCATTATCCGCTAATGCGCCACGCCCACGGAGCACGCGTTCTTTTGAGATTCAAATACCGATCCATGCTCACAGTCAACGCCCACATCAACTCAAATAAACACATCAAGTGTAGTGCTATACTTTAGCTACATCGTTTTGAGACGCGTTGAGGAATAATCCTGGAATAATTTACCTCATGAAAAGCTGTTTATTTCTAAGAACAACGGATTCAGCCGCTGATTGTGAGGTAAGTTTATTCTGTTAGTTTTCTGTGAATATTAAACGCAAAAAGACCGTTTAAATATGAATCCTGCTGCAACATAAAACGTCATAGACGTAAGACTGTTTAGACAAGATTTCTTTGGCCTGTTTTGGACAGATTATGAAGTGTTTACTGTAAAATAGCCTAGTGTCACATCAATACAGCTTTTATTAGCAAACGTCTGCTCAGATGCTATAAATATAGTACCAGTATTTTGTTTCATATTGATGTTTAAATATTATAGCCTAATGGTATTTTTTAATTTAATATATGTTGATTGTGAAAAGTGAACAGCACGAGTAATAAAGGACACATCATTTGATGCGCAATATATCAGAAGACATGGAGTTTTAGAAATGATTTTGACCACTTCATTAAGTTTTGTTTTGTAGAAAGCCTTTATTTAAAGTGAATTTCGTTTTGTATAAATTGTATCTTAATTTTAATCAATGTTTTTAATATATTTGCTTCTTATTTAATAAGATAGCATAGCAGACAATAGCCCTAGTGCTGGCGTGATCATGCATTGCACACGTCTCATAAATGAACCAACGCTTGAAATGATATTTGAGTATTGTGTGTATCGGATAGTTTACAAAATCAAATGATTCAGAAAATGTTTGCCATTGAAATGACTGGGGGAAAAAGTGTCCCAATCAACCTGAATCCACCCTATACTCTTTGAAATCATAATTGCATTGCATTTAAATCCCAAATATTTGACTTGTAACATTCATCATTACCAATTATTCAGTTATTTGTATTTACTAAATACTGAATTGTGTTCAGTGTCACAATATTACTGTTTTTTTTAGCATGAGACTTATTTAAAAAAAAAAAAAAAAAAAAAAAGTACACTGCCAAAAATGCTCTTCTTAGTATTTTTGTCTTGTTTCTAGTCTAAATATCTACAAATTCTTAAATCAAGATGCATTTACTAGATAAGTAAAATGACATAAGATATTTTTTCTTGTTTTGTTGAAAGTAAAATCAAAATGAAGTGAGTGTTTGCTTAAAACATGCAAAATTATCTGCCAATGTGGAAGAAAAATAATCTTGTTTCTGATTGAAATCTTGTTTCTTGTGTCTGTCCCAAACAGAAATAAGATTATTTTTCTTACCCCATAGAAAATTTTACTTATCTAGTAAATGAATCTTGATTTAAGAATTTTTAGATATTTGGACTGGAAACAAGAAAAAATACTAAATAAGAAGAGCATTTTTTGCAGTGTAGTCAAATCTTTTGATAATTTAAAATATAATAGGCCTTTGTTGACTACATTCTAAATAAACTACAACAAAATATATTTCCTTTGTCCTATTGCTTAGCTCTCAGTCACATACCTGAGGCTCATTCATTATGCAGCTCATTATGGGGTTCATTATGAGTTCTTTTGTTCTCTCAGGTGTGAATCACAGCATTATTCATGATCATTCACGCCTCTTCGCATACGGCCTTTGTAAAGAAAAAGTGTCTTACAAAATGCAAATCAATATATTGTGTTGTGGGAATAAGTAGGCACAATGATTCTCACATCAGTTTGAAGCAAAAACTCTAGGCAACATCACCCATTAGTCTAAAGTCTTGTGGACACATATCTATTGTGTGTTTTGAGGCCTTAATTTTAAAACAAAAATTTTAGTTTTTTCAAAAACCACGCATACACATTATTCTCTCAAAAATACAAGCATGTACATACATGTTGCTCACATATTATGGTAGCCCAGTTTGTGCTGAATACAGTGTATTACACTTTTGCCATTAATGTGTTTTTAAGCAACTGAAAAAAGCACAAATGTCAGAGCATGTCAAAACTTCTAAAGGGCCCCAAAACAACTCAGACTCCAGAGGGTACAGGAATGATGTCAAAACCCGGAGGACTAATTCGCCACTGATTCCCTCGAGATTTTCCAATAACACTTTACAATAAGGTTTCATTAGTTAATGTTAGTTAACTAATTTAGTTGTCATGAACAATACTTCTACAGCATTTTATTAATTTTAATTTCAATATTTACTAATACATTATTAAAATCCAAAGTTGTATTTGTATTAGTTAGTGCACTGTGAACTAACAATGAACGACTGTATTTTTTATTAACTAACATTAACAAAGATAAACAAATACTGTAACAAATGTTATGCTCGTTGTTAGTTCTTGTTAGTTAATACATTAATTAATGTTAACAAATGAGACCATATTGTAAAGTGTTACTGATTTTCCTATGGGGTTTTATAATGGGGTTTTTCAATATATGAGTAAAATAAAGCCTGTGGTAAACATAACTTTATGATACTTTGACATTTTGTTCTACAACATAAACTGCACACACTCATTCCCCAAATGTTCTTGTCTCCTTATTAGAAACATACACTTTCAAAAATAAACACCTCTGCTTCAAAATTAGCGTTTTCAGTATGGGTGTGTAATTTACATTGTAGAACAAAATGTCGAAGTATCGTCAAATTATGTTTACCACAGGCTTTATTTTACTCATAAATTGAAAAACACCACTATAAAACCTCATAGGAAAATCTTGAGGGAACCAGTGGTGAATTAGTCTTCCGGGTTTTGACGTCATGCCTGCACCACTCTATATTTTTTGGGTATAAGTTGCTATTTGTGAGTAAAACATAATTTAAAAAACTTTGTAACCACAAACTAGAAAAGTCACATACATTTACTAGTAATACAACGTGTAAACCCTGAAGAACATTCAGTTATTGGAATTATAGAATTTAATTATTTTAATTATTTTTAAGTATTTTATTTATTATTTTAATATATTGTTAATCATAATATCTGTAAATAAAAAGTTTGAAAATATTTATTATTGTAAAATATTGTAAATGATTACATTTTAATTTTTTGGTGAATTGTCCCTTTAAACAGTTCCCGTGTTCATCCAATCAGAGCTGATCTCTGCTGTTCTGTATGTGAGATGTGCATGTACAGTGGTGTGTATCAGCTGTAATATGCATTCTTAAAGGTAATTCTGGTAATGTATTAATGGTTGACATTATCGACAACATTTCACAATTTGTAAACTTTGCTCCTGATTTGGCAAGTGCTCTTAAAGGGTACTAACACACAGTTTCTGCCAATCTCATGTTAATCTTGAGTACCTATAGAGTAGTATTGCATCCTTCATATCTCCGAAGAGTCTTTTGTTTTGTCATATTTATAAAAGACAGATACACTGTACCGATTATTTCCGAAAACACCCGAGCTCGTGGAGGTGTGCAGTGGGCGGAGCTAAAGAGTCACACACACACACAATACATCATGGCATTATCTCTGGATAACTTTCGATTCACTATACGTACGTTCGTGTTGTTTACATTATATGCACTTGCGTGCCGATTGCCAAAAAAACACAGACATTTGATGCAGTTTCACTCACCGCCTGAGGTTTTGACTCATGACCAGGAACAAACAAACACACTTGCAGAACTCCGTTGCTGCTCCGGAAAAACAAACTGCATCCACTATTTCCTTAACACTGGGTTATTTGGGAAGCTGAACAACATTATCTTTCCCTCAAAACCAAAAACACACTTTTTTGTGACATTGTTGATTTTGTGGTCTAAAAACAAAATGACAGCCGACAGCTTCCGTAACCCGAACAAAGCTCGTTGATGTGCGCATGCGCTCCTCTGGGAGAAGTGCCCATACAAGGAATTCCGCCCTTTATGAAGTCATACAGGGCCATACTCGAAAAAACATTTTCCGAAACTTATTAGAATCCTGAAGGAGTGTATTTGGCACAGAAATACTCCGTCATATGTCCAACTCGTTTTTTGAAATTTTGGCCATGTTTAGCATGAGAATCCAACTCTTTAACAGTGTAAATAAGTCAGAATGCATGAAATAGCATTAGACCCCCCTTTAAATGTCACTGCTTCAAGTTCTTATCTGTATCTGGAGTTTAGGGCTTGTATTTATTAAGTATTAGGCTTATTCCTTTTAAGATGAGTCAGAAGGTTGTTGAGTTTGTGCATCATGTCTACAAACCCGATTCCAAAAAAGTTGGGACACTGTACAAATTGTGAATAAAAACAGAATGCAATGATGTGGAAGTTTCAAATTTCAATATTTTATTCAGAATACAACATAGATGACATATCAAATGTTTAAACTGAGAAAATGTATCATTTTAAGGGAAAAATAAGTTGATTTTAAATTTCATGGCATCAACACATCTCAAAAAAGTTGGGACAAGGCCATGTTTACCACTGTGTGGCATCCCCTCTTCTTTTTATAACAGTCTGCAAACGTCTGGGGACTGAGGAGACAAGTTGCTCAAGTTTAGGAATAGGAATGTTGTCTCATTCTTGTCTAATACAGGCTTCTAGTTGCTCAACTGTCTTAGGTCTCCTTTGTCTTTATGATGCGCCAAATGTTTTCTATGGGTGAAAGATCTGGACTGCAGGCTGGCCATTTCAGTACCCGGATCCTTCTTCTATGCAGCCATGATGTTGTAATTGATGCAGTATGTGGTCTGGCATTATCATGTTGGAAAATGCAAGGTCTTCCCTGAAAGAGACGACGTCTGGATGGGAGCATATGTTGTTCTAGAACTTGGATATACCTTTCAGCATTGATGGTGCCTTTCCAGATGTGTAAGCTGCCCATGCCACACGCACTCATGCAACCCCATACCATCAGAGATGCAGGCTTCTGAACTGAGCGCTGATAACAACTTGGGTTGTCCTTGTTCTCTTTAGTCCGGATGACATGGCGTCCCAGTTTTCCAAAAAGAACTTCAAATTTTGATTCGTCTGACCACAGAACAGTTTTCCACTTTGCCAGGGTCCATTTTAAATGAGCCTTGGCCCAGAGAAAACGCCTGCGCTTCTGGATCATGTTTAGATATGGCTTCTTTTTTGACCTATAGAGTTTTAGCCGGCAATGGCGAATGGCACGGTGGATTGTGTTCACCGACAATGTTTTCTGGAAGTATTCCTGAGCCCATGTTGTGATTTTCATTACAGTAGCATTCCTGTATGTGATGCAGTGCCGTCTAAGGGCCCGAAGATCACGGGCATCCAGTATGGTTTTCCGGCCTTGACCCTTACGCACAGAGATTGTTCCAGATTCTCTGAATCTTTGGATGATATTATGCACTGTAGATGATGATAACTTCAAACTCTTTGCAATTTTTCTCTGAGAAACTCCTTTCTGATATTGCTCCACTATTTTTCGCCGCAGCATTGGGGGAATTGGTGATCCTCTGCCCATCTTGACTTCTGAGAGACACTGCCACTCTGAGAGGCTCTTTTTATACCCAATCATGTTGCCAATTGACCTAATAAGTTGCAGCTGTTCCTTATATGTACATTTAACTTTTCCGGCCTCTTATTGCTACCTGTCCCAACTTTTTTGGAATGTGCAGCTCTCATGAAATCCAAAATGAGCCAATATTTGGCATGACATTTCAAAATGTCTCACTTTCAACATTTGATATGTTATCTATATTCTATTGTGAATAAAATATAAGTTTATGAGATTTGTAAATTATTGCATTCCTTTTTTATTCACAATTTGTACAGTGTCCCAACTTTTTTGGAATCGGGTTTGTATATATATCTGTAATTGTTGTACAGTGAAGTTCACTGCAAAAAGTATTGCTACAATTAGCTATCATGATTAAAAACTTAGAGTAACATCCCTGATTTGAACTTCTTGAGGTAACTAAACATTCAAGATATCAGTTAAGACAACTTCACATTTCAGGTTGACTAAATTTAATATTTTAAGGCAGCATGAGCGCTTTTTTACAGTGCTATTGAAAGCAGAGTTAAAAGGTATTTTCAAAAGGTGATTATTGAAATTAACTACTATTTGGCAAAAAAAGTTTGAAATGCTGAAAAGTACTTTCTACATAACTTCACTTTCAGCCAGTGTCTGTACATTTAGCCCCTGAGACATATTTAATTACTGGATTAGGTTATAGCTTCCTTGCGTCATAAATTAAATCTGTAAAAATTACCTGTAATAATGGCAGTCTTGCCATGTTTATTTAATTTACCGGAAGATATGCATGAATAGCTCTGAAGAAAATTACAATGAACTCATGTGTAACGGCTAAATTCAGAGTTCACTCTAGATGAACTTTACTGCAAACTTTACTGTATTTGTTTAAGTTTGGTTGTGGCAGACATGACCTCTAGGTACCTAGTCAATCGCTTTTATATCTATATATATATCTTCTACATGTAGCCATGACATTTAGATTGGCACGCATGCACACACACACACACACACACACACACACACACACACACACATTTGTTGTCACATTGTTTTATGTTGAATAATATATTCATAATTTTAACAAAAACAAATCTCACCTGAAGAACATAAGAGAAACAGTCTTGAAACTGCTCTCTTTTTAGCTTTCTTCCATTTACAAAAATCTCTCCCAGAAGGTTACCAGAATTCCCAATTCGTCCTGCTATAGCATCTAACAGAGTGGTCTTTCCAGAGCCTTGAGAAAAAAGGTCAACAAGTTTATTACTTTAAGATATGATATGACATTGACATTCAAAGAAATTATCTTTGCAGCCTTATGTAATGTACAACTACATAATAAGTTGCCTTGTTCATTCTGTTGCTTACTGTTTGTTCATTATAGTGTATTAATGCATATACAGTGAATAATTCTGGAAAGATCCGTTTTTTTTAACATTTTTTTAATTTCTCACTGGTTATTTTGTTAGTGATCATGCACTCAAACCCTATAAATAAATAAGCAGAAAATCTGCATTCCTTAAAATGTCACAACCATTACATTATCATTTTAAATAACACAAATTAACTCATACTATAGCTGAGTATTTATTTCACAATATCATATTGTGGGCTCTGTAGTTAAAATGTGTTAAAATAAGCAACGTAGTCATTTTGCCTCACAGGTTTACAGTCACTTACCTGAGTTTCCCAGAATTCCCATTATCTGCCCACTGTCCACATGAAATGACACTTCATTCAGTATTTGCCTTGTCCACTTTTTTCTAAAAGATGAAAGGTCCCACCAGGGTCCTACGTGTTCACTGTAACACACAGCAAATAAAAATGTTTATGAAATAAACAAGAAATCATTTTAAGTTTGTCAGTGTTTTGTCTGAAATTGCAGGATGGAAATGAGTAAAGAAAAACACATGTGAAGATGATACTAAAATCATGGGTTAACAACAACAACACAGTTTGGATAGTTCTTGAACAAACACAGTACTGAGTAAACACAAGACCAAACACATTGTGGGTTCATCTGACTGAGCAAGCATACTTTCATGAAAGACTAAAAGCCTAATAGTTGTATAATTGTTGCCATACAAAGAGAGAGATGGCTGTGGCATTTAAACATTAGTTCATTGATCATTTAATGGTAATTGCATGCTTAAATATTATAATATGCTCATAACTTAATAACTCTTAAATAATTCTGCACATTTAAGAAATTAAAAAAATATATTAAATTTAGGCATATGCATACATTTAGGCACATCAAAAAACATTAATTTAAAAATGCTTAATTTTAACATTGTGTTGAGATTAATAAATATACAATCTCATATTTGTATATTTACCTTTTTTATCTATTGCTATTGAACGTCTTTAACAACAAGCTTCTATATTTCAACATGTCCTTTAAAAATCAGTTAAAAGATCTTTAAAAGATCTGTTTTTTTTTTATTTGTTTTGTTTTTTTACAATATATTACATCAGAAAATACTTTCCTGCTATGCACTATTTTGATGAATTAACTGAATTAACAAAAATGATGTATTATCATGTTAATCATGTACAAAACATTTTAAAACATTTTAGTAATAAATAATATTAAATAATATTGTGATCCTTCACTTTTTTTTAAGATTTACGCATTTCAATTAATAGTAAAATTCCATCTAATTTAATTGAATAATCCTTACATTTTAATTGAATAATTGAACAATCCTAAATCTATTATTGAATTAAAATATGTATTCAATTCAATTTGATACTATTCTACTATTAACTGAAAAAAAAACTTTAAAAAAAAGGCTTAAATTTAGTTTGTGTGTTTCAGGGTTTCAAGTTGTAATGGAGTGGTTCAAAAATACTGTTAATTGTGTAAAGTTATAGGAGTATTAGAAAGCTAAACTTTAAAAGTTCTAAAACATTGACATTTGACATGATTTTGAGTGATTACCATTCATTAAAATTGATGTTTGGACATATACACGTGTCAGGTGCAGTGGTGTTAACAGCTGAACTCAACATATTTGCTCCTGAGCAAATAAAGAAATAAACGCATATGTTCATCAAGTACTTAATAACAGGTTTACCATTAACCCGGTCCTAAATTACGGTTGAAGATTCAATGCTAACTTGCATAGTCTGTGAATTAAGACAATCATCGATTTCACTGGTTTCATTTCATAGCAATGGAATATTCCTACCTCACAGTATAGGACACTTTACTGACGCTCAGGCAGCATGACGGATCTGTGTAGTCTGGGTTTGGATGGGCCGTCCCCATCTCTGACACCATCTTAAAAGATCCATTCAACCCATTCTTCGGGAAAATGTCCTGCATGGAATAAGATCGACTCATTGTCTCTCATCAATGGTCAAACTAGCCTGAATATCAATGCGACAGTCAAGTTCGCATCTTCATCTGTCTGAACTCTCCAGCTCGCATTTCACTGATTAAGCTGGAACCATAAACAGTGATTCTTATCAGGGGAACTTTGCTCCATTTTCTATATAGAGCTGCTTCGCTCTGCCTCCTCTCATTTTTTTTCAGGACAACAAGAGGAGCAGGTATTTCTCTAAGCAGGACACCAGAACAGAGGGGCACAGACCCCTTTTCACCACATTCACCATGTCAGACCAGAGTGTTTTCCATTCAGGAGACAGCTTCAGCTCTAGAGACAAGACACAGAGCAGGGTGAGTTCATAATGAACTGTAAATATACAAGCAGTCGCTACAGAAAAGTTAACCTATATCCAGAGGAAGTTGTTCACATATAAGTGTTGTCTTCAATTTCACATTCATAACAAAAGAATAGCATTATTTCTATGCTATTGATTTATTTAGTCGAGTTCACTGAAGGTGATTCTGTACAAATGGCTCTATTACATAAATGGACCCTGAACCATGCAGACGACTCAGTCCAGTTCTCTTATCTGCTGGCATTTGATACATTTGATAAATAAAATTTGACAATAATCAGTTTATGATCAGCGGAATCTTAATCTTAAACTTTAAACCAAAATTACTGACTCAAAGAACCAACAGTAATAGATTATGTTTAAATGAAAATGAATGATAATCAAATAGGTTGGTATTATAAGTGACAGGCATTTGCACTGTGCATCAACTGCATGTTTCAACACACAGGGTCGAGACACTCTTTTCTCATCTTCAGAGGAGGACAGCAGTCTGTATTTTACTTACAGCGGAGGTCGCAATGAAATAGAAGTCCGCAATCTGAACTATGAGGTTAGAAATCTTTTCAGTCTTATTTACATTACAAAACAAATGACTTTTTCCTGTTTTCTTCTGCTAAAGTACTTAAATACTGAAAGAAGGTCTTCATACATTTTAGAATTTTTTAGAAAGTAGACATAAAACATGCAGTGGGCCCAAAAAATGAATTAAGATTTAAAATAATAAAAAAAGATATTTAAAATATATGAATGGCAATTTATACTATATATACACTTCATTCACTACTTGGGGTCAGTAAAACATTTTGTAAAAAATCTTATGCTCACCAAGGCTACAATTATTTTTTCAAAAATACAGTAAAACAGTAATATTCTGAAATATTATTACAAAGTAAAATAACTGTTTTCTTTTTTAATATATTATAAAATGTAGTTTATTCTTGTGATGTCAGAGCTGAATTTTCAGCATCATTACTCCTTTCTTCAGTGCCACATGATCCTTCAGAAATCATGATTTGCTGCCCAAGAAACATTTCTTATTATTATTAATTTTGAAAACAGTTGTGCTTATTAATATTTTTGGTGGAAACAAAGCCTGATACATTTTTTTCAGGATTCTTTGATGAATAGAAAGTTTAAAAGAACAGCATTTATTTCAAATAGAAATCATTTTGAATAGTTTAATGTGTCCTTGCTGAATATAAGTATTCTTTTTTTTATGTTAGTGACCCCATTTTAAATGGTATATAAATATCAAATTAAGTGGCAAAACACTTTTCAATGCATTGTACATTAATGATATATTGTTCAAAATGACAAAGAAAAAATGTATAATTTTCTGGTTGTCAAATGTTGGTGTTTATGTTCATAGTTACTGTAATGGGTTACTCTTTATCCTCTAAAAAAATCAGATGGCTGAAGAATGGCTCAGAATCAGAAACTGAAGTTAGTTGTCACTTTTTTAGATACCACTTGATTTAATGGGGTCTGGCAATTATTGTTTGATCTATAATTTTTTTAATTAAAAATCTGTGTTAACCAAAAATTGCAAAATTAAGTTCTTACTTCAACCAAATACAATATTTTAACAAAGTCAAAGATAAGAAGCTAAATGTATCGTTGTTCATCCCACATTAAAATGTATTAAGTTTATTAATTATAGGCCAGGCTTAAATCTTAATTCAGTTTTATACAACATATAATGGGGTCCCTGCTCTATCTTTCTGTCCACTATGGGGTCCTCGCTCTGAAAAAGTTTGAAGACCCCAAATCTAATACAATAACATGCAAACATTTTAAGGGCCCAAATAATTTCATTTAAATATTTGCACACAGCTGGACACAGCGGCACAGATACCCTGGTATGAGAGGCTGTCAGAGTTTAAGATGCCCTGGGAGATGCACAGCAACAAGCAAACGGTTATAAAGGATCTAAACCTGCGTGTGCACAGTGGCCAGATGCTTGCTGTCATTGGCAGCTCAGGTACGTCAAACTTTATATGTGCAGAATTCTTCAACAAAGCACTTTCAGTGAATAAAAGCATCATAAAAAGCCAGAAAGAAACAAAGTGTTTGTTGCAGGTTGTGGGAAGACCTCCTTACTGGACATCATAACATGTCGAGATGAGGGAGGCTCCATGAATTCAGGAGAGATTCTGATCAACGGGAAACCTTCCACACGTTCCCTGGTGAAGAAAAGCATTGCTCACGTGCGGCAGGATGACCGCTTGTTACCGCATCTCACAGTACGAGAGACGCTGGCTTTTGTAGCAAAACTGCGGCTGCCTGCGCACTTCACACAGGAACAGAGAGATCAGCGGGTGAGCAACTGAGATCATACAGTACTGTATATGCTTACATAATCACCTAGTTAAAGGTTATGCGTGACTGACTGTCAGCATCCCATCTTGCCTGTTGGGGGGTGTGTTTGACCTTTACAGGTGGATGAAGTCATTGCGGAGCTGCGTCTGAGGCAGTGCGCCCACACGCGCGTGGGGAATGAGTATGTGCGGGGAGTGTCAGGTGGCGAGAGGAGGAGGGTCAGCATTGCTGTACAGCTACTCTGGAATCCGGGTGAGTCTTTGACACGCCAACATAAGTATGAAGACTTATGCTTAAAGTCAACAGGAAATCAAATGTGGCCCTTTTTACATTAATGCATTTAGCAGAAGCTTTTATCCTAAGTGACTTTGCATTTAAGGTAGGCTATACACATTTTATCAGTTCATTAATCAAACCTATGACCTTGGAGTTGCTAGTGCCATGCTCTACTGTTTGAGCTTCATAAATGCTTTTTACGTAAATAAAACATGTTCTTAATATTACTTTTGATGATTCATGCACATTATTATAGATTAAAAAAACAATGTTTTGTCTTCGAAATCAAACAATATTACGAAAAATAGTGGTTGTTCCGAATAGACCTTATTCAGAGCAGCGCCGTGACAGGAATGAAAGCAAGGCTGTGAGATCACATATAATTTTCCACTGCTCATGTTGCCTGTAGTGTTTTTTGTCTACTAACATTTCTTGGAAAGATATTTTTGCAGCAGAACAATCCACATTAAATAACAGTACAACCACTGAAGAGATATATGTCGGTCTATCCCTCACGGCATAGCTTTCATTCCCTTTAAAAATTAAAGATGGCGCTGCTGTGTAAGGTATCAGCTGGGTTTAGAAAAGAGGCGAATCGAATCTTCGTGCAATTATGAGCGTGATATTACTTTTACGCAACAGTTAAATGAACAAGAAGTTAATATCAAGTAACTTACTGTACAATTTAGTTATGTTGTCTATTTTTGCTTCTCCAAATAGCCAAAGCAGAACCGTTGAGTCTCCAAGCAAAAGGAGTGTGTTTGAACGAATCGGTTGAGTGAACTATTCTGGCTCGCCAGTTTTTGAACGAAAAGGATGAGTAAATTGATGAATTATTTCGAATAATTTTGTTTTGATTAAATTAATTATTTCTACGTCTTGACCGGAAACCCGAAGACCATAAAACATAAAAAACTAAAAAGACTATAAAAAAGGTAAACTAAACTAATTTCCGAAAGTAGCTAAATAGGTCGAACACCATTTCATGCAGATTTTAGGGATAGTCAGTAAAGAGTGACTTTAATAGTCACTACCAGAGCTATTATATTTAACTAAAACTAAAAACAATAAAAAAAACTTAGTTGAAATACAATAAACTGAATTAAAGTAAAATATGAAAAAAAAAACTTATTTTATTGCTTGATGTACTTAAATAAAAATGAATAAAAACTATATAGATATATTTTAAAACAAAACAATAAAAATGACAAAAACACAATAAAATTACTAAAACTTTGACTAAAATTACAATTTTATTGGAAAATATAAAAAATAAAAATTAATTAAATGTTAATAAAAACTATAATAGTATCAATTATACTAAAATAACACTGGTCAGAACCATGATTTTGGTTATATTATATGTTTTTCTCAGGTATTCTCATCCTAGATGAACCTACTTCAGGTCTGGACAGCTTCACGGCCCATAATTTGGTTATTACATTGTACCGTCTGGCTCGCGGGAACCGCCTGGTGTTGCTGTCAGTCCATCAGCCTCGCTCGGATATCTTTCAGCTCTTTGATCTGGTGGTGCTCCTGTCTTCTGGTTCAGCCGTGTACTGCGGTCAGGCCAAAGACATGGTACCTTACTTCACTGCTCTTGGGTACCCGTGTCCAAGGTACTGCAACCCCTCTGACTACTACGGTGAGTGGGACGGAGAACCGATGCCTTAGTTGATCATGTGGTTTGGTTGTTGTATCTGAACTGTGAACTTCTCTTGCAGTGGACTTGATAAGCATTGATAGGCGCAGTCCTGAAAAAGAAGCACAATGTTTGGAGAAATCCAGGACGTTGGCAGACCAGTTTGTAGAGAAGGTAAAGAACACAGAGGATTTCATGTGGAAATCAGAAGATTGTGGTCCTCCAGCACTGGACACCACTCAGAGGTAAATTTTGATATTGGTATTGTTATTTGTTCTTTCATACTGAAGGTTTTATTATAATAACCTCACATACATCAATGGAAATGAAAAGCACATGAGCTGATTATACACTTTATACACCAGCAGTGTTCCTCCTGTCTCGAAGAAAGAATCAGTGATCACAGTTTCCAAACAAAAGGATCGCCTGCCGGGAAAAGTGCAACAGTTCACAATCCTAATCAGGTAAATAAACTGGAAAACACCTTTTATTGTAAAAATGTTTAGCTCAAAGCGTCTCCTGAAAGCTGTTTCCCTGTCATATTTTCAGGCGGCAAGTATTTAATAACTACCGGGACTTGGTGACGCTGGTTGTTCATGGTTTGGAAGCCTTGCTGATGTCACTGCTCATCGGTTTCCTTTACTTCGGAGCTGGGGATGAGGGTCTTTCTATTCAAGATACGGTGGCTTTGCTCTACATGATAGGAGCTCTGACACCCTTTGCTGTGGTGCTGGACGTCATCGCAAAGTGTGGGTAAATTACAGCAGGTTTTTTTTGTGTGTGTGTGTGTGTCTCCTGAAGTCCAGTGGCGTAATATTTTGTTTCTCACAGGTCATTCAGAAAGAGCCATGCTTTACCATGAGCTGGAAGATGGCATGTACTCAGTCACCTCATACTTTTTTGCCAAGGTAAATAAACTGCATTATATAAGAGCTTCAGGAATGACAGTCCTGTGGATGTGTACATAGCAAAGCATCACAATAAAATCACTTTTGTTGAATATAATATACAAATTTAACATTGTTGTAAATGCTGGTCAGATATAGAATTATGTTTTTTTTCTAGATTCGCTTTTCATGAACGTGCAGTTAGAGAGTCAAAAGTGATCAGTTTTTTGGCTTGGGTTTTGTAAAAGGGATTACAATAGACGCACGATTGAACAATGCGCAGTGTGATTAGTAATATACGACAGTTAGTTCTGGTCCTCGAATTTGATTGGCCGTGCATCGTTTACTATTTATATCATTCTGCTTTTCTGTGTTTATGCATTCCATCAATTATTAGTAGTGGGGATTTTTCAGTGACTCTTTCCACGAGTTACATCATTACACCAGTAGGTGGCGACAAGTGACTGTTTTACTAAATAGTTTAACTAAAACTATTAAAAAAATATTCAGTATTAAAGCTGAAATAAAATATAAATATTAGATAAAAACTTAAACTTAAAAAGCTAACTGAAATAAATAAGTTGAAGTACTAAAATGAGTAAAACTGACACGAAAAAACTTGTTTGGACCTATTTTTGTTGGCCAAGCAACAAAAAAAAAAAAACTGGCTATTTTGTGTAAAAATATAAGTTGCTCTATATTAACTTCCGGTTTATTAAAGCAATTTCCACACTGTAAAAAAAAAAAAGTTGCGGCCTTAAATTTTTAAGGTCAATCAACTTGGCTGTATGAGTCATTTCAACTTAAATTATTACAGACTTTAAAAAAATGAGTTGGATCTTGTATTTTCAAAAAGTTGAAAATTGATTCGAAGTAACGTAAAAACATATGTTGTCATGACTTATTGATCATATATTTTTTTACAGATGTGTATGTACCAGTCTTTTGAATTTAAAGTCAGCATGAAACGGAAGTTGCGATAGTCGTTTCTCCCGTTGTGATGTATATCTGAATGAAACGGCTTCAGGAATGAGAAAAAAATTAAGGGCAGGACTTGATTTCTTCCTTCAGGAATTGATTGGATTGTAGGAAGTTGGGTGTTGTTAACTAAATGGAGGCAGATCTGAATGCCAGTTTCCAGTCAGTTGTGGAGGATATTTAGTTCCACCCTCCGCCGAGACACATCATGATAAGTACAGATATCGTATAGAGGGGGAGGTGCACGGATAAATCATTTATAATAAACACTGCAACATTCTGTGAAAAAAAATAAGAATAGTTCATTTTGATTTCATGGCAACTTTATTAGACTTTAATCCTTCTACTTATTAGTATATGTTTCTAATAAGACAGTCAGAAACAGCAGTTACATCTGAGTTAGTTCAAACAGAAGTGAGTGACATGACAGGGAAAGGTCACCAGTTGAATATTAGCTCCTGTTTGGCCGGTGGACTTTGTCAGCTCTTAAGGTTAAATGAGATACTTCAAACTCCAGTGTCTCTTTCAGGTCCTTGGTGAGCTGCCAGAGCACTGTGCCTTTACACTGGTATATGGTGTGCCCATCTACTGGTTGGCTGGGCTCAACAGCGCTCCCGAGCGCTTCCTTCTCAACTTCCTGTTGGTGTGGCTGATGGTGTATTGCAGTCGCTGCATGGCCCTATTCGTGGCGGCAGCCCTGCCAACATTGCAGACCTCGTCTTTCATGGGCAACGCTCTCTTCACTGTCTTCTACTTGACTGCTGGCTTTGTCATTAGTCTGGAAAACATGTGGCTGGGTAAAAACATCACTGAGAATTGACACTAGCTACAAATCTGCTAGTATTTCTTGAATTAATACTGATTTTCATCACCAACAGTGGCGTCTTGGTTTTCTTACATATCCTTCATGCGTTGGGGTTTTGAGGGAATGCTGCAGATTCAGTTCCGTGGGACCAGACTCCCAATCTCTATCGGAAACCTCACTGTAGAATTTGATGGTATTAAGGTGAGTAACACTGACCTTACTGAATAATATGGTTTATAATCATGGATACCATTACATTAAAATGTTTGTTTTCAGGTTGTGGAGATGATGAACATGAACCAGTATCCGCTGTATTCCTGCTACCTGGTGCTTATTGCTGTTGCTTTGGTTTTCATACTGCTCTATTATCTGTCACTCAAATTCATTAAACAGAAATCCAGTCAAGATTGGTGAAGAGGACAAATCAAATCAGCAGCATAAAATCTGGTCCACAATGTCAAGAAACCAATCTTATAACGACAGATCTTATAAAACAACTCTAACTGTCCAGTCCAAATACAGCTCTCACCAAAATGAGTATGTTATGACAAATATGTTGAAGATTCAAAGAATGGAATCTCATCATTTAACTCTTTACAGTCAGTTTATTCAGTGTACTGATGCATATTATCTATTGAGTTCAATCACAACAGAACAACCTCTGGTTTTCACTTGTTTTAGTGGAATTTGAAGGCTTCTGAGATGACTGGGTGGGTGATTGAGGCTGAAACTACGTCAACTAATATTGAGTTTCATTGTACTACCACTATCTGCCGCTGGATGGCAGTAACATACTATGTTTTTTTCTCACACTTTAAAGTTTACTTAATTATTACTTTTTTTGGTAAACCACTAAGTTACCTTGTTAGTTACCTTTGAACATTTTCAACATTTGAACAATTTACTGTAACATGTCGCAATGTAGATTTCATTTATGTATTACCCTTTTTTTTTTGTAAAGCATAATCTTTTGTATGTATAATGTTATTATTGAACAGTGTACTATACAGGAGCTTTGAAAGCTTTGTTAAATGTTTAGAAACCCAAATTCTTGTTTTCAAATAAATGTTAATATAGACACTGCACTGGTGCAACATACAGATCTACATGCTAAGATTTAGGCCAAAGAATTTGCTACTCAGAATGTATTTGTGTTTGATTCCACATGTTCAACATGCTGTTATATTTTTAATGCAGCATGATGTTGAACAGAGAGATAATAACTACAACTGGAAGAAGAAACAAAAAAGAAAAACTACTGATGTGATGTTTCAAACATTACTTGTATTTAACATTTTAATACACAACCTAATGTCAAAGTCAGTGTCACAGTAACAAATTTATATACTGGAAATATTCCAGTCTGATGTCTCTTTATAAGAGATATCGGTAGAACTTTATTTTACAGTCCTGTTCCCTTTGTGCATACTATGTACTTATTATAGGCCTAGTAATTACAATAACTGCGTAATAGCTAGATACTAACCCTGAACCTACCCCTAAACCTAACCTTAACCCATGCAGTTACCTTATATTACTCAGTACTTTTGTGGCTAAGTGCAACCTTCAATTCATTAGCCACTATGTGGAAATAACTAGAAGAATATCAAAGTGCGGTAAGCGATAAAACTATTGGACTGTGGATTAAATGCTCTTCCCTGCTGATGGTCATAAATATAGATGATTGTTTCTGCCACATAAGAAAAATAATCATGCTTTGGTAAATCATAATTATGACATGTCATAATTATGAGATAAGTCTAAATTGACAAATAGAAATTATAAGATAAAGTTGTAATTGACAAAAATCTAAATTGAGATAATTTTGACTTCTGTTAAGACTTTTTGTCATATTTTGACTTTTAATATCATAATTATTACTAATAATTTTAACTTTTTATGTCATATTGACTTTTTCTCATAATTTTGACATGCCATAAGGCCATCTCATAATTTCGATAAGTCATAATTCTAAATGTCATTATTTCAACTTTTACGTCATAACTATTTTTTCTTATGTGGCAGAAATAGACTTCCATACACAAATATGGGGATGAGTGGAAAAGCTTTTACCTACATGCAAAACAGGACAATAAAATAATAGAAACACAGACAGCAACATAGTGTTGGCCCAGATCCGGCCCACATCTGGTACGTGTTGAATCCACATGTACTAGATGTGGCCCAGATCTGGGCCGACACTATGTTGCTGTCGCACATTCACAGGAATAGCTTACTTCCACATATGGAGATGAACTGTGTATTTATATAGGCTAAATGTACAATTGTAAGATTTGGTAGGGTCTGTGCTAACTTGAGATATAAATTCACAAAAAATGTGACCAGAGTAATTGTCACAATATACACTACAGTTCAAAAGTTTGGGGTAAGGTAAGATTTTTTTTTTTTTTTTTTATAAATTCATACTTTTATATTAAATGGATATATTAAATGGATCAAAAGTGACAGTAAATACATTTATGTTGTTACAAAATATTTCCCTTTCAAATAAACAGTTCTTTGGAACTTTCTATCCATCAAAAATTCTGAAAAAAAAATGTATTAATAATAAGAAATGTTTCTTGAGCAGCAAATATAATCAATATAATGATTTCAGAAGGATCATGTGACACTGAAGACTGGAGTAATGATGCTGAAAATACAGCTTTGCCATCACAGAAATAAATTACATTTTAAAATATATTAAAACAAATGTTATTTTAAGTTATTACTAAAATTATTAAAATATTACTGTTCTACTGTAGCCTTGGTGAGCATAAGAGACTTAGGTTACACTATTTTAAGGTGTCTTTGTTACACTGTAGTTACACATTTAAGAGCCAAGTAATTTTAAGTAACTACATGTACTTACTATAGGGTTAGGATTAGGGTTTGGTTTAGGGTTAGTTGCATGTAATTATGCATCATTTATAGTTATTACTATAGTAACACTAAAATAAAGTGTTGACGAGTCATAAATCATAGACTCCAAACTTTAGTGTATATATATTTTATTCAAGGTAAATGCATCTGTGAATGTACCTGGAATTGAAAATGTTGGAATACAGTGTGCTTGACAAATTGTACTATTAATTGGTTTAATATCTAAAATGTGAAATTTTTTTAAGACTTAATTTTCAATGTTGTCTATATTAGAAAATTGAAGAACATGCTCCAATGTAATACTGGTATTCAATGACTTTTGCAGTGACAACATTGTGTCATGAGAGAGAGAAAGGTCAGAGGTCAAAACCACACTAGTAAAGACACCAGGACAGAAGAGCTGGTCCTCCAACGGTCACACCGAGATCTCTTCAGACTTCAGTTGACTGCCACTGGATGGCGGCGATGTTCTGTTCGTTGCCTTCCACACTTTCCTTCAATTTGGTAAGCGATTAGAGCTGTGCTTTGGTAAATATCCATAAACCGCTTCGCTTTGTTGTTTATTTATTCATTCAAATAGTAGAAGATTTTACCCCTCATCAAAGCGTGCGCCAATAAGGCTATATCAAAAATCTTTTGAAATGTTTTGTAAGTCACACCAGAAATGTGTTTTAAAAGCTAGATAATGTATGTTTTTTGCACTTGTGCTAAGTCTTGATAAACGTTTTGAATAAAAAAAATAAAATAGAAAGGATGCATGTCAGCTGATCCATGATTGTTCCAATGAGATGTTTATTATACAGCTCTATATATTACTACATAAAGCATATGTGTAATAAACTGGTAAAGAAATGTACTGAGCATTACACAAATCTTCCGATTTAAATGAACATTTCCATTTTTAGAAGTCTTGCATTTGTTGAAAATGACACTCATTTGAGGAACAAAAAAGAAAAGCTAAAAAAAGAAACTAAAGTTTTGGGATTACATTTATTTGCATAAATATTTATGTACACGTTAACTATATCATGACATTATGTAGGGCAAAAACAAACAAATCACAGTATAACACACAAGCTGTGCACATCTGTTATATATATATATATATATATATATAAAAAAAAAAAAAAAAAAAAAATGAAGTAAGGTGTTTCGTTTTTAGTCGTCAGCCGGCCCCACAGATTCTAAGCGCTGCTTCTTCAGTTTGTCTGCGTAGAAACGAAATGACTCCTGCGGGACAAAAAAAACAAAGCATTTTATATATATTTTAGTCAGTAAAAGGCAAAACACACCAAAAACTTCCAATACAATTGTACTCTGATTAAATGTTGTGTTGTTTTCCTGTCAGAATCAGTGGGCGCTGTGTGTAGTTGTGTGTTTCCTGCCCTCTAAGGCAAACTAATAACCACACGGTCCAAACAAATCCCACGCTCTCGTTTCATCTTACAAACCATATTAATTCACAAATAACATATTTACTCATTCCCCCTCCCGTAATTAAGCAGCACTGGCTCTCTATTTTTGGAAGGTGAGTGCTTTTAGAAGATTACCATTTTTCCAACAATGTATATTCCCTTATTAATGGGGTAATTAAAGTCGATAAATAACAGCTGCTGTGTACGAGAAATGAGGCCAGATGTGAACACCACCTCAAATCTCTCCTTATCTCCTCTCTCCGGAGACTCTTTGTACTGTGGTATTAGCGACGGCCGCGACCGAAGGAGGAAGCGGAGTTGAATGGAGCGGGATGGAGTGCTACCTGAGATTGCTTTGTGAGAACTTAAAAGGTGCACTGAGAGCGGAGCGGTGCGGTGCGGTGAGGTTTGTAGATGGCTGGCAGTCTCCTCTAAAGCAGTTCAAAAACACCAGAGCGCGGTTCTGACAGGTAGTAAATAATACACAAGTGTGTGAGGTGGACTCAGGTGGCACTTACGCTACTGTAAAGGTAGGGGTATTTCAGGTAATCAGTGTGACTTCAAACTGGACCCGAATCAATTAGTGCTTGACCAACTTCATAAATGGTTATTATTAAATAAAAAAAGCTTGACATACAATCATGCTAAAAAAAAAAAAAAAATCAAAAAAAAAAAAAAATCACAACTGCCCACACAATGGGTACACAGCATGTGTAGTTCACGAAGAAAGTCATGTTTTGAAGTGGGCAATTTGTTGCATAATTCCACCTAAGCAAACATCTACATTACCGTTTAAAAGTTTATAGTCAGTATGATTTTTTTTGTTCACCAAGACTGCATTTATTTGATAAAAACACAGGAAAAACTGTGAAATACTATTACAACCAAAATACAGTTGTCTATTTGAATTTTAAAACTAAAGTCACTTTTCCACTTCAGGTACGGCTCGGTACGGCTCACTTTTGGGGGGTTTTCCACTGTGTATAGTACCTAGTACTTTTTTTAGTACCAAATTGGTTGAGGTTCCAGGCGAGCCATACCGATACTAAAATGTGATGTGTTAACACTGCAGATCACTGATTGGTCAGAGAGAATAGTCACTACCAGCTTCAACCGCTTCAACTCTTCCAGGAAGGCTTTCCACAAGGTTTAGGAGTGTGTTCATGGGAATTTTTGACCATTCTTCTGGAAGAGCATTTGTGAGGTTAGGCACTGAAGTTGGACGAGAAGGCCTGGCTCGCAGTCTCCGCTCTAATTCATCCCAAAGGTGTTCTATCGGGTTGAGGTCAGGACTCTCAAGTTCCTCCACACCAAACTCGGTCATCCATGTCTTTATGGACCTTGCTTTGTGCACTGGTGTGCAGTCATGTTTGAACAGGAAGAGGCCATCCCCAAACTGTTCCCACAAAGTTAAGAGTTCCTTTAAGAGTTCCTTTCACTGGAACTAAGGGGACAAGCCCAACCCATAAAAAAAAAACGACCCCACACCATAATCCCCCCCTCCACCAAACTTTAAACTTGGCAAAATGCAGTCAGGCAAGTACCGTTCTCCTGGCAACCCCCAAACCCAGACTCGTCCATCGGATTGCCAGAGAACACGTCTCCACTGCTCTAGAGTCCAGTGGCGGCGTGCTTTACACCACTGCATCCGACGCTTTGCATTGCACTTGGTGATGTAAGGCTTGGATGCAGCTGCTCGGCCATGGAAACCCATTCCATGAAGCTCTCTACGCACTGTTCTTGAGCTAATCTGAAGGCCACACAAAGTTTGGAGGTCTGAAGCTATTGACTCTGCAGAAAGTTGGAGACTTCTGCGCACCTCAGCATGCGCTGACCCCGCTCTGTGATTTTACATGGCCTACCACTTCGTGGCTGTTGTTCCCAATTGTTTTCACTTTGTTATAATACCACTAACAGTTGACCGTGGAATATTTAGTAGTGAGGAAATTTCACGAATGGACTTATTGCACAGGTGGCAACCTATCACGGTCCCACGCTTGAATTCACTGAGCTCCTGAGAGCGACCCATTCTTTCACAAATGTTTGTAGAAGCAGTCTGCATGCCTAGGTGCTTGATTTTATACACCTGTGGCCATGGAATTGATTGGAACACCTGAATTCAATGATTTGGAGGGGTGTCCCAATACTTTTGGCAAAATAGTGTATATATAGTAGATAATCCGGGTACTTTTCGCCTACTGTTTTATGAATACTATGAATTCTGACACTACTCGGCTCACATACGTTTTTTCGCATTTCATGTATATAGTATGAAAGTAGGCATATTCAGGCAAAGCGTATATTATCTTGTGCTCATTTACTACAAAAAAAAATAAAAAAATACACGTTGCAATTCTAACATCATAAAATTATTTTTAACTACATTTTTTAAAACATCTTTAAACATTTCAATCGACTTGTTTGGTTTAAATGAATCCTCTTATTTAAGAAAGAAAAAGAAAAAAAACTTGCCCTAAAATTACATGTTCAATATGTATTAATTGTTAATAAATGTGGATGATTACCGGAGGCTCTTGGAATGGAAGAGTTTCTCCAGCTTCCCTGTATAGTAGCGCCAGTCTTTTGAGAGTTAACTCATCAGCCGTCACCCCCTCAGTCTGCATGCGCTCATACAGAGCCTTCGCTGAGTTGAGGTCCTTATCCAAACCTGTTGAGAGAGAGGCAGAACAGCAGCTGTGTTAAACAACCCATATTTCATTCTGCACATATCAGGCCTCATGAAATAGTGATGCTGCAAAGGTCTCCAAGTACTGAAACGTGTCAAAGTTCTCACGGTAGGCTGGCTAAAGTAGCCCCTCATTATGGAACATGTGTTTGTATTAGCAAGCGTGCCTCCTGTGAGTCAGTCAATGCGTTCCGCTTGTTGCATTTTTAATTGGCAGACTATTAACTGACTAGCTTTGCTGTGTGCCAACAGTGGGTTGACTCAAACAGGCCAGTGAGATGAGGACAGACTTAATGCCACTGTCCAACAGATGAAGCTTTTAATAGTGATCATGTTAAAATAAAACACTACTAAATGACAGAGGAAGAACAACATGTGCTGCTCCAGATGAGTACAGAGTAACACAATGGGTCTCATTCACTAAGCATGCGTACGCACAAATTTGTGCATGAAATGTGCGTACCAACGATTTTAAGAACAAACAAAAAAAAAAAAAAAAAAAAAAAAAAATCACAATTCACCAAAGATTTCGTAATAATTTTTTTTCTAAATTTACGAAAAAATATAGGAACAACAAACCACACGTACGCAAAAAGAACTTACTCTGTTATATTTCATCCTAACATGACTATAATTACATTGAAGTATATTGCATTAATTGTATTATATAATCCATATATAAAATTATATAAATGAAATGATTAAATGCAATTTAATTTCATCTTAAATACATACTCCAAATTCACTAACATCAGAATGAGGTTAAGAACAAATTCATATGCGTACGAACGCTTTGTGAATCAGGCGGAGATTTTTCGTGAGAAGTTCTCCTATGCGTACAAATACGAAACAATCCACAAAATTATTAGTGAATGAGACCCATTAGCATTAATTGTTTCTTAAGTTGCGGTCACATTTACTTTTGTTCATTTTCACAGGCGAAATTCAGTCATTTAAGCCACACAGATTTCGCAATAGGTTCAAATTAGTTACACGGAGGTGTCTCGTTGGCGAACAGAAAGCTGCTTGGTTTGAAAGTGACTTCTGTGTGAGCTGTGGTTCCTACATTAACATGCGCTATTGACAACAGATCCTTTTTGCCTGTGAAAATTCACTAATGTGACCACATCTTTAGATGACATCTATACAAGAAAAAATATGCATGCATGCATATGTACAGTGGGGAGAACAAGTATTTGATACACTGCCGATTTTGCAGGTTTGCCCACTTACAAAGCATGTAGAAGTCTGTAATTTTTATCATAAGTACTCCAACTGTGAGTGACGGAATCTAAAACTCCAGAAAATCACATTGTATGATTTAAGTAATTAATTTGCATTTTATTGCATGACATAAGTATTTGATACATCAGAAAAGCAGAACTTAATATTTGGTACAGAAACCTTTGTTTGCAATTACAGAGATCATACGTTTCCTGTAGTTCATGACCAGGTTTGCACACACTGCAGCAGGGTTTTTGGCCCACTCCTCCATACAGACCTTCTCCAGATCCTTCAGGTTTCAGGGCTGTCGCTGGGCAATACGGACTTTCAGCTCCCTCCAAAGATTTTCTATTGGGTTCAGGTCTGGAGACTGGCTAGGTCACTCCAGGACCTTGAGATGCTTCTTACGGAGCCACTCCTTAGTTGCCCTGGCTGTGTGTTTCAGGTCGTTGTCATGCTGGAAGACCCAGCCACGACCCATCTTCAATGCTCTTACTGAGGGAAGGAGGTTGTTGGCCAAGATCTCACGATACATGGCCCCATGGTAGTTCTGGGCTGATCCCTCACCTTCCTCATGATCATTGATGCCCCACGAGGTGAGATCTTGCATGGTGCCCCAGACCGAGGGAGATTGACCGTCATCTTGAACTTCTTCCATTTTCTAATAATTGCACCAACAGTTGTTGCCTTCTCACCAAGCTGCTTGCCTATTGTCCTGTAGCTCATCCCAGCCTTGTGCAGGTCTACAATTTTATCCCTGATGTCCTTACACAACTCTCTGGTCTTGACCATTGTGGAGAGATTGGAGTCTGTTTGATTGAGCGTGTGGACAGGTGTCTTTTATACAGGTAACGAGTTCAAACAGGTGCAGTTAATACAGGTAATGAGTGGAGAACAGGAGGGCTTCTTAAAGAAAAACTAACAGGTCTGTGAGAGCCGGAATTCTTACTGGTAGGTGATCAAATACTTATGCCATGAAATAAAATGCAAATTAATTATTTAAAATCATACAATCATACATATCATACAATGTGATTTTCTGGATTTTTGTTTTAGATTCCATCTCTCACAGTTGAAGTGTACCTATGATAAAAATTACAGACCTCTACATGCTTTAGGCAGGAAAACCTGCAAAATCGGCAGTGTATCAAATACTTGTTCTCCCCACTGTATATACATATTGGTACATATGTATATGCATATACCAACACACAACCACTGGGTCGGCAAGATTTTTAACATTTTTGAAAGGTTTTTTTATTCTCACTAAGGCTGCACTTAATTGATCAGAAATACAGTAAAACCAGAAATATTATTACAACTTAAAAGAAATTTCTGTTTGAATATATTTTAAAACAATTAATTTCTGTGTTGACAGCTGAATTTTCAGCATCATTACTCCAGTCTTCAGTGTCACATGATCCTTTAAAAATCATTCTAATATGCTGATTTGGTGCTCAAGACACATTTCTTACCAACTGAAAACAGTTGTGCTACTTAATATTTTTGTGGAAACTGAAATTTTTTTTCAGGACTCTTTGAATAAAAATTTGAAATATTATGTAACATTATAAATGTCTTTGTCACTTTTGATTCACTTTGAATGTGTTCTTGTTCAATGAAAGTATTAAGTTCTTTAAAAAAAATCTTACCGACCTCAAACTTTTAAACGGTAGTGTATATCACCCTGGAAATTAGGGTTGATACAAATGGTGGTCTTACTGTGGCATTTAATCAGGTGTGAATAGATATTCTCCTTCTCTGTGAAGTCAGGAATCAGCTCAGCCAGAGTCTTGATTTTAGCAGCCTATACAGGAAGGAAAATACAGCGTCTTTATTCACATACTGCGAGACACCATATTGTGCCTGATTTGGTGACTATGTGCATACACTTCATGAAAGTTCAGAGAATGAAGGCTAGAACAAACTGGGTTTGTTTACCTGTCCCGGTTGCTGAGCCGCTCGTAACATGTACGTGAACATTATGTCCTTCTGCTCGTTGACAGCAGCACAGCGCTAAAGCAATCAAAGAAGCACAAGAGACCATAAAACTCTCAACACAAACATTTACCGCATATCATAACGTGTGTGTTTACATGCAAGCACAGTATCTGCCTTTGAGCAAAACATAACCCTTGGTATAAAAACAATTACTTGTATTTTCCTGTATCCACACAGCAGGCAGTTAAAAGAAGGCAGAGGGGGAGCGTTTGGAGGTGTGTGGAACAGCATGATGGGAGCATGTGTTTTTAAATGTATCCATCTTCCATTACATCCTTTAGCACTCAGTGCAGTGCTCTATAGTTGAGGGTTAATTATACGGCAAATAACCACTTATTTCTTTATGAAAATTAAAATGTACAGTGTCTGCCCAATTTAAAGTACAATTATCTACACTTAGCCGTATAAAGGCTTTGAATTGCATCGGCGTGCTCCTGAGCTTTCAAGCACTGGTGTGCAATTTTCACACTCTTTAATCAGGACAATATAACACAAAGTTAAATGAAGGCACAGTGAATTCTGGAAGGTTAAACTGTGCTGTACAGAAACTGTAGGTCTTGAGAAGACTCGACAAACTTGAACAGCTTTGTCAAAGTACGATGTTACCAGGTACAAAGAAATCAGGCTTTTTATGGATATTGTGGGTATCTTTAAAGCAAGCATGGACTAAACTAAACATTTTATTTTGCAATTCAAGTTACATGCATTTGTGGCATAATGGCATTTTTTTTTAAAAAACATGTTATAGGCATTTACAATGTCTCAAAAGGTAATTGTGAAGCTTGTATTATAAATGCTGCATGCGTTATTTGAGCTTTAAAATCGTTTTGGTTAGGAAATGAGAACTTTTAAACACGTTTTATAGAGACTGAACTCAAAGAACAATTAATAGTCACTAAAATGGATCCGATGTTTATAAAAAAAAAAAAAAAAAAAAAAAAAAAAAAAAAAATTTAGGATTATTTACCATTCCAAATTAAATTTTATCTAGGCGGATGAGCTTCAGGTTAAAATTATTTTTCTCTATATAAAAAAAAAAAAAGTCTATTCTTGCTGGGTTTACAATCTCGACATGATAGCAGGAGTTGAAAACTGGATTAAATAGTTTTAGCTGTTAAAACAAGGTTTAAAGGGACAGTTCACCCAAAAATGAAAACTCTGTTATCATTTACTCACCCAAACCCATTAAACTTCGTTTATATGAAACACAAAAAGACACTTTTAGTGAAACTTGAGAGATTTCTGTTCCTCCATTGAAAGTCTATGCAAGCTTTCAAGCTTCAAAAAGTTCATAAAGACATTCTAAGAGTAATGCATATTTAAATATGGTCAACAGCAGTTTAACCATCCTTGCTTGAAGCACGAGAATGAACCTCAGAGTTCTCGCAAGTCAAGTGAGCATGATTAAGCTTCCATTTACCATATCTGATGAGCTCAATGTACTGTTTGTGCACGGATCAATCTTTTTATGTTAATAAAAGCCTAAATTACATCTTTTCATCACATAAGACTCAGATTAAACCTCTTGATTTATATGTATCGAAAGTCTTATGGGTTTGGAACAACATGAGGGTGAGTAAATAATGACAGAACTTTGATTTTTGGATGAACTATGACTTTAAGCCTTGTTATAACATAAAAATACACCCTAACCACATTTAAGCTTAGCCCCCTTTACCTCTATTGCAGGTGCCTTACTGTAACCACAATTTTTCCCTTTGTTGAACATTATTTTCTGTCGTCATCAACATTATGCCACAAACTCTAATACAGTACAGATGATTTTGTATTGAACCCAGAAAATGTCTGAGATGCTTTAAAAAAAAGTCGTGTGTGTTGGTATGTGTCTTTTGAAACTGCTGGACTGCCCTGCGCTTTCTCTGGTTCAGCAGCAATGACGTCACATTACAAGCCAATCATGAAGGCTGTGAGTTTCTCTTGCTGAATTAAAAGCCGAGGGACCTGGGAGGCTTTTAACAGGCTGCTATATTAAAATGAACGGAGGCTGAGGCGGGCAGAGTGCCTTCACGACAATCAGAGCAATTAAAACTGCAGCCCAGCAGCTTCACTCTGGAGACTTACTCTCTGATGTGATTCACGACACCTACAACATGACGAACAAGACCAAACCGAACACTCTGATCTAAGACTTTCTGTAAAAAAAACAATCTTTTGATATTTAGCATTCCATCTCAGGGACACCGTGAAGCAAATCTTCCTGTTATTTCGACATCTCAAAGGATATTACTCACTCCTGGGTTTAGTGGTACCTTAATGCAGCCATTTTGTTCCTCAACTCGCTAAAGTGCTTTTTGAAAAAGGGAGAGGAAAGATCTTGTACAAGAGCATCTAAGCAAGTAAAAACAACTGAATGATTAAAATGAGACGAGTCAAAAAGAGCAGCGTTCACTTGAGTCGGAATCATGGTTTGCAACAGGGTCAGCTAGTTTCAATACCAACTCAAATTACATTCACCAATTTAGCAAGGTCACAGAGTCCTAATGCATATCTTGGTTTGTGAGAGACGGTACCTGCAGGAGAAACTTGGCCTCTTCTGTCCTGCCCGTGTCCAAGTAAATCAGGAAGAGGTCTGTAGCGGCTCTGTAGGAGGCAAAGTGATTGCAAAGCCTTTCTGCCATGGCGCTCACTGGACATAGAGAGAGATATCAATCAATCACATGCTTAGACAGTGATTACTATGTTACATCAGTTGATGCTCTAATGTTTCTCCAAACCAGAAACTCACAAACAAGAGCTAGAAGTCAGTTTAGAAGTACTCAAATAACATACTGTGTATCAGTGGTTCTCAACCTTTTTCTCTTCAAGACACCCATTTGAAGACTCTACCACCATGTAAGCAATTTACTTTTTTTTTTAATATATGCCCTTGTAATCTTTAAATCAGAAACATTTACGTGCCACCACCCCTTGACTCAAATGAAACAATCGCCCATTTAGTCTGCAACACTCACATTCTACAATCCAATCAATTTCTGACTGACCAAATCCGGTCCTGCTCCACATTTTTTTCTCATTCAAGTCATTTCAGTCTGATGTGTCACAATAAGGGAGAAAACTTGCAGCAATTTCTATTTCATGCCGACTTTAACTAGGAGTGTCAAAAGACAAGGAAAAAAAACTAATATTTTTTTAAATATTTAAAACTATAGAGATTAAGAAGTTTCAAGAACTACATGTTATTCAATAAAAACTGTTGTTGATGGGACAGATTAAAATAAGAATTACAAACACTTTGTTGGAAGTTTGCTGAGGTCTCCTGGTTGAGAACCACTGATATAGATGAAGAGGTGGTGTGTGGGTCTCACATTTATCTAGTGCAGCATCATTGTTGGCATCTAGAACTTTGCGGAAGACAAAGGAAATACTGGAGTTCTGATTCTCTGTGTTCTGGGTGTAAACGGACTCCAACAGCTCCACTGCACTGTCAATCTCCCCACTGCAGAGGGAGAAAAGAGAGTTCATACTCTGTGTTAGTGATTGAAACAAACCCCTTTATAAACTCAGAAACACCCCATCAAATTTCTTAGGGATTTTATCCATTAAAAATACTTTATTATACTGCTGTCTGCCATTTACAGCTGATCAGACTGCATATGAGATTTAACAGCGCTGACACCTATTGTTCCTAGCTTAAATACTTTTTTACGAACACTGCAAAATGCTTCTCCATGTTGACCACCAATGGGCGGCAACCATGTTCCAAGTTCTTCAACTTCCAGCCACTTTCATTGGAATTTGTACTTCCCCATTTCTTTGTGACCATACGAAATATACTTTCTCCACTTTAAGTTTTAGTCCTCCAGGTCCCAGCCCGCCACAGTCCAAAACATGCAATGCTGCGTCAATTTTGCACCGGCTGGAGGCAACTATCAAACTGGATATGGGTGGTTATCACACCAATGTAAGTATTTTGAGACAGCAAATCAAAGTTGTTAATTATGAAGGCTATATTCAAAATAAGTTGGTAATATTTTTCTAAAATCTAAAATATCTAAAAAATAAATAAATAAATAAATAAATTTTTTTAATGCATGTAGGAATAAAATGTAATGCTTTTTAAAGCCATTTAAGGCCTTAATTTGCACAGGGTTTCTGCTGGGCATTGAAAAGCATAAAAAGTAAATTTTGTTTAAATATATACCTCTGGTTCTAACACCAAGTCCTTAATTCATACTCAACTAGTTTTAGGTTTATTCTTCTTGAATGAACAAGATAGCTTGTAAAACATACTTTTACAGTTCAAACTAAAAGGCAGGCAGAAAAAAGCACACCATTGGAAAAATTTCCATTCCATTTCCACCTCCACTCCATCCCCCAACTTTCATTTACAGAACAGTAAGTGCATAAAACTTTCATTGGCCACATTAATATTCCCAGCCCAGCCATCGATTGTCATTCTTCGCCATTCCAAAATTCTTGAGACAGTTTAGGACAGCGGAAAAGCAAAGCGTTCCTCACGGCTGACTGGGCAGCATCCCCGTTCACACAGCTTCATCCTGTCGGGGTGAACTCTGACCCCCGGGGGGACATAAGCAACAGTGACACGTGTGCTGTGTGCAGCTGAGCCAAGCTGACTGGTTAAGAGGCGAGATGGGGGGCTCCGGAACCCAGGCACCACATTAGTATGGCCCATTGTGAATTATTCAGACTACATAGTCATAGCCATCACAGCAGATTTGAGCCTTTAATAATAATGGGGTAAGAGGGGTGAAGGAGATGGAGGAAAGGTAAGATGAAAAAACAGGAAGATGAAATTGAGGTGGGAGAAAAGGCCACATGAGCGGGCGATCCTTTGTTACACAACAAAACTTTGATGACACCAATTTAGTCAAGGTCAAACCACTAAAAGGGCACATTTCATGGTATTTACAGAAACAAGGGTGCTTCATTGTTCTTTTCATGAATTTGTTTTCACAAAAATAACCAAGAAAAGTTTGTGTGGGTAGAATCTAATCTCACCTGCCAGACAGTCTGCTAGTACTCCCTTTGTTAGAAATACTTAGCATGTAGTTCAGAGTTTCTGAGATAATACAATACAATAAATTCTTTGTCATAGTCAATCACAGTCTTAACCTCTATGTCATCTGCATTCCTCCAGACGCAAGGGTGCCAATTTTTGCAGCATTTTGTTTTACTGTGCATCCAGTTTAAAAACATCTGAACGACTGCTCATCTCAAGTATTGTAAGCCTTGCTTTAGTAGCCAAGACAACGAATAAGAAGATATTTGAGTCTTGTAGCTGCATACTAAATGTTGGTGCATGGCATCACTGCTGTGATGACAGGGTGTTGTAGGTGGTTGCTTCCACAAGTGTCTATTGATATTCTGGTCATTAGATATAGTTCATGTCCCAATTTACAGGGTTCTCATACCTTTTGACCAATGAATTTTTCATTTGACTTGTCAAGTTGTTCATAATTACTGGATGAGGATTTTAAAAAAGAAAGCAAAAAAAAAACCTAACATTTTCTGTACCTTGAAAAATGTCCATGTCTTTTAAAGATTGTGTTCATTTGCATGTGATTTCTCTGAAAATGTGCTCAAATTTAAAAACTCCCAGATATTTTTTAGCTTTTCTATGGTGGTGAAAGAACGCTACACGTACACTACTGTTCAAAAGTTCGGGGTCAGAACATTTTTTTTTTATGGAAAGAAATTAATACTTTTTTTAAAAACTGAAATTAATAAAAAAATATTTCTATTTCAAATTAATGCCATTCTTTTGAACTTTCCATTCATCAAAGAATCCAAAATGCATCATGGTTTCATATTAAGCAGCACAACTGTTTTCAACATTGATAAGAAATGTATTGGCTACTGAAAATGTATTTTATATTACAATAATATTTCACAATATTACTGTTTTTACTGTATTTTTGGTTGAATAAACGCAGCCTCTGTGAGCATAAGAGACTTCTTTCCAAAACATAAAAAAAAAAAAAATCTTACAGACCCCACACTTTTGAACAATAGAGTAAGTCTTACAGTTATTTTGACAGTTTTATTCACTATCAAGCATAATTTGAAAAACAGATTGCTTAAAAAAAAAAAATATCTTAAGCCGCACTATGTGAGGTATTCCATCCATGTCCAGATTACAAACAGTGCAGGACAAGACAAGACATGTGACCACTTGAGGTAACTTCTAAACACCTTTATGAGCAATAATAGTGATGCTTGCCTTAGCGCACAAAAAAAAAAAAAAAAAAATCCTTACTTTTTAATATGAGCGAGAGCAGAATTGTTGACAAATAACATGCTGGACAGCTTGATGGAGCCTAAAGTCTTCACCAAGGCCTCCACTGCCTGGATGTCCTGTGTGTTTCCCTCACTAGCAAGACCCTGAACCAGTCGAGTGATGGCCAACTGACTGGGCACCTGGTCAACCTGTAACATGCCCTTAAGAATCTCCATGGCATCTGTGAGCAGGGACAGATCATGTGGTCAGGTTTAATAAAACAAAGCCCAGGAAGAAACCTAGACAATCCACAGTATTCATCACTAATTGCTGAAGTGAGAGAACAGATCAACGTTTGTACTTACCTTTCATCTGGCATCTCTTCACTTGAGAGATGATGAGTAGGTTGTTGGCAATGTCACTTAAATTGAACCTAGGAATATGATCAGCGGCACTGAAAAGACAAAAAGAAAATGGGTACTGGTTGAAATAGTAAAGTGTTTTGTAGGATCAGCAGTATTTATGAATAATACATGATGTTGTTGTATATGCATGTTGATGCTGAGAGCTATTTCTTCACCGGTGAGCCTAAAATTGTGTGCATGCATGTGTGTGTGTGAGACTGAACAAATCTGGATCCACTCTCCCCGTTCTTTTTCCCCTCCTCCGTCACTTAAACCTCAATCAAAGTCTTTTTTTTTTTATTACCCTCACTGGCCAGATTAATCCAGCCGTCCAATTGAGCATCAACCGCCGCTCCTTATCTCCACGGCGACCGGCCAACAGCCGCTCGCACAGCAGATTGGCCCAGTGACCATAGTCAGAGTTACTCTTATCAATCCTAAGAAAATCCTTGTGTCCTTCTCCTTACTCTCGTCTAGTCCTCTTAAGTGCTGGACAATCCCATCCCTCGCTTCTCTCCTCCATTCCCAATCCCCTTAATCTGTCCTTAAAAGCACCCCGCTGGCCAAGACCAACGTCCTGCCAAACATCTGCTTGAAGTCCACCACACACATATGCACACCTTCTAAGCAATAAACACGCTGCATATGATTTCTGAAGGATCATGTGAAACTGAAGACTGGAGTAATGAAGTAATGGCATATTTCAAAAACGTTCCAGGTATGTCAGTCACTTATGGAGCTCCCATTTTGGTTAAGATGGTGCCTTAGAAAACAGCTTGTCTATGTAGACAGTAGACAGCAATGAAGCTCACTAGATTTTGAAACAGAGCATGCCTACTATAGTCTAACTGACTGAATGTTTAAATGACAACTTGCAATTGAAGATACACATTCACCTTCGGGTGAGCAGAACTCTGGATGATTGGAAACACTGTAGTGTACATCACACATTATCTGTTTCACTCAAAAGCTCTGAAGTCTTGATGTTTCAAGTACTTTTGCAACATCAAAAGCTATAAAAGTGTAATATAGTGGGAGATAATGTTATGTACATGCACTACAAGTCCATGGGGTCAGTTAACACCCACCGCAATGGCTATGGCGTGGATAGCCTGGTACAAAGATGTTTCTGAATGCTTTCTGAAAGCATGCACAAGATTATAGGGGCGATGGCTTTCTTTCATGAGGATATATCATCAGGCGTATAATGCAACCCAGCAAACCCTCAGAGCTTTATGGATAAAACAAAGATCACCAGCGCAAATACTAATACAACACAAAGATCTATTACTAATCGGCAAAGGACTGTCATTTTTGCATCTTGACAAGCTCTTCTGAGAACACAGATTATCTGGTAACGTTGAAAGGGCTTAAACCATAAGACTGCTCGCTTTGCATGCATGTATATGTGTGTGTTTGACTAGAACAGGCTTATTATCATTCGTTCGTTTCAACAAAAAGATGTTCTTATTCTGCAAAAACGGGTACATTGGCTAAGGTCCGTGACCTCAAAACCTGTAATTTTGCAACGTGAACATCTTTACCATGGAAATGTAAAGATATTGGATGCAATGCGACCCCCACAGACAGACTTACATGTTCTTGACAGTGATGGCATCCTCTATGTCGCCTCTGGCCAGAAGGGCTTTGATGAGGGTATCATATATAGCAGGTCCGAAGACCATGCCCCTGCTATTTGCTTCCTTCAGGATGTCGTAGGTCTCTGAGGATCAGAAACAAGAGTAGTCAATCTACTCGACAACATTAGATCACTACAGATAACATTGCATATGAGCATCCTTAAAACAACATTCAGTTTTATTCCTAAAAAAAATGGTCACACTGATATTTACTGTAAAGCTGCTTTGTAGCAATTTGTATTGTATAAAGCACTCTATAAACAAACCTGACTTGAAACGGACCAAAGCAATAACCTGTTTAGAGACTGGCATTGTTACCAAAATAAACTGCTTCGTGAACAGTCAATTCACAGCAAATACGATGCAATACGTTGTGTTTTATTACGGTACTGTCGCTTTCCCTTTTTGCTCGCAAACACTTTTCAGCTCAAGGTTCATTTGTTGTGGCTTCGAGCTACTACGACCCCTTCCTCTGCATATAGTAATAGACTGGCCTTCTTTCCTTTATTTACAAATATGATATAAATACACAGACTACTGAGGAACGTCTGCAGTTTGCATAAAATCTGTCCCAACAACTCTAAAATATAAGTAATTATTGTAGGCTTATAGTCATTTAGGGAAAGGCAAAAACACATTTTGGAAGATGGTTTTTGATGTCCTCACTCATGATTTAAATTGTTAATGTCGAACGAAAAGGTACATAGTGTAGCTTTAAAGAACAAACCTTGAACTTTGCCCTTCTTGCAAAGAGACAGGAGTTTGAGTTTATAGTCCTCAACCGTGGCCTCTTTAGAGGGTGAAGCAGTGTCCCTTTTACGAGAAGCCATGAGTCTAGATTCTTGCTCTAAGAACATCTCAGGATGACCTTTGACCTCCTCAAACCACACCTACACATAAAACAGCCACATCAATACACCATAATGCTTCCTTTAAATCTGGATATTACTTGATATTAAGGGTTTCCACCCTCTAGAGTGATTATCAGGGAAACCGGATAATAAGAGCTGAACGTATCTGACTAAAGAAAAAGGCTGTTTTTCAGGAGATTTTACATTGGACATCGAGTGTGTTCTTTTACCTCAGGCACCTCAAAGGGCACCTCCTGGTTATTGTTTTTGAGGATATCAGCAAGCAAGCGCAGTGTTCTCTCTCTTGGAGCCAAATTCTCCTCTTGCATTTTCATCCAGGTCGCCTCAGCCTTACGCCAGTCATTGGTCTCCTCTGACAAGGAAAAAGAAAACAGTGTTGAAGCGCTCATCCACTGTTTGGTATCTCAGGTCCACCACACAATACTTACTGCAGAGGCGGAGCAAATAGTGGTACATGTCATCTCGGTCACACTCAAACAGCTTGACAGTCATGTCCACCATGTTCTCAAGGGGCTCCATCTGGAAAAGAGAGATTTAAACCGTGATACACACTCTATTGATCTATAGCAAATCAGTTTCTCAAGAGAGAACAGCAGGGAAACACTGACCTGTTGGGCTGTGATACATTTTTCTGCAAACCACTGCAGACGGGTTGCTCGTGCCCTTAGACCAGGAGTCTGAAAATGTATGCAATCTCAAATTAAACCATCACAACTAACAAACACTGCAATAAAAAAAAAACATAAAACAAAACAAAACAAAACATTAGGGGTGGCATTGACTGAATATAAATCTAGCAGTACAACATGATTAGCTCTCACATATAATCATTGAATCATGATATTCTGGCCCACCCGCACGCACGTCTAAATTCCCATTGTCTCTCCTCTTGGAGGATATTGTACCAGCAGCATCCAAACGGAATTACTCTCCTACAAATCAGCTTCCAGGTAAAGTTCAAAATCTCTCCAGCCTTCCTCAAGCCTAATCTGCTTAGCAAATAAGACCAAAATTAAACCGCTACACAGTCGTAGTCTTTTTTTTATTTTGTTTGTAGGAGCGGCCCCTGGGCCTGATGCATAAAGCCCCGTGGGGCAAATCTTCCCTTAAGTAAATCCAGGATGATGAGCACCCCCACCCCTCCAATCTTCCTACATAGGAGAGCACATCAACACACACTCACATCAATTTGACCCAAACAAACAAACACACACACACACACACACACACTTTCGCTCTCTTACTGCACAGCCAATACCCAAAAGAACATCTAGGTCAGATAATTAAGAAAATCTGGAGTCTGGAGCAATATAAACTCAGTGAGGTGCATGTAAAGACATACAGTGACAGATGAGGCACTGCAGTGAAATATATTCTTTACACAGCACAGGCACATGGACACTAAAATATGAAGCTCTAAAATTTGAGAAAAAGAAATAAAAATGGATGATTCTGCTGGTTATGTATTCATTCTCTATCAAGATTTTAGTCAATCAGTTAATATAAATAGCAAATATAGCAAGCTAATTATCTGTTTCTTAAATTAAATCATTTTGTCATTTTTAGCTCAGTAAGACAATTTTCTAAATACTGCAGTTGGAACTAATTTTCAGGTAGTAATTAGGCAGTTTCTATGAAAAGGGTACAAAATAGGTCGCAAATAGAAACTAGAGCAGCTCCGGTGGAGAACAGTGACAGGATCAAAAACCTTCAGATGACACAGATCATATCTCTGTTGCTGTAAGTTACTGAAACCACACATGAAAATCCGCAACCACATGGAAGAATGTGGTTGTCACTCCCGTAAATAACTGAACTGTGTGTGAATGCAACCGTATTAAAGACTGAAATACAAGACTGACAACTGAATTCTGCTGCTGTGCGAACATGGCCTTTATGAAATTTTATTTGTAACATTTCAGTCAAATTCATCTTGAGGAATACAATACATATATACATATATTTTTTTTTTGAAAGAAGACTCTTAATTTCACCAAGGCTTCATTTATTTGATCAAAAATACAGTAAAAACAGTAATACTGTGAAATATTATTACAATATCAACTAAATATTACAATTTAAATTCAATTAAATTAAATGTGACACTGAAGACTGAAGTAATGGCTGCTGAAAATTCAGCTTTGCCATCATAAGAATAATTTACATTTTTTAAAGTTACAACAGAAACCAGTTAATTTAAATTGTAATATTTGGGGTCTATGTCCGTTTAGTCCATATGTCTCATATGTCCATATGAGGTTTGCAATCCTTGCAATTTAGAATATATGTCTACATGCAGTTTAAAACCATTCTAGCCATAAACTCCCATGAACTGTTAAATACAGTCAAGAACACATATTGGATAAAATCCTTCTAAATTCTAAATCCACATCTAATCCTTCTAACGAAAGATTACGAGTCTTAGCCAAAAAAAAGCCAAGGGGCACCAAAGTGTATCATTTATGCCCTTCAAAAGTTACAGTAAACAAAACCTCCCCATTTATTCAGAGTCAGACCTTTGAGCAAAAACACCTATCACACTGAAGATGTCATCATTCTCTCAAACACAGGTCACACACTCAGAAACACTCACACATAGTGTGACAACCATTTTAATTACACCAAAACCTTAACCAGCATTTCATTTAATTACCACCATTATTAATAATCTGACAATTATAGACAGCACAATCTCCTGACCAGCACTCCATCACTGTACTTAAAGTTTCTATTAGAGAGTGGAGTAGAGCTCTGCGACTGCTAATGCTGTTTAGATATCAGTGTTTTTAATTATCCAGCTCTGGGTGGAAGAGAGGCCATGTGGAAAACGCTCCACAGAATGAGAGGGGCTTTTGACCCGTCAAGCACAAGGATGCTCGACGAGCCACCATTAAACACTAACTTTTACAGAGTTTATAGTGGGGGAACTTCAGAGGTATAAAACTATTGTAGCTACCAGGTGTAGAAAGATATCCCTGAGGGCTTTGTTTTCAATGACTGATGGCAAATATCTAGAGGAGGTCTATTCAACACCAATCAAATGCACCTAAACAACTCGAGCCTTAGTGACTCAGTCATTTACGCCGTCATCACCCAGTTGTTGATAGCGCGTGAGCGCAGGTGAGATCTTAACACCACACGTTGATATTTGTGTTTAAACTAAACTCATTTAATCATGCAAACATTCAAGAGCAAGACACGAAAGAGAACTCGCGCACGCTGAGAGGTAGGTGTGTGTGTGTGTGTGTGTGCGCACGCATCTGAAGCCCACAAACGGCGCGTTGCAGATAGCGCGCAAATATTGAGTTCTCTTTCAAGTCTTGCGCTTGAACGGACAAATCCACACAGAAATTGTCAACATGCCCGTCTTGGCGAGTATACCTAGTACACATAGTAGCAAACATAGTAAGTTATGTCTTAAGTGAAACGTAAACAGTCGAGAAAGACGTGTTCACATGTAACAGTATGAACTGAATCCATGCATTATGTCTTAAAAGGCATTATGCCTTTTCCTGCTCTCTTTCCTGCAACAAATGACAAAGAAATCACTCACTGCTCTTGACTGAAGAGATTTTGTAACTTCAATAATGATTAATCTTTATTTAATTTATACAGTGATTATAATATGCAGTGTTATTTATATATCTGATTACTTTATTCAGTTTCTGTATCTGAAAACTACTGTTAGATACCTGAAAAACACTGTTTATTTTATATGCACCTTAGCTCTATTGTATGTATATGTTGTTGCTTGTAGTTTGATATGTTCTTATTTTCTTTATTTTTATTTGACAGTTGAATATAGCTAACTAATTTCCCTGACCATAGCACATACCAAACCGCACCGAAACCTAAAACCGTGATAAAAACCAAACAGTGAGTAAATTGAACTGTTACACCCCTAAATAGAAACTAAGTGACTAACAAAAGAAATGAGCTACAGTGTCATCTTTGTCCTGCTTAGACAAAAATGTATATATGCATGGAAGAGATGCCAAACATGGTTCTAGAACGATGTCAATGTCAAAGTGACAAAATACCAGTGTTATTGTATTGCTGTTACAGAGTTGTTAACTAAAACCATTTAAAAAAAAAAAAAGTTTTTGGAAACTGAAATAAAGCTGCAAAAACTATTCGATGAAAAACTTGGCATGTAATGTAGCCTTGGCAACTAACTGAAATACATTTAAGTTGAAGAACTAAAATAAACTAAAAATTTAAAATTTAAAGCTATAAAGAAATATAAAAAAAAAACAAATGCAAATACAATGACAAAGCACGTAAAACGACTAAAATTAAAAAGAAAATTGAAAATATAAAAATAAACGGCAATTCAATTCTAATAAATAATATAATAGTATTCAAATAATACTAAAATAAACGCCAAATACCAGCTAATGTTTCCCCTAGACAATATATCTTTCTATCAATACTACAAATCAGTCCAGCTAACAACATGAAAAACATTTCAGTGCTAATAAAATTAGGTGCAAATAGACTTTTCTTTAAATATTCAAGTATTTTTTGTGTATTGGATCAAAAAAAAAAAAAAAAAAAAAAAGACATGGGCTATCTAAACTGTGCCTTGTATGAGTCATGCAACATGAATGGTTTTAAACTCCTTTGACCCTAGCCTAAGATGATATAAGAGCAGTATTGGATTAGTATGTTTCTGGAAAAAAAGAAAAAATGCTTTAAGAGGGATTTTAACTTGCATCCCAAATTAACCTCTTAAAACAATGAAAGTAAAAGCTGCTTGAGATTGTTGTATCCTGAGGTGACCAGCGATAGCTTATCGGCTAACAGTCCCAGAGGAATTGCTATGATCCGGTGTATATATGAAAAATAGAGCCAAATGGCATGAAGTAGATTTGCAGACACTCTGGGCATTGTCTAGAGAAAGGATATTTCTTGGATAAAAGCCCCTGACTGATGGATCTGTAATATCAAGGCTCAGGCTTATTTTTCATCCATACAGACAATGATACAACAATTAGCACAGATAAGGGTTTGTGGAGGACATACCCAAAGAGACAAGGATAAAGAGAATACTGCATAAGGTTGGAAAAATAAAACGACACTGAAAGGTAAAACAGCCTCAGACAAAGAGTATGCATGATAAACCAGCAGGAAGTGGCTTGACTAGTCCTGACATTCCACCGCACTCCCACATGGCAGCGCTGAGGGAGTTGAGTGGCGTCGTATTAGAGCGGTTGGCTAATTGAACATCTAAATGGCTTTGTCAGAGCTGTTTCGCAGTGGAAGTGTAGACTCACGAGACACTGTCTTCTGAAAGAACAAGACAGAACACAGCCTGGAGATATCCCCGAAGACCCATCCTGGACGAAGCGCTCAAAACACGTCAAGCATCTCAAAATCAGTTACGCCTCAGACAGAGCATTCGCTGAAATGCCTGACATGAGAACCGAGATGCTTAGTCTCTCCAGACAATTAAAAGGCATCTACACACGTTGAAAACTTTACAGAACTGAGACAGGATGAGAAGTTTTGCTGCCAGTTGTACTTTAAGCCAATGCTCTTTTCATCCAATAAAGCCCGGGACAGTGTGGGAGCGCGAGACCTTTTTTTTAAAGGTTCAGCAAGGTAAAAGTATCTAGGTGTTGGGCATATATTACGTTTTTATTTCAAGAATGACAATGATAGTCTTGGTAGTATCAGAAAGAATTTGTTGAAAATTACAAACCAATTAGTAATGCTTTGGCATGTATTCCATGATTTTCCTGATATTATTGTAAAATGTGTCAAATTTTCCTGAAAGAATTTGTGAAAAGATATATAATATTAATAAATATACATAAAAAAAAATTGCATCGAAAATAAAAGTTTGTGTTTACATAATATGTGTACTGTGTATAATTATGTATATTTGAATACACACACAGACATGTATATATTTAAGAAATATTTGCATGTATGTACTGTGTATATATATATATATATATATATATATATATATATATATATATATATTTTAAATGCATTTTTTTTTTATATATACACATGCATGTGTGTATTTATATATACATAATAATTATACACAGTACACACACACATATTATGTAAACAAACTTTTATTTTGGATGTGATTAATCGACTTGACAGGACTAAAAACATTTAAAAACAGAAATGTAAAATTATGAACTAAATATAAAATTATGAAATTAAACTAATTCATAAAAAAATTAGATAAAGTTAAATTAGTATGGAAGAGCATCTCATTTTTGCTCATCTTACTTTGTTGTTAATGTTTGTCATCATTTTCTGCTTTCAAATGAGAATGGTTTTATCATGCCAAAGCCTTGTAATGACAATTAATAATAATAAAAGCAATTGGCATGAGTGCATTGATTCAATATAGTGACAAAAACAATAAAAATCACAAAACATCCCAGTAAGCGGTTTCAAAAACGAGTGGTCTTTGTAGTCGTCATTTTCTCCTTCACACTCACACAAACTCTCATCCTCTGAAAAAACATTGTACCTATTGTCTTGCATGAATGGCATTAGTGTGGCTTTGAAGCCAATCTAATTTAAAAGTGGAAATATCAGTGTGGCAGTAATTAAAGCTGTTAAATAGCTGTGTGGTTTGAACACAATAACAGTAGTCCCACCTCGATGATTTTGCGTGCCTCCTTGTAGCGGCCCGTTTGCAGGAACGCAAAGTAAAGGTCATAGAGCATCATCATCTCACCCCGCTCCTCACTCAAAAACTCCATGACTGTTAAACAAAAGAGAGAGATGGGAAGGTGAAGAAACAATCACATTTGCATACTTTCTTTAAAGCTAATCTATCAACCTTAAGCACAGTAAATGACTGCTTTCAGCAGCCCAACATTTCATTTAACCACACTTTATCAGTCAGGTGTAAGTGTATGTGAAAAATAGAAGCTTCCTACATTCAGTGCATGTGAATTGTATGTTTGTGTCTTGGTGTTCTGATTCCTTTTGCACTGATTCTGATTCCTGATTTCCTTTTGTTGATTCTTATAGATACTATTCCTACATCTCATCTCTCTATTGACAGTATTGTTTGAATGCAGTCAGATTTAACAGATACCTTGTGAAAAATTGCCCATTTCAGATCTTTCCATTGGCACTCAATGACATACAGATCTAGACTCATTGCTTGCTACTTCAGAATAGTCCAGAGAAGCCACAGCAACACAAAGAGGGTGAACTTATGCCGGTATATGTACGTTTACGTCTATGAATGAGTTTGCCATGGCACATGCAGAGTGCTGGGTCATTGGGGCCGTAAAGTGGCCCTCCACCATAGAGGTCTCACTACCTTAACACTTCAAATCCACTCACCCCCAACACACAAAGCACTTAACCCCTCCACTAACCCTGACAAAGACAGCGACTATTGAAACCACCATCATCTAGGTTGTCCAACCTGCCCTTTAGTGGGTGGCACTCTTGAAAACACACAACACACACTTTCTACATATGACCATTTGAACAGACAGCAGACACACATTGACACACTACTTGTGACTAGCAAGTGACAGAGAAATGTAATTAACGGGCTGTACGTGTAAGTGGGTGTTACACACCTTTCTGTAATAGAGCGGCATCTCCTTTTTCCACCAGGCTGCAGATGAGGTCATGGATTTTGGGCATCTGGTTGTATTGTTTATGGCACTCCACAACGGCATCGAACGCACCCGCAAAGTTCCCACTGCAGAAGAACATGACATATTATACCAAAACTCAAATCTTCTTATTGTGATTATTGCTTTTCTCATGGTACTGTATTTCATTACAAAGAGAAAAGTGAAGCTGTTCATTAAACTGATGCATTAAACTGTTCTCAATGGCAAGTTTTGGTTACTTTTGTAGAAGTAAAATATAACTGCACACTTTTTTCCCGGCGTTTCAGCATCAAGCCTTTGATATTTTTTGTCTCTATAAAGCTTTACTCTCTAACTTGTTTTGCTCCACTGCATTAGTTACACATTTTAAATGAAAAGATATCACAAAGGAATTTAGATATTTTTGAATTTTGAATTATTTAAAATATGCAAATAAAAAAATCTAAATGAACATTGAATAAAAAAATATTTTATATAGACATTTAAAAATAAAGTTAAATGGTTACTGTCTTAAAAAGAAAGAACTTTTAATAAAAAAATAAATATATTTAAAAACAAATATAAAAAGGTTGAACTATATCACAAACGTTTAAAAGAAACAGCACTGGTCAAACTACTTTGTTCTTAAAGTTGCTATTACTTTTTTTAAACGATAAATTTAATTAATTAACAATTAAGAAACTATATGAACATTTAAATAAATATACAAATAAAAATGCTAAATAAACTTTTGATAAAAATTATATATTTTTAAATTAATATTTCATGGTCATGTGCAACAAAGGTTTTTAGCTTCTAGCAACTTCCTGTGTTTCCCGGTTTCCTCTACAGCCCCTAGTGCCCTCACCCCCAACCGGGCCGCTTGGCAGAATATGGCAACAAAATTAGATCTGCTCTCTCCCCTCTCTCACATCATCTTCCCTCTCTTCCTCCCAATCTCTACCCCTTTCTAACAAAGAGCTCAGTGCCAGGCTGACAGAGGCCTGACAGAGGAATAAAGCAAAGGAATAGACGAGAAAAACACCACTCCAATCACTCTATTGTGACTGCTGTGGCAGCCATCGAGTGATTGGGTAATTACCACGCCAATCACACAGAGGTCAAAGCAGAGAGGGCACCGGCAGGAGGGGCGGGTGTGGAGGGAAAGTGAACCGGTGGGGTTTTAACAGGTGTAATTTCAGTAGTGTTTTCAACCCCAGAGATTATACAGTCAGGGAAGGAATATGTGCTTTAGAGAGAGATGACCTTGGAAGGTGGGTTGAATGGAAGCAGGGGGTGCATGAGGGAGACGGATGAAAAACAGGCCAGTGATTGAGCCGGAACGTGGCGCCAGCTCTTAGGCAATCGCACTTAATTGGAATGAAGAGCGACAATATTATTCATCAAGCGGGAGTCAAGAGCCAATTCGAACACACACTGGATGATTGCGCAATGCACTTGAACGAGAGAGAGAGAGAGAGAGAGAGAGAGAGAGAGAGAGAGAGAGAGAGAGAGAGAGAGAGAGAGAGAGAGAGAGAGAGAGAGAGAGAGAGAGAGAGAGAGAGAGAGAGAGAGAGAGAGAGAGAGAGAGAGAGAAAATTTGGACAGTGTTTCATTTGTGAGAAACAGAGCTATCCGTCAGTCAATGCTGTAATTAAAAATGTCATATTTGTTTTCCATTTTTTTGTCACAAATTACTGATTGTGAATCACAAGCCTATTACAGCATTTCTTATTCAATGCAAAATAAATAGCCCCAAAAAAGTAAGTTAAAAATGTATGAATTTTTTAAATTAGATAAACACATCTGTAAACAAGTGAAGCTAGACTAACTTCACTTTTCAAACCTGATAATATATCGATTGTGTTATAATTTGAAAAACTGTTAAATGTGTTGCTTCAAAAGAGTTTCTCTGCATTCCTTCATTTTGCATATCACTTGGTTTGATATTTTGTTATATAATAAAAAAAGACATTCATAAAGTTTTGCTTTTGGGGACACTGCATATGTAATGGATAATTCATGGCTAGCTGTGCATTAAATTATTTTAATGCATGACGTGGAGGTAAAGAACCAAGAAAAGTGCATTCAAATCATTTAATGCACAGCTAGCCGTGGATTATCCCACTTATACCATGATCATTCGCCAGCATTGACAACTTAAAGCTGTTATTTATGTTTGTAGTGCAATATTTGAAAAGAAGGGTAAAAATGGTGGTTATTTTTGTCAGTTACAGCTCATTAGATCTAGCATTCTGCCTGCTTTAAATCAGACATCAGAGATAAAGTAATGCGGTAAGATTACATTTATTTGAGTACATGAATTATAGCATTTATTTGTTTATTTGAATTAATTATCGAGATCGAGAGGGAGAGGGGGAGGGAGAGGGGGAGAGAGAGTGAGAGAGAGAGAGATTGAGAGTGAGAGTGAGAGTGAAAGAGAGGAGGTGCGTGTGTGAATTACTTGTATCGGTGCAGGGTCTCTCTCTAAGCTTCGAGTTTAATTACTTCAAAACCAGTGATATTAACCCCTCATTGCTAAGAAATACAATGTAGCGATTCAGTAGCAAAGCTATTTTAATAATAAAAGTCACAGGGCAGCGTTGATAAGTATCAGTTCTCCTGAATGTTTCTGTGCGCGCAGAGCGATCACCCATCTCTGTGTGCAAGTGGAGTATGTGTGCATCAATGAAAGCGGTGCATATAAAACAGTGCACCATCCAGCCAATCAGAATCGAGTATTCAGACAAACCATGGTATAGGGACAATGTACAGTCAGATCGTCATTATGACAAAAACACAGACACAAAGCTGGTTTATTTTTCCATATTGACTAGCTGACTAATTATTATTTGATAAGTAGACATGTAATACATAGGATAATGTATAGAGTTGAAATGACTTCATAATGTGAGGAAAAAAACAGTCGATTATACAGTACAGTTTTGCAGTCATTCCACAAATAAAATTGACCACAGTACATGTACACCGTACTACTTACAATCTGAATCTAATTATAATGTAATTGGTTGCTACTCAAGAGAAAACTTTATAAACACTATATGAGTATATATAGGCATATTGTAATTTAAAATGTCTAAACTTAACAGAACTTCTAAATGGTTCTGTTTACAAGGCCTGATGGAAACAGAAATTCCTTGAACTACATTTATTTACAATGCCACTTGAATATGATGTGACACAGATGTTATGCTTCCCAGCCCCCCAAAGCATAGCCGGCATAAAACCAGAAGACTTCTTCACAATTCCCATCAATATGAGATGAGTCGCCCACAACGGCAATTACCCCACCCGCTCCCTCAAAACCCAGCCCCCCCTTCTCCATCCTCGCCTAACTAAGCCCCCCAAAAAAGAATTAACCATGTTGAAGGCTTCATAATTTCCCCGGATACAATTTAGCTGTCAGTGGCGCTCAGGCTTACTGCAACATGTTCCTCTTAATGTCACTAACTTTGCATGTCAAGCACTTTCCAGCCAATTAAATTGAAGGAGAATAAAAAAAGCGAATGCGAGTGCTTTGCGCGAGGAACCTGAAGGATTAGACAAGAAAGCTAATTTCATCCACCCCTCTTCTGAACCTCCTCTTCTCGTGACACTCTCCCTACATCCCTGACTCCCATCTCTTTTGTTACCGAGATTGGCACCCATGTTATCACCCTTTCCACTTTCAAAAGAGAACGACTGCTTTTTTAAAATGTCTTTTTCCCTTTACATTGAAGTGTGTGTGCGTGTGTTGATAGTTAGGGAGCGTTAATGCTCAGTGATTTGACTAAAATACACTGATCAAACTAAACGAACAGGATATGGCAATGACTTTTGAAAGTAAACGGTCCCGATTTAAACTTTCCAAAAATGGTCCTTCCTCAACATATATATGCAACTGATGCAGTTTATAACAAATGTCTGATAGCCTTCGACATCCTCTCCCTCTTTTTAGAGTTCCTGTCCCTTCCACAAAAACAAAAAGTTCTGGCAATTCCCTTTGTTAGGCTCATTAGAGATGGAGGATACGGATTGGGAGCGGTGGCTGCTGTTGTCGTGGAGACGGGCTGACGGCTGTCAGAGTTAATCCCATAGAGAAGTGTTCATTAAGTCATTACAGTTGACATGCTGACGAGACACTGACACACACCGCTTTGTCCTCTTTAGCGCAGCCCAGATCAAAGAGGAGACAGAGATGAGTGGAGAGAGATGGATGACAGCAGAACGGAGAGAACATTCTGGAGCATTCTATCATTCTGGAGATGATAAGAGTCGTCTACAGCAGGGGTGTCAGAGTCATTTTAGGTCGAAGGCCTGATTGGATAAGACATCATCTTATGTGGGTTGATTTTTTTGGTGTATCCATGATGTGTATGCACAACACATGCTGTTTTGAAGCTAATAAAGTCCTGATTCAACTTCATGCTGCTTTGCTCACCAATATTTGGATGAAACAAAATGAATTTACTAGTTAGAGTTTACTAGCTACAATAATTTACCAATGTCCTTTGAAGTACAAAATTAAGCAGATATTAAATCGAACAATATTGACAAAAAAACCCCCAAAAAACCCCCCAAAAAAACAAAAAAAAAAAACACTAACTGCTAACCAACTTTAATAAGCAATTTTAACTGAACAATTACACAGAGTTAGGGGAATTTTTTTTTTTTTAATAAATCAATATGCATTAAAGATTTGTTTTTATGCCAAACTCCATCATCGCTAAAGTAGCATTAATATTACTGTACATTTAATAATCATGTTTATCGGCCAAGAAGTATTCTAAATATAATAAATACTATCCGGTGTTGTTACTGTTAAAACTAAACTAAAACTTAACAAAAAACATTAAAAATAGTTTTCGGTAACTGAAATAAAATATATTTTATAAAATAGAAATGTGCACATATATTATATATAATACATTTCTAAATTTCATTTACGTTTTTCATAGAATATTGCACGATGTCACCGTCAGCCGGAGTGACTGCGGTTACGCCCACTGAGTGACAAAAAGACTGAGGTAGCACTGGTTTTCATCCTGAATGCCACGAAAAACACATCTAAAAAGGGAAAGAGCTTTGAGATTGACTGTGCAAATAGATTTGACAAAAGATTTGAGGAATATTTTTACAGACTGCCGGAAGCTGCAGAAAAGAGAAGCAAATGGATCACTGCAATTCACAGAAACAACTGTACTCCAGGCAGTGAAATGTGGATTTGCAGTTATTTTGTCTCAATATGTTGAATTTTGGGGTAAAATCATACCCTATATTGTATTGTTATATATTGTATTGACAACTCATCAATTAAACATTTACCATCTTATATTCTGCATAATTGGATGTATTTAAATAAACACTGACAAAAACTATACAAGTTTTATGGCTGGACGATATGACAATGTACATAAGTTATCACCCGGATTTAGACCTACCTATATTGTATTTATATTAGGGCTGTCAAGCGATTACAATTTTTAATCTAATTAATTACACGATGTGGCGATTAATTAAATCTAATTAATTACACGATGTGGCGATTAATTAAATCTAATTAAATCGCACATCAAATTTGGCTAAGAAATTACTCCCAAAAGATAATTTAAAGTCGTCAAATAGACATTACAAAAAGTAGCTTCAGAAGAAAATATTTTTGGGTGAACTATACAGTGGGGAGAACAAGTATTTGATACACTGCCGATTTTGCAGGTTTGCCCACTTAAAGCATGTAGAGGTCTGTAATTTTTATCTAAAACAAAAATCCAGAAAATCACATTGTATGATTTTTAAATAATTAATTTGCATTTTATTGCATGACATAAGTATTTGATCACCTACCAACCAGTAAGAATTCCGGCTCTCACAGACCTGTTAGTTTTTCTTTAAGAAGCCCTCCTGTTCTCCACTCATTACCTGTATTAACTGCACCTGTTTGAACTCGTTACCTGTATAAAAGACACCTGTCCACACACTCAATCAAACAGACTCCAACCTCTCCACAATGGCCAAGACCAGAGAGCTGTGTAAGGACATCAGGGATAAAATTGTAGACCTGCACAAGTCTGGGATGGGCTACAGGACAATAGGCAAGCAGCTTGGTGAGAAGGCAACAACTGTTGGTGCAATTATTAGAAAATGGAAGAAGTTCAAGATGACGGTCAATCTCCCTCGGTCTGGGGCACCATGCAAGATCTCACCTCGTGGGGCATCAATGATCATGAGGAAGGTGAGGGATCAGCCCAGAACTACACGGCAGGACCTGGTCAATGACCTGAAGAGAGCTGGGACCACAGTCTCAAAGAAAAGATTAGTAACACTACGCCGTCATGGATTAAAATCCTGCAGCGCACGCAAGGTCCCCCCTGCAAAGGAGACAGGACGACTGCACCGTATTGAGGGGAGGATGGATGGGGCCATGTATCGCGAGATCTTGGCCAACAACCTCCTTCCCTCAGTAAGAGCATTGAAGATGGGTCGTGGCTGGGTCTTCCAGCATGACAACGACCTGAAACACACAGCCAGGGCAACTAAGGAGTGGCTCCGTAAGAAGCATCTCAAGGTCCTGGAGTGGCCTAGCCAGTCTCCAGACCTGAACCCAATAGAAAATCTTTGGAGGGAGCTGAAAGTCCGTATTGCCCAGCGACAGCCCCAAAACCTGAAGGATCTGGAGAAGGTCTGTATGGAGGAGTGGGCCAAAATCCCTGCTGCAGTGTGTGCAAACCTGGTCAAGAACTACAGGAAACGTATGATCTCTGTAATTGCAAACAAAGGTTTCTGTACCAAATATTAAGTTCTGCTTTATCAAATACTTATGTCATGCAATAAAATACAAATTAATTACTTAATCATACAATGTGGTTTTCTGGATTTTTGTTTTAGATTCCGTCTCTCACAGTTGAAGAGTACCTATGATAAAAATTACAGACTTCTACATGCTTTGTAAGTAGGCAAACCTGCAAAATCGGCAGTGTATCAAATACTTGTTCTCCCCACTGTACCTTTAATATTTGTTTTTATTAATATGGAAATATGAAATGATTTTTAATGAAATTATACTCTAAATAAGAAACAAACTGCCAGTAGGTGGCGATAAATGTCTAATTGAGTTAGTCATCGATTCGTTCAGGGGTAAATGGTTCTCTTTATGGTCCATTTAATCATTGGTTCACCCGATCGCTCAAAACAGTTCTGCTGTGTCTTTATATTTTCGTTGGCAAAACAGACAATATTGTGTCTAAAACAACACAATATTAACTTATTTTATTAAACTGTTGTATAAGACCAATATCGCATTTGCACTCGTCTCATGCTATACTGGACAGAAAAACCGAACTCGTGTGACATTGCACTCGTTACTCGTGTGATATTGCTTGTATAACATGATGTAAATGTGAGGCCGTTTTCACACTGGCAGTTTAGTTCGAAGCGGGGCACGGTTCGCATGAAACATTGGTAATGTGAAAGCTGTCATGCGGACCCAGGTAAGCTGAGCTCAGCGGTACCGAACCCGAGACTGCCTGAAGGAGGTGGTCTGAGTTTGGTTGCGCAACTTGCGCTCGAACTGTGCCGCGATTCACGTGAATGTGAAGCAACACGGAGATGACGATGTATTTATTTCAATAAAACACATGTAAAATGGATGATAGCGTTGATGATTTACCTTGGATACAAGCGAGAGTGAACCTGCAGTGTATTCGAGCACCGGCGGGAACAATCGTGCTCTGACGCGGACCACAACAAACGTGCCCAGTGTAAAAACGCCCTGAGACTAAAACGGGCATTTTTGCCCCATATCTTGAATTTTATGGACATTCTAACTGCATTCTATAGGCTTCATCACACAGTGAGTTGTTGGCCTGCATAATATTCTTCATCAATCAACTGCATGAAATGTAAGATGACCAAATAAGTCCGTTGCGGGGCAAGTGTGTTAAATGCGTTCATAATTTTAAAGCTTTTTTTTTTATCGTAACTAGTTAATCTAATTAACGCGTTAAATCAACAGCCCTAATTTATATAAAGCGTTCATAGGCAAATTTGCTTTATGTATTTCCCCGGCGTCGAAATCAGGCTCATATAAATGTAAGGACACACAATTTCTGGCTACATGTCAATATCCATGAATCACTGGATCTTTGTTAAGTTGTAATAAACACTATCGAGGCCAGTCATGCAGCAGCTCTTTTGCCACTTAGTCCAGCCGAGGGGGCGTGTTCCGGCGGGAAAGTGACGTCAATGCATAGTACCCTCTATGTCACCCGCCCGTTGCATGTTTATTCTATATTTTAGCCAATTTCACAGCGCTTTAAGCCACCAATGAGAACAGAGTAACATTTTACCATGGTTAAATCCATTCTGCAGAATTCAGCCATTTTTCCCGCTGAATAAATTTAATATTTTCCTAGAAATCAGCATTTTTCATGCTAATTTAAATATTAATAGTAAAAAAAAAAAAAATACATTTCATCTGGGCCTGGGCCTTCCATCTGTGTCATTATTCTTTCTGTCTCAAACCAAAATATTCGGAGTAGCTTGTGTTTAAATATGACATTAAATGTTACTACAGCATATCATACAATATCACAGACATATCAGACGGGTACTACATAGGTTCCTCAAGAAGGCCGTATCCAAACAGCCCTCGCTGCTCTGAGCTCTGAGACAGCTCTCCTCTACTCTACTGGGATGTGTGGCTACCAGTCAGAGCGTGCGCGCGTGTGCGCGCGTGTGTGTGTGTGACGTGAACGTTCCCGGTTTATCAGAGTCTCTGCTGAGAGACGCTCTGATCTCTCCGTATCTGCTCCTTAATGAACCTGAGCTAAATTGGAAACCTTATCGCACACAAGGCAGCAATTAAAGCTTGCACGTGCCAGTGTGGTTGTGGCACTCAAGTGACAGAAAAACAAACAGTCTCTGAGGGGCACCCAGGAAGCCCGTCTGTGTATGTGTGTGTTGACTATAGAGCTATCAGTGAAGGTGTATTGCCAACCTCAATATCCCACAGTGGGGAGGGGGAAAGGCACTTACGCAGTGCACCGCATGGCCCAGGAAAATCCAGTAATTAGCACAGGGTGCATAATTAACATGCAAATTAGTTGATCTGCTTAAAAGCTGCTCTTACAAATAGACCTGAACGAATGGGGGGGCAGAACAGAGGGGCCCAACTTGTGGAAGTTAATTCCTTTTCTCCTCATGCTGCATTTTGCTATAAGGTAATGACAGATTATATGAAATGAAATGAACAGTGAGACGACAAGCTTAGGAAGGAGCGGAACTCTGCCCTTTACAATCTAACATTGTTATTAATGTTTGTTTTTTAGATTATATTGATTATGTTGTTTCCAAACTCACTACTTGGATAGGTCATACCACCATTTCCTCAGATCCTCTTATAAATGTTAGTCAAGGTTTCTTGCAACAAAAACAGTCCGAATTTAGTTATACATTATCACTTTCCACCCTCTGCCTGGCGTTTTTTTTTTCCAGACGACTTCTGAGCAAATGACATCTTTGAATGTGAAATGAATTACAGCATGTTTACAGGCTGCTGCAGTATCGCTATGGGGTCCAGAAGTTTGTGCAGCCCTATTTTTTTCGATAACAGACTGAATTAATTGAAGTCTGAATTACATTGTGACAGGTTCACAAAACAATCTGCACTGAAATGTGCTGCAAAAACTGTTAAGGTTAAACTTAACCTTCCCAAAGGTTTCAAAATCTGAATATACCTTTTGCATTCTTGGGTCAGTTATGACCCAGTGGTATTTAAGCTTATTAAACATTGATTATTTAATCATTTTCAATTAAAACCATATTGCATCTGATTAATAACTTCTTAACTCGTGAAAGTGCAAAGAATTAAATATATTTTAAAAGTTAACATGTTATTACCATGTTATTACTACATTAAATTTTTTTTTTTTTTTTTTTTTTTTTTAAACAAAAACACATTTACAGTTTTTTCCACCAGATTAAAAACTTTTTTTTTAATAAAATTTGGTTTCACTTTATTTTGTGGTGTCCTTGTTACGGTGTAATTACACAAATATGGAGTAATATTAATTAGCATGTACTTACTATAGGATTTGGTTTAGTTGCTTGTAATAATGTATACATTTACTGTTATTACTATAGTAAGTACATAAAGTGTTACCAAAATATTTAATTTTATCTGCTTCAAAACTGACCCAAATGCAAAAGGAGGTTAAATAGAAACCTTGTTAAAAAGAAATGTCAGGCATTCGGTTGCAATGCAGGGATCTTTCAGAAGGATTTGCAGAGCTGTAGGTGCTACACAGTCAGGAAAAGCACAAGATTCTAAGTATACAGAGTTTACCAACTTACCTCTCCAGATAGCAAGTAATGAGGGGTGAGCAGAGGTTATTGGATGGTTTGGCCAAGCCCAAGGTGAAGATGGTCTCCTGGAGGCGTCGAATAGTGTTGTCATCTCCTTTCATTGCAGCTGTGTTCATCGTGAGGGTAAGCAAACTGATGGAGCCGTCCCTCAATGGCACATCTTTTTCCTTCATCTCCTTCAGCATGTCGATTGCCTCTATGACACCACGAGATAGAAAGATAGATTAGCAAAAATATCAGACATTTTGATTAGATAACCAACAACCGACTTTTGCACATCACTGCTTGAAACTTCCACATGCAACTAGTGATATCTGGTATGCAACTACTATACGTAGCGGCTACTTAAGTTGGTACTCAGGGCGTAGTCTAATAAACTGCAAGTTCATACAACAGTTTAACCGTTTCGTTGACTCTTTCACACTCGTGGAGATTATTTGTATATCTGTGTGCTTCGCTGTCCCCTGATGGGCCGGCGCCAGACGAGAGAGCGCGAGAGAGAGAGCGAGAGAGGGGAAGAGGTGATAAAAGCCCCCTTAGATAATTTCATGTGGGGAAAACAAACCGCTATTAAAACAACATTTTACACCCAGCGGGGATGCAAATGCTGCCGTATAATGCCAATTCGCCGCTAATTACTACTTGCATTTCTAAACGAGACTACAATTACAGAGGCCCCCACAATAGTAGGCTTTTTTTTCACGGTTCCCTGCAAAAGCATGCCGGGAAATTATAGGTGTGCGGTGAGTGCCCGGCGTGAACTCGGCGCGCTCTGGTCGTGGATACGCCGCAGCTCCGCTGCCGTAATGGAGGCTTTTTACTGGGCGATGCTCCCATCTGGCAGAGGGGCGAGGGTCCACCTCCACAGCTGCTCTGTCACCAAGCCAGATAATTAAGATGTGTTTACGCGCTGTTTAGAGGCTAGCTAATGGGCTGATACCGATAGGGCCTGTTTGCACTGGCGATACTAATCATCTAGAACCGAGAGGGAGCGAAAGAGAGAGAGAATGAAGATACTATCATCACAGCTGTGTGAATATGGAAGTCTGTGTTGGCCACAGGCAGTCAGACAAACTCCCAAATTCCTATGACTCCATTTCTTTATAGTACTTAAAGATAAAGTGATAGTTTCTGTGCCATTAGCGAACTGCAAAAACAATGACATCTTCCACTGGTAATAAACAGATAGTCCCGCCCAAAACTCGCTTTATTGGTTGAGCAATTGCTGCTTTGTTAGGATACTCAAACAGTATAGTATGCACTTTCCTGGGAATCTACAAATTATATTATAATTTAATCTGCATTTTTTTCTATAAACTTTGTCAACAGTTGAAATAGAACTTTCATCATAAGAGAAGAAATAGTTGTACACAAATTCCACTAAAAGATAATTTAAGTGAAAATATGCTGAATATAATTAATATGCAGAATACTAAATATTTATTTACATAGTATTTATTAAAAAAAAAAAAAAAAAAAAAAAAAATACACCCTAACCCTAACTCAAACACTAAAAATCCCCCATAATTTTGGACAACAGTGTGATAAATCACAGAGAGTGCAGAGGGAAAACAACCTACAAACACCTACTTATATTTGCATATAAAACTGTTGATTTCAGTAGGAAAAAAAAAAAAACCCTCTCCTTTACCCAACGAGCATTCCTACAGTGTTTTGACAATAACAGGACCTCCAGTATGAAGAGTAACGGCATGCATATGGAAATATACAATGTAGGTCGACCTACAACAACACAGTTCACTTCAGTCTCCACACACGTGCACACACACTCAAACAGAGACAGCCAGCTTGTTTTAGCCCACAAATTCCAATCTGTCACTTCATCACCCTGCAATTTTTGTCCTGTTGTTATGCAAATCCAGCGCAGCGCTCTGTACTGTCAGGAAAAGTGATGAGCCAAAAGGAACAGTGAAGCGGGGAACAGGAGGTTCAGCAGGGTCATGCTGAGTTTTTAAGAGGCTGCTTTTGTACGATAAAGCTCTGTTCACTTATCTACTCAGTCACGCTGTTATTCGGGCACAGATCTCATCCTTTACTGCTTTTTTAATTTTTGAGGATTGTTTTATCCAGATCCCAGCAGTCAGCCCATTTAAATAGAGGCTTGTCATTTAAGAAGCGCTCTTGTCTAAAAAGTGCCACATGTTATGTGTTAACAGCTGGATATGAATTGAAGCAATGGAGGTTAAGTGGATCGCCGGAGGGCGTCGTGACAGCGATACCCACGGGGGGATTAGAACTAACAACCTCTTGATTCTTGGGCCGTCGCTCTAAACACTCAACCATGTACTTTCCTTATAGCCCAGGGCTTTAACAAGCATTGTTGTACAGCAGCTCACTGATGGAGGACAACGTTTAAGCCATATAAAAAGGAAGCTATGCGCTAAAGCTGGATGAAAGTCATGCAGAAAGGGATGCATTTGCCTTAATGTACCTCCCAGTGTTCTACTGAAGTACTCTCCAATTAAAAACACTTTTTTGGGGGGGTCTTCTATTCATTATTTCTCTATAGAGAAATTGACTCTAACATTCAAAATGAACCTTTCTAGACAGACCTACCATGAGCACAGAGGTTAAGTGATGATATGTGTAATTAGTTCTTTATGAAAAAAAATTCATTACTGAATTCCTCGTGAAATATTACATTACCTATAATCCTGAGGCAAGATCCACCCAACAAAGGAGTGACTGCCCATTCCCATATCTAAACCATGTAAATGAATTAGATCCATTAAACTATTTAAAAATGTACAAAAGGTTAGAAAAATAAAATATACACACATTTAAAAACATTAAAATGTTAGATAAATTCTACTAGATGCACACAAATATATTATAATTTTATATATATATATATATTTTTTTTTTTTTTTTTTTTTTACTAATTTATCACACAAAAAGATAAAAATATCATAAAAATGACTTAAGTAGACAGTTTTAATATCACTATGCTTTATGAAAAGTGCGTTTCATTTAAGCATAAAAGTATTTAGTACACATCTTTTCTTAAGTTTTTGGTTTAGATTTGTTGTAGTGTCGTGATTCATCTCAGAGCTGGCTGATGATGATGATGATGATGATGATAATACTTTATTTGTCCTGCTGAGGGAAATTTGTTATGGGCATATGAAGCTATGTAACAATACAATATCATGTCATGCACACTAGAATTCAACAATTTTATGGAAACATCAACCAGATGACAGTGGTTCGAACTCTGGGTAGATTCCGGGTTAAAGAACTTTAAGTCTTGTTTATCAAAAGGTTTAAGATGAGATTTCTGAAAAAGTACTCAGTCACTAGCGATGTTTCCATCACCCTGTTTTTATGCGCATTTTGAAGTATCGCATCAGAAACGAGTGATGGAAACGCCAAATTGAGAAGAAAGAAAAAAAAAAAGAAAAAAAAAAAAGAAAAAAAAATCTCTTAATATTTCGCAAAAATGTTTTTACGCTCGCTTGGTGGTTTCTGACTTGTGTGAAAAAGAGTAGCAAATAATGGGAGATGGAAACGCATTTGCCGAATAAATACTGACATATCGAACATTAAACCCACGTGACTAATCAGCTGTTTCCGCTGATGGTGTTTTATTTACTGTTGGTTACTAGGTTACCAATACCACAGTCATCCACTTGATGGAAACGCACCTAATTCATATTTGTTTTTTTGTGAACATTGAAATGATTCGCTTCACGTTTGGATGGAAACCCAGCTACTGTTGCACTCAATATTGGAATCAATCATGAGTGTTGAGTCCATCAAGCACTTCAAATGAGGAGCTCAATGTGTATGATGTGTGAGCAACTTTAAATGAAGACGCTGCCAATGTATAGCGTTTCAAAACATTTACTTATCCTGCCTTAGAAGGTAGCTGCCTATATAGGCAGTAAGCATCCAGTCAGATGCCTATGCTTTGGAATTAAGCCTAAGAAATAGCAGAAAATGATGAGCAGAAAATGTCACAGCTCAATGTGATGGTACACATGTGCTAGGCCACTGCTCTGAGGTGTGTAAACTTTTGCACAATACCAGGACTTGAACATGTCCTGAGGCTATGGATGAACGAGCAAGACAGACTTCTGAGTTGCAAATGAAGCCCCTCAGACCACTCTCTGGTCATACGGAGCACAGTTCACACATCACTGGACCACAAACAGCAACTGAGCTGAACCGAGCTTCAGCCGTATGAGAAAGCTCTGTGACGGCAGACAGCTCAAATTCTTCCTATCTGACAGAACCACTAATCAAACCCAATCAGCTGTTGGTGGTAAATGGGCCCGAATGGATGACCAGCAGCGAAGCATCCCTACCCACTGTCTGATACCACACACACTGAGGTAAACAAATATCACACAGCCCATTAGTCCTCCGGCTCATTCTGCGGCCTTCTGCCAGCCTGTGAACCGGCAACAGCGTTTTACGAACTCCGTAACAAATGTGAGGACATGAGGGGGGAGAAGAAAAAAAAAAAAACAAAGTAGGAAGGAATAACGGGGAAAAAAGGTTTCAAACAAAAACAAGGCCATTAAAAGCCAGGGCAGTCGGTGCGCTACGGTGCCACGAGTCATGATCTTCAAGCGGATCGGGTTGCGGCGGTGATGCGGGCAGGCTGGGGCGTTGAGGTGTGTTAATGTGAATGACAAGCTCCGAGCGCACACCGGCGGGCTAATGGCCACCGGCTCGCTCTGATGGACACACATATACATACACACACACTTTCCTCATCACACACTTTCGCCTGAATTCACATGCAAATGTGCGTGTGTGTGTGAAATACTCAAGCACTTTCCCCGACATGATATGCCATTAGTATCAGGACGGATTTCGGTAATTCTGTTAAAGTGCAGTCGGTCCTGTAATTTTCCCTCGCTCGGTGACAGGATGAGTCCGAGCGAGAGGGAGGGGGCAGCCAAAGAGTGACACGCATCGTGAAAAGAGAGACAGAGCGTGTATTTTCACCATCACTGTGTGCACAAAGCAAAGAGGAAACACTTTTATTGTAATTGCGTCTTACATGAGCATGGAGAAATCCACCGTGGAATTCAGATAATGGCTGATTAATGTCCCCATGTGGATAGACAGATGTCTCGGACCTCACTCCCGCACGCAGATGCACTTGCGCCACGTTTGATTCTGAACGCCGCCTTTAAGAAACTAATTAAGCGAGTGGCAAGCTTTTGATAGCGACGTGATAAGTAATACAAAATTCTCATTGGTACCTTGACATCCTAAGTGGTTTAAAATGTAAGGCAAGGCACACCTAATGTGACGGCCCACATTATTTGTGACAAACTAAACTAAATTATTTCATTAATCCGAGATAGTGAAAATAAGAGGGCATCTGCAATTATTTCAACAGGGACCAAAGCTTTTCACATGGCCACTAACCTTCCAGCTTGCCATGTTTGGATAGCACTCGGACCAAGGCCACATACTTCTGAGCATCCAGCGCTACCGCCGAGTCCTTGCGAGCTCTGAAACGCCAAAGAAAGAGTAAACACAGGCTGACAAATGTGAAAGTCCTTTTCTTTGTGCTGTGAATGTTTTAAATTCAAAGAGATAGTTCACTTTAAAAATGAAATAGTCATATGCATTTGGAACAACATGACGAGGTAAGCAAATAATAATTTCATTCATGGAAGAAAAAAGTGCTATATTTAAGAACATCCTGGCCACTTCACAGTAAATCAGGATTGTGCTGTTAAACTCCAAAATGAGCAAACTGTGACTGAAATACAATATACTATAGCGATCTGTGAGGTTTTTTTTATTTTTATTAAATCATTCACTACAGCTCTACTTGGCACATTAATGAGAGCTTATGAGAGGCAGAAATGTGAACGAATAATTCTATGGAGCCAATCTTAAATGAATCGGTTGATGCAGTTTGCCAAACTGGCCTGAATGATTCGTTTGGAACAGCATGTAACTCAAGTTCAACTGATTCAATGATCTAGTTGCAGCGGTTCAAGTCGGCATGAATCAGAGGCCCTGTTTACACTTTGGTCGAGACACTTCCGTTAACACCTGGTGTTTTAATCTTTTTTGTCCACTTTGAACCACTTCTTTCCTGACTTACTCAAAGGGGAAGGTCTATGGGTGGGTAAATGCATAGGCTTTTTCAGATCTTTCAATCTAATGGACGAAATAAGCTCACAAAATGTACATATCATATGAACGAGTCTGGAGACGACTGAAAAACATACGGAGAGCAGTAGCTTTGGTTTCTGCTCTGATAGCCGCAAGATCATGACGAATGCTGTGAGTGCGTGTTAGAAATCAGGAATGGCAAGAGAACATTGGGCATGGTACATTTTTCGTCTTGAAAACAAACTTGGGTCACCAGCAGACAAAAGTTTAAATCCTGTCTGGCTAGCGCGCTTCCTATAGTATTTACATATTAGGTCAGTAGACGGAGAGCAGGCGGACTTTTGTGGCTGTTCAAACTATTCGACAACATGAGCGTCTACACTATGAAAGCAATCTGGTCAAATGCATTTTCGACTACCTATGGAAGTGGTATAATCCTGTTCTCACACAGTGCACACATCAGAGAAGAGATGTCGTTGTGAGAGGGAGGGGATGTTAATGACATTCATAAAGATTATAAGGGCACATTTCTTTTTTCATAATTATGTACATGGATAAAATCAACCCTGCTGAAAGGATGAAGTGGCTTGGAGAATGGTTGGCTGGAATGATAAATCATATATAATAAACAATGAAATATTCCATAAAACAATAAAAATTGTGAATTTTATGGAGACTTTAATAGCTCATTGAACGGAAGCATTATCAGTGAATTTAGGTGTGACATCAGAAGATAAGAAGTCATATGGACTAAATTTTATGGTGCTTTTGTGTCCTTTTTGAGGCTTGAAGATCCATCTCTATTTACTGTATGGAAAAAGTAACCAGAACATTACTCAAAAACGGCCTTTCATGTTCCAGTCTTACGGATGTGGAATCGCTTAAATAATTTTAATTACTTGTTTTGATTTGTCGACAATTAAAAGAAGAGTTCACCAAGGATGTTTGTATGATGATGTGTACGTCAAACTTACAATTCTTTTTTTAGTTTGATGGCTTCCTCAGCATTGTCATGGCGACAGCACAGGTTGATGAGCATGGCATAAGTGGCGGGAGTCATATCTGCTTCATATTGAATTTTAAGCTCCAGAGCTTGCTCCAGTTTCTGATGAGAGAGCCAAAGTTCCAGGGAAAAATCAATTACACATATACACAAATACTGATAAACGGTTCTGTCTAAACGGTTCTGATTCATTAGGCGCTAGAGGTACAAACCCGATTCCAAAAAAGTTGGGACACTGTCCAAATTGTGAATAAAAAAGGAATGCAATAATTTACAAATCTCATAAACTTATATTTTATTCACAATAGAATATAGATAACATATCAAATGTTGAAAGTGAGACATTTTGAAATGTCATGCCAAATATTGGCTCATTTTGGATTTCATGAGAGCTACACATTCCAAAAAAGTTGGGACAGGTAGCAATAAGAGGCCGGAAAAGTTAAATGTACATATAAGGAACAGCTGGAGGACCAATTTGCAACTTATTAGGTCAATTGGCAACATGATTGGGTATAAAAAGAGCCTCTCAGAGTGGCAGTGTCTCTCAGAAGTCAAGATGGGCAGAGGATCACCAATTCCCCCAATGCTGCGGCGAAAAATAGTGGAGCAATATCAGAAAGGAGTTTCTCAGAGAAAAATTGCAAAGAGTTTGAAGTTATCATCATCTACAGTGCATAATATCATCCAAAAATTCAGAGAATCTGGAACAATCTCTGTGCGTAAGGGTCAAGGCCGGAAAACCATACTGGATGCCCGTGATCTTCGGGCCCTTAGACGGCACATATCTAAACATGATCCAGAAGCGCAGGCGTTTTCTCTGGGCCAAGGCTCATTTAAAATGGACTGTGGCAAAGTGGAAAACTGTTCTGTGGTCAGACGAATCAAAATTTGAAGTTCTTTTTGGAAAACTGGGACGCCATGTCATCCGGACTAAAGAGGACAAGGACAACCCAAGTTGTTATCAGCGCTCAGTTTAGAAGCCTGCATCTCTGATAGTATGGGGTTGCATGAGTGCGTGTGGCATGGGCAGCTTACACATCTGGAAAGGCACCATCAATGCTGAAAGGTATATCCAAGTTCTAGAACAACATATGCTCCCATCCAGGCGTCGTCTCTTTCAGGGAAGACCTTGCATTTTCCAACGTGACAACGCCAGACCACATACTGCATCAATTACAACATCATGGCTGCATAGAAGAAGGATCCAGGTACTGAAATGGCCAGCCTGCAGTCCAGATCTTTCACCCATAGAAAACATTTGGCGCATCATAAAGAGGAAGATGCAAAAAAGAAGACCTAAGACAGTTGAGCAACTAGAAGCCTGTATTAGAAAAGAATGGGACAACATTCCTATTCCTAAACTTGAGCAACTTGTCTCCTCAGTCCCCAGACGTTTGCAGACTGTTATAAAAAGAAGAGGGGATGCCACACAGTGGTAAACATGGCCTTGTCCCAACTTTTTTGAGATGTGTTGATGCCATGAAATTTAAAATCAACTTATTTTTCCCCTTAAAATGATACATTTTCTCAGTTTAAACATTTGATATGTCATCTATGTTGTATTCTGAATATCCAGAACATCATTGCATTCTGTTTTTATTCACAATCTGTACAGTGTCCCAACTTTTTTGTAATCGGGTTTGTAAATAACTAGAAGAATACAGTGCAGGTAACGGTAAAGCTATTTGCGCTACAAACAAGTGTGTTTATGATTAAAGGGTTAGTTCACCCAAAAGTGAAAATTCTGTCATTAATTACTCACCCTCATGTTGTTCCAAACCCGCAAGACCTTCATTCATCTTGGATGAAATCCGAGAGCTCTCTGAACCCTCCATAGGCAGCAATTTAATTAACACTTTCAAGGCCCAGAAAGGTAGTGAAGACATCGTTAAAATCGTCCATGTGACTCCTGTGGTTAATTTAACAACCTTAATTTTATGAAGCGATGAGTATACTTTTTGTGTGCAAAAAACAAAACAAAAATAACAACTTAATTTCTTCTAGCCTGTGTCAGACTCTTACGCTGTTGACGCAGTGTAAACGGTAAAAACAGTGCAGCACTTCCAGAATGCTGGCTTACCATTGGCCGACACCATTCACGTGAGCACCACGACGCATGTGCACGAGTCGTTCTACCGTAGAACTAGGATATACACTACGTCAACAGCGTAAGAGTCTGACACCAAGGTTTTTATGATGTCTTTACTACCTTTCTGGGCCTTGAAAGTGGTCATAAAATTGCTGTCTATGGATTTCATCAAAAATATCTTAATTTGTGTTCCGAAGATGAACGAAGGTCTTACAGGTTTGGAACAACATGAGGATGAGTAATTAATGACAATTTTCATTTTTGGGTTAAATAACCCTTTAAGATAATAAATTAAAATAATATGATAAATACCAGTTTGCAACATCAAGCAGCATATGGATGGACTGTTTTGAACAGATAAAATAGCTGGCTAACACAGGAAGCCTTGCACATTTCAAGTTAAAAAAGACAGAGTCCACTCTTACATCAAAAGTAAGGCACATAATTGGTTCATTTTATACAAGTTGACCATTATAAATTACTATAAAAACCAGACTAGAACACTAACAAATCTGGTAAGTATTTATGAGGAGAATAGCCCTCACCTCCTCTGTACACAGGAGAGCGATAATTCTTTTGAGAGTAGAATTGGCGGGCTTGCCCTCAGCTTTCAGCTCTGCCAGGGTCTTCTCCAAGAACGAAAGTCTCCCCTCCAATCCCTGACACAAACATGAGGATATTTGACTGATAGCTCACCTGATGCACTGAACACATTTGGTTGAGAAGGAGAGAAGAAAGAAGAAAAAAAAAAAAAAAAACAACTTACTCTTAGCATTGGCACATCAGTCACCATCCCATTTTCCTTCTTATCCACAAGAGCAAGGACATCCTGAAAAATAAATTATGACCTGCTCTATTACCGGTACCATCACAGACCTGAATAAAACAATCAAAACTAGATTTGTTTTTGAAGAAAACATTAGTGATGTTTGCTCATGCAAAACGTGAAACCATGATTCATCTAGAGTGTTGTAGGTGGTTGCAAGGGCATTGTTAGGCAGTTTATACGGTGTGGTTGCCAAGTAGCTTCTTATTGATTAACAAGTATCTCTTTCAATGGGAGTCTAAGGGTTTTTGTGGCTTCTTGTTTTTGCCTATATTTAAATAGCTCGAAGTGCAACCACACCGTTATGTCGGAGCACTTGACCACACGGCTATGGCTCCAACTAAGAGATTTTTTTTTTTTGCCATACAAAAAAAAAAAAACATAAGGCATGACCATTAGTAGCAGTATACTTGAAAACAGCACTAATAATAAAATACCTTGACGAGCTCTGGAACCTGGTAGGACTCCAGAATGTTCCTGATTCCTCTGAAGATATTCAGAGAGATGTTGATATTCTAAAAAAAGCAAACAACTTATTGACACCAAATAAACACTCATCAAAATAAATAAAGAATTAACACTAACGAGGGCAGGACAGCAAAGTTATTTCAAAACGGTCTTTAGCTTTGCTTCAGTGCCTCCATATACATGTATGCATGTTATTTTTCTGACCACTTTTAAATGTTACATTTAATAGTAAATAATCAAAACTGTAGATGTGGAATTAAACATTTCATTCATGTTCTTTATTTTTAGGTAGTTTTTTTAATTTTGCAAGCTAAATGCTCTGTGTACTAGCTTAGCATAGCACTAATTGATTAGCCTGCTAGCTTAGCCTATACACTCAAATATATACATTTTATACACTATCGTTCAAAAGTTTGGGTTTAGTTTTTAAAAAGCATTCTCTTATGCTGCATTTATTTGATTAAAAATACAGTATAGACTAATATTGCAATTTCAAATAACTGCTTTCTATTTTAATATATTTGAGAATGCAATTTATTCTTGTGATGGAAAAGTTTAATTTTTAGCAGCCATTACACAATCCTTCAGAAATCATTCTAAATATGCTGATTTGGTGCTCAAGAAACATTTCTTATGATCAATGTTTAAAACAGATGTGATGCTTAATATTTTTTGTGGAAACCATGATACATTTTTTTCAGGATTATTTGACAAAGTACAAAAGAACAGCATTTATTTGAAACAGAAATCTTTTGTAACATTATAAAATGTCTTTACGGTCACTTTTGATTGGTTTAATGCACTGGTTTAATAAAAAAAAAAAAAAAAAAAAAAAAAAAGTCTTATTGACCCCAAAATTTTGAATGCTAGTGTACATGTTTTTTGTCTGATAAGGCGGCATTGTGAACGGCTACTCCCTGGGGTCCTAGACTTATTTAACAGGCAGACCATTTGCAAATGTACCATGTTCTTGAGCAAGCTGAAGTACTCCCTAAGCTTCTCTTCTTTGGAGTGCACTTCTCCCTCGTTCATGGAATCAATCAGGTTGTAAAGCAAGTAGGCCACATTTTCTGCAAAAGGAGAGAAGATCCAATTTGACAGTTCCTGCTTTTTATAAATAAATTAATAGTTATATAAAATCACAAAAGGAGCTTCTGCAGAACCAGAACAACAAAAATATTGTAATCCAGCAAATAAGCTCTTAAACTGTATATGTGTGTTGTGCTGACATGGGCAGGTTTGCTCCAGACTTGACTGAAGTCTGTTTTAACAAGTGGCTGGCAGCTGACAGCCTCGCGCACACATTTGCGTTGTGCATAGTGATGAGATGAGACAGAGAGACCGTCTCCATCGCTCCCACCTGCTCGGACACCAGCGCGGAGGCCCGCTCCAGTGCAGCGAGACGACAGACACTCGCAGAAGCTCTGTTAACTCAGCGCAGAGTCAGCAAACAGACAGCACTCACACAAACATGCACACGGCTACTTTTCAGACTGCATCAGACACACACACTTAATGCAAAGTACGGCTGTCAGGATAAACTCCATCACTGCCAGAAACCCTACAGACACACACACACGATACTGCCAGTGAAACCAGCTCAGAGGACATATAGGCATAGAGATTTACTAGTGCAGTGTTTCCCAACCTCTTTGTCTTATACTATGCATCTCCACAGCTCCAGAACTGGTATTATACTGGCTTTCACCAATAATTATCATGAATATTATAGTAATTAAAAAAAAAAAAAAATTATAATAATTTAAAAAACAGTGAAAGTCATATATGCATCATGTTATACTTTATTAAGCTACTGTAGATAGCATTTTTCTGAATCTTGTAAAATGAAGTGTCATTTTTGAAAGATTTAAATATTGTACTATGAATTAATTTGCCATACTGCAGGACCATTCAAATCAACAGAAAAGTTGAGAGAGAGAAAAAAAAAAAAAAAGTTATTTAAAATGGCGAGAGAGAGAAAAACATGAGCAATATGAGCAGCCAAGTGTGTTAAAAACAGATACATGCAGTTTAAGGAGTGTGAAAAATGGTACAAGCAACATACCAGAAGTTTCAGGGTCAGCATGATTGAACCGGGCATCTTTATAGAGAAGCTCTGTGATCTGTAACATCAGATGAAGAGGTTACTTTAACAAAGGTTCTTGTAATTTTTCCATCATCTTTCTCAAAATCTCTTGGTTTCATCTTACCTTTGCCATGAGCTCCACATCATGAAACCTGTAGGGGGCAGTAGAGGATCAGCGATGACTCGCATTCAGACATGGACTAAAACATTAAGTGCAACTTTGAAACAGAATATTTCAAATCTAACATCTGCCAAGACAGTGAGATCAAGATCAAGTATACATTTGGTGTGACAGGGCTTCATTTGACCAGTGAGGACCTATAGCAGGGGTCCCACACCTTTTGACCAATCAATCTCCATTATTTCTGTCATGATTGTTCCAGTTACCCATTTTTACTGCATAAGGAAAACAGTTATACAGAGACTGCACTTAAGTCAAAATATTTTATAGCTAAGCATAACTAGAAAATAATTATATAAAATGTGTATAAATAAATTATATAGTAAAGTTTAAAAACAAACAAACAAAAAAAAAAAACGAAAGGCCGTAGAATGTCCATGCCAAATACTGAAAAAGGAGCTAGATAATTACTTTAGTGCATAAGCTCAAAAAACATACTAAAGTTTAACAAGGAGAGGATCTCGCACACATAAAAGAATATTTCTTACAAATGCAGACAAAACGTTTTCGTTTGGCATCTAATAAAATGTACATTTTTGTAAACATTTTTGTAATTGGATTTTTTCAGTCTGGTATACTTATGAATATTAGTGTACATACATTTTTTTTATGCTGTTGAGGTATACGTTTTTTTTTTTTTTAAATAAATTTTTGGTTTACTTTATTGGATGTAAAATATTAAATTTATTGAAAATAAAGTAGTTTTTTTTTTTTTATAAGAAATCTACTATTATGTGTGAGGTCCTCTCCTTGTTGAATTTTAATAAATTATATCAAGCATATACCACCGTCCAAAAGTATGGGGTTGATAATATTTTTTTCATGTTTTTCAAAGAAGTCTCTTATGCTCACCAAGGCTACATTTATATGGTCAAAAATACGTTAAAACGGTAATATTGTAAAAATGATTACAATTTAAAATAACTTTTTTTTTTGTCTTAATTTCCTGTGATGGCGAAGCTGTATTTTCAGCATCATTGCTCCAGTTTTTAGTGTCACATGATCCTTCAGAAATCATTCTAATATGCTGATTTGCTGCTCAGGAAATATTTCCATTTATTAATATTGAAAATAGCTGTGCTGAATAGTTTCGTGAAAACAGTGATGCATTTTTTTTCAGGATTCTTTAATGAATAGAACAGCGTTAAAAAGAACATTTACTTGAAATAGAAATCTTTTGTGACATTTGAAATGTCTTTACTGTCACTTTTGATCAATTTAATGCATTCTTGCTGAAAGAAACGGTTTCAAATAAAGATAGTATCAATTACACCAGTGACAAATATTTTTAGCATTGAATCATTCAATCAAGAGATCAAAAACGCTGATTCATCCAGTAATGAAACAAGTCAAGTTATTCAATCATTCATCCAAACAGATTTTTTAAATAATTAATTCTATTTTTTCAATAGACTGGAGCAATTAACATTTTGTCAGAACCTCTAGTAAATTAGGCTACATGTTATTTTGTACATATTATACTCATCACAATTTAATATCATTATAATACATTTATAGTATATCTCATGGATCTTAAACGGCTCTGAAAACTTTTTCTAGAGCATCAGTGGTCACACTGATATTGTATATGCAAATTGACATACATTATGAAATCAAGATGCAGTGCTGGTAGGGAATGTTGGCGGCAGAAAGCAGGAAGACGATGAAGGAAAAAAGATTCAACATTGTTTAATGATTAAATTACCTAGTGACCTTGACTATTACAAGAGCAGGTCGCTAAGGAGACAGGGCTTCGACAACCACCTCTACCCTTCTGACAACCCCAATTACAAACATGACATCCATCGCTGCCGGCAACCTCCCTGCTCCTCTTTCACATCTAAATGCTTTGCTAAATACAGAGGACAGCAGCATCTGCTGCCCTACAGCCTGTGTTCAAATCAGAGTTAAAAACAGAGCTGGTCCTTAACTATTGTGCATGATGGGATTGATTTTAGATCTAAGCTGAGTGAGTGCACTAAGTGATACCATAAGAAAATGATGAGATGAATAAAATACCATGATAGGTTTATGAGTATGTGTGAGCAATGAGGTGATCGTCTGAGGGAATTAGCCAAAAAACAAACGCTGACAGCCATGTTGACGGGTAAAATGCCAATGTGAGCACTTGCATCTCACCATCAGTGGCAGTCAGGATAGTTAGTAGTCTTTCAGCATCGGACAGAGGCATCAAAACAACAAAAAGGACAAACTCTATTTGCATTCTTCCCATGTTGTAATTGGGCTACAGCTGACTGTGTCCATATGCATGAGATGACGAACGAGTGGCTGTCTAGCCAAAAGGCAGAAAATGTTACTTGCGCGCGCGCACACACACAAGTTTTTTTTCCATTACTTACCCTCTGAATCCAGAGATCAGACTGGATCTGAAAGCACTGAGGTCAATGGCTGGGAGAGCAGGTGAAGACACTGCAAGAGTGAGAATATACGAGTGAATGTCATGATAACAGAAACATTTCACCTCACAAACACTCAGTAATGATCTTTCGGCACTATGTCCTTTAATATTTTTATCAAGCTCTAAATGCGCTTTTAAGCCCTTTCTGTGTGTGTTGCTACTCTCCCCCACTAAAGACGTAAAGCGCCGCATTACTAATAAAAAGAGAGCTTCATTCAGATGATGCATATATTTTAACAACAGTAGCACAGACACGGTGGTGAGCCGCAGAAGAGATTGATACTTTCATTAAAACATGACTCCAGCCGTTCAACTATACCAAGCTTGTGACAAATTAACACAAGAACGCTTTTGTCTACATTCAGAATTATCATTTCAGCATGTTAAGAACATTTCATAAACAATGTTCTAATTGGGAAAATTATTTAGACACGGACCAGCAGTATCAGTATAGTTTCATTTAATGCCACGTCAGCATCTGTGTCTATCTTCATGGCAAAAACTGAATTACAAAAATACAAGACTTACATACACACAATAAAAGTAAAAACCAAACAAGAATTTTAACATTAACGTGATAAAAATTCTAAAACCTTTTCTGGTAAAATACTTAAGTCCTTAAGTGAGCTTACTTCATAAAAATGTTTTCTAATCGCATTAAAATTGGGACAGTCCAATAAACGGACCGGCAAGTACTACAGCTGTCCACATACAAATGTATAACTACTCCAAGAAAGTACTGTTTGGACCTATAGGAAAGAGAGACTGAACCTTCTGTAACTTTAACTTAACACCCCTGACTTAACAGGCCTAATGGAGACGAAGCTGCTTGGTAGAGAGTGGGCAGGTTTGAGTGGCTATGCATGTGTAGTCCTGATGGGCGGAAATTAGTCTCCAAGTGATGAACACAATCATACAGAGTACATCTAAAATAAAATCTCTACAGAGTTGTGTCTGTGAGAGAACACATATATATATGTGTGTGTGTGTGTGTGTGTGTGTGTGTGTGGATGTGACATGAGGAAAATGTACAGAGTCAATTTTCTTAGAAGCTAATGCTTACTCAGAGAGAGCAGCCCTGCGAAGTTTCCACGTGATGCTTCAGTTCGTAATTCTGCCGCAATCAAGCTATCTGTGTCCATGTCAATACCGGCCTCCTGCAATTATTAACCCAAGTTAGAGTGTTTCATAAAGTGACTGTTCTGAAACACTCCCAAGTTTTCCAGAACAGTCACAACAAACAATACACATATCCAGTATAATTACCTTAAAAGAAGTGCGGGCACTGTTCACTGATGGGAACGACGGCAAGATATAGTTACTAAAAGTATCAACGTCTGCTGGGACGTCCAATTCTTGCATGCCTCTCAGAGCTTCCATAATACCTGAAAGGAAACAAAAAGTGATTTATTCAGACATGTGCACTTTAATATGTAATTCATGACATACAATAGTTGCATCTGCACCAAATTAAGTTCAAGGATGGATAGTCTCAGCCTTCAGACGTCACGCACACAGACCATTGGCTAAACGTCTGATGCATATGGCACATAAAATTGAAAACACTTCAGGAGTTTCAAAGTCATCATCTGATTGGCTGAATTCTACAGGATTACAGGAGACATGTATGGCATTCTTTAATGGTCCACCTGGGAACAGAGACGCCGTGAGGCCAAAACCCCTCATGGAAGAAGAAAGCTGCCGTGTTTACAATTGTCACAATGAGCGCTTATCGGGATCAACCAAATGCTGGATTTTCAAAAGCATGTGACGTTCACAGCATAGACTCTTTAAAATACATCCAGAATTTTTACATGTCAGCCTGCTACTGTAAGGACATCAACTTCACATTTTCATGCCCATAAACATAACGCTGAACAAAATGAACTGTGACTGGTTGCTTTATATGTCAGTTAGATGGCCTCTGAGCGGTCCTAAGCCAATGAAAGCTGCTATGGAGTCCAGACCTTCTGCAGTCAGTCTGAAGGTCTGGCTACGCTAAAGGGTGGATGACTGTCTATGGAGCTAAATATGGCCATTTAGTTCTCATGAAACCTAAAAAGTGACAAATAGGACTTCCTATGGTCTTGTCAGGCATGTGATAAGCCAAGTACAAAAAGAAAGAAAACCTGTGTTTTACCCCCATTCAATATGACTATACAACAATAACAATAATTTTGTTATAAAAAAAAAACAACAACTATTTAATACATTTTGTTGACAATAGATTCATGAACTATTCTCTTTACAAATTTAGGATAATGGTTTGTGCATGTTTTGTCGTAGATACAGCAACTTCAGCATTTCTTCCTCAGAGCAATTCATGTTGGTCATACTTCTCGGGTTGGAAAGTATGGACGAAAAAAGTCACATCACTAACTTGTGGACCATGATTATTGTTTATCCAGTCCACCCATAAACACTGTCCCAAACACAGCAAATTCAAGTGATGGCTCTGGATGCATGTACAATGTTAAATATTTGAAATATGATTTCTGAGTAAATGAGTAAGATTCTATCCCATTATGTGGGAGAGATATAAGCACAAGCCATCTTTTCATAAGGACAGGTTAACAATTCACTCAACCAGGTTTTAAACAAAGCAGTAATAAAAAAAATGAAATAAAATATCGGATAATTAGAATTTCATCACATCTGTCTTCCTATGGCGTGTCCTGGAGGTACACCCCCTTCAGGGAGAGGATTCAGGCTTGCACCAGGCTCTCCAGCAGGGCCCTTCACTCCCGCCTAAAGCACCACATGCATATGGAAGTCTCTCGACCTACTCAGGCAAGGGTCTGTGTGTGTGGGAACACGTGAACCAGCGATTTGTGTTGTTTACTCTTCACCTTGGTCCTTAGCACTCTGTATCGCAATGCTCAGGGGACACCTACATATCTGAATAAAAGATAAGAGCTGCTTTTATCTGCTATTAAAACCTGCATCTGGCGCCAGGAGCGGACGACCACCGGTGTGCAAGAGCATTAGCCAGGTAAAGCACCTGGAGGCTCCATCCATCTATCCCATCTCTCCATTTCATTCTCATCTGTGCATCTTTCTCCATTCATCCTTTCTTGCAATTCAGTAGCTCTTTGCTTTCAAGCAAACGTAAACAGTCAACCAGACACACTCTTCTCAATGGAGCCTGAGAGCCATCTGTCTATTCATTCTTTCATTTTTATGAGAGGAGCACACCTGTTTTGCTGTTAAATAATCCATCGATCCATTTGTCAGCCATAAAAGTTGGCTCAGACAGTCCAGGCTCTATAGGCTGCATGTGAATGGAAAATGGATAGCCAGTCACATCACTCACTGATTCAAGACTTCTCTCAATTCAGAAAGTGTGTGAGAAGGCTTTTATGGAACAAATCCGTTTCAATGAATTCTCGGGCCACCTCCAGATTTCTGTTTGCTACATCACTGGGTTTGATTGAACTAAGTGTGGGAAGTAACCAAATCTGCGGTCTCTTACTGAAGGGGCACTAAAGGGGAGAGGTCAGGGTTTAAACTGTCAACAGAAGCTGTATCTCCAAACAAGCTCAATTTTAAAATGAAATGGATTTAAAAAGTGAATAGTATATTCAAGCAAATACTACAAGCAAAACTTTGAAGTGTGCTTGGGTCTGTTGAAACAGTAAGGCACATGTACATTATAGCTCAAAACTTTGAGGTCAGATTTAAAATAAAAAAAAATCTAATTCAGCAAAGGTTGCATCAAATTGATTAAAAGTGACAGTAAAGACATTTATAAAGTTACAAAAGATTCCCCATTTCAAATAAATGTTGTCTTTTGAACTTTCTATTCACCAAAGAATTCAGCTTTACCACAGGAATTTGATTAGATTTTAAAATATATTAAAATAGAAAATGATTAAAATAAAAATAAAAATAATACTAAATTTAAAATCAAATAAATGCAGCCTTGGTGAGCATTAAAGACTTTTCAAAAACCCATGCACAGAAATATGAGCGCAGAAAAAAAACAAAAACAAGTTGGGGCACCTTGATGCATTTTAAAAATATAACCCTATGACAACAAACTCACAAAAATCATATCATTACAGACAACTAACAACTAATCATGAACAAATCAAATGCGTTTTGATAAATTATTATTTGAAATATAAACAAATCAGCATAATAACTTTGCGGAGCTATAGGTCTAAAAACGAGGAAGAACATTTAAAAGGTCTAATATATTCTCTGCTGTAACAGGATCTCATACATAATACAGTAAAGTGATTTGATTAAAAGAGTTTATTCTCATGAATGATATGGAGAAAAGCTCAAAAACTGATGACGTAAACGCAGCCAATCACCACTCCGAATGAACGCAAATACCTTACTTTTCATGACGTTGGTTCAACTTTTCTTTAAACCAGAAGAAAAAAAATGGCTCCAATAAACAAAAAATAACCATTTTTCCCTTAATAATGAGTGAAAATGTACACACATATCTGTAAAATCTTTTCAGTTTCATGACCCTTTATAAAAAAAAAATTTTTTTTTAAAAAAACCCATCCGATGCAAGTAAATGGCAAAAAGAGGTAAAAAGAAAAAAAGATTTTCCCAAAATGTGACTAGTACAAAGAGCATTTAAGATGCAGATGTAAAAGCCTGTTGTGTGCTACGTGAGGGGCTGAGGCATTATTCTCGCGCCATGTCAAAAGCAATGAGCTGCATTGCTTCTTGAAACTGACAAGAACCGCTCGCTCGCGGCTGCCAAGACAAAGCTAGCATATGCTTTTTCAAACTTGCCTGCCCAAATCCACACCTCATCAAAATGCAAACTTTTCCCCCTCTCCACACTCGTGAATGGGTGGACGTAAAACCGGTGGGTGGAAAGGGGGATGGGCGTCTGCCCGCTGGTGACACCTGTGGACAGAATGTGACATGGCGCTAAATATTTCATGGCCGTGCACAGCGGCGCACATAATTGAAAGTGAATTCCCTCAAAGCGCTTGCATTTACATGAGAACCAGTCACTACAAATTCTGTCATGTAACCTTCACGTAGTGCAGACTTCAACACTGCGCAAACAAAACAAAAAAAACCTGTACAGGAACATAAAGGTGAGTGATCCTGCATGTTTCATGAAGGTTATTGGTTAAAAAAAAAAAAAAAAAAGAAAAGAAATGAGATGTTTTTATTCTCGCTGCTGGTCGCAGCAAGATTTATCCGGACATGCTCTTTTGTTAAGAACATTTATTTGTAACTCTGGAACAGATGGAAGTATGGAGAAAAAAAATATTTAACTAAATATCTAAATTGACAGACTTTTTATTGAGATGTCAAAGAGAAAGAAATTTTGTATTATACAAAAAACCCCAGCCCACTTTAACTCAGACTTTTCACATTCCAATTCAAGCCCAATGGATAAAACCAATCAGAAACACGTCAGATCATGGAAGTAAAATTGGTTGCAACATGCACAATAATGACCGTTTAAGAATGAGGCTGGAAGCTCAGGACTCACCAGGAATGTTCTTGTCTTTCTGGTGATGAGTAAACAGGGGCCAGAAGTAGTGAGATCTGAGAGGCAAGCCTTCCTCCTTCATCCTCCTCATGAGCTCAACAGCCATACCTTAAAATGACGAAGAACAGCATATTCACACAAATCGAGCTATGCCATTATCAAATATATGGATGGGAGCTGCGAGCCGGCGTTCTGATGTAGAACTCGGAAACGCTGTTCTGTGTTTACAACGGGAACAACGTAGGAGACTGACACAGAAGTGAAGAAATTGTTAAATAAAGTCTTTAAATGTTTTTTTTCTTTGCACACAAAAAGTATTCTCGTCTATGTGGGGTCAGAAAGCTCTGAAGGTTAACATTAAGTGTTCTGAAGGTTTGGAACGACATGAGGGTGAATAATTAATGTCAGAATTTTAATTTTTGGGTGAAATAACCCTTTAATAACGTTGATTTAATTTTATTTAATTATCATACAAGTATCAATATGACAATTTTGTTCCAAAAAAACAAAAACAGACTAATAAGCTCGAATAGACTAAACTTGAATTAAAAGTTTAAAAAGACAATAAACAAGGATTAAGTAGTCTTTTCAAACTATAAATCTACTTCATTGTACTCACCGGTCTTCTTGGCTTCCAGGGCACACTGAAGGGTGAACTGCAGTGGTGATGAGTGCAGACCTGAATCTTTAAGATCTTTGCAAAACCCAGACAAGTTCTCCACAGACTGCAAGAAACAGACACACAAATTAACACTTATAATAACAAGCCTAAAATTCAAACAAATTCAACATACAGGTACACTTAAAGGCACAATATGTAAGATTTTTGGATTAAAATATCTAAAAACCACTACAACAATGTTACATATTTTGTTGACTTGTGTACTTACATTATCACAAATGTTTCCAAGAATGTTTAAATCCAGAGAAATAAGCAATTTTAACCAAGACACGGACCATGTCCGTGCGTCGCCTATCAATGACATCATACCCGCGTTACCCTCGATTTCCAGTTTTATTTTGTAGAAACCATGGAAACACCAAAGACGCTTTAATATATTATGTGTTTTATTAGACAGGTGAGCAATTGTTTGGATACATTCATCGACAGAAAACTAATCATTGTTATATAGCTCAACACAGTCTTATTGTTCAAATCTCGTTTTCTTGATTTACTGCGAGTACCATGTTTTACCATGCCTAATATCGATCTAGCGCACTGCAGTGTGCAGCAAGTGTCTCATAGTAGCCATGGAGCGAACGCACAGAGTAGCATCATAACATGACTTTCAACACACTCAAATAATGTATCTAATATGATAAAAAAGCACTGCGTTACCCCACATACGCATGACCGGAAGAAGCGTAAGCGTCCGCCTGCGGCATAATAAAAGCTCCACGAAATCAAGGCGTCATCAAGTTACACCTTTGTTTTGAATAAGCGACCTCTAGTGGCGAAAAATTACATACTGTGGCTTTAATATGCACTCATTAAAATGTTTAGATTCGGCTCCCTTACCTTGTCCATATTGACACAGTGGCGAAGAAAGAAGTTTCCCAAGTCTGGGGAATCATTGTTCTGTGAATCTACCAGCAGGCCAGTGAAGCTCTTCAACACAGAAAACGCTGTCTCTTCATGTCCGTGGGTAATCAGACTCAAGCAGAGGTTCATAGCATCTGAGGAAATTGAAACAAATCGGTGCATCAGTATCAAAATAAAAAAAAATTGTATCAATCATTTATAACTTTCCCAAAATCCCATAACTTCATCTCATCAATATTGTAAGCATCCCATTTCTCTAATTGGCTTGGGTTTATATTTAAAACACTTAAAATAGAATACTGCTATGAATACATATGGGACCATTATGGCTCACTATGGGCCACTTTGCTAAGTGCTGAAAGCAAAATTCAAAGCTAATGGTTCTATGTTCCCTTCTCTTTCATGACATGACACTGCCGTTAGCAGGCGCACCTGGCACATATCCCCTCTCGTGACGCATGCGCTCCACAATCTCGGGCACATACTGCTGATGGCCGGCCTTAGTCAGACTGAAAACCACCTGCATCAAATCTCTGTCCATCAGATGGATATCTGCATTCTCTATCGTCTCTAGAGTCTAGAGGAGACAAAACATATGACATAAGATATGAAGATCTGAAAGGGATATATTATTAGCTAAAAACAATACAAATAAAAAAGAAAATCAATGTCTGTAGTAGTGAAATTCTTGATTATGTTATGGCTATTAAAAATAAAAGATGTGAAATGGATACACAACCGTTCAAAAGTTTGGGGACAGTACTTTTTTTTTTTATAAATTAATACTTTTATTCAGCAAGGACACATTAAATTGATCAATTTTGACAGTAAATACATTTATAATGTTACAAAAGACTTCTATTTCAAATAAAAGCTGTTCTTTTTAACCTTTTAATCAAAGAGTCCTGAAAAAAATGGTTTCACAAAAAAATATTAAGCAGTACTATTTTCTATTCTATTTTTACTAAATATTAGCACAACTATTTTCAACATAATAATAAGAAATGTTTCTTGAGCTCAAAATCAGCATATTGAAATAATATCTGAATTAGGGAAAAAAAAATGGTGGCACATTTTAAATATATTATAATAATTATATATTTGGTGCTGTCAAATGATTAATCGCATCCAAACTAAAAGTTTGTTTACACATAATATAGGTGAGTGTACTGTGTATAATTATTATGTATATATAAAAACACACATGCATGTATATTTATATATAAAATATGTATATTTATATATAATATCATTTAATAATATAAATTATATAATTATGTATGTATATTTTATATATATATATATATATATATATATATATATATGTGTGTGTGTGTGTGTGTGTGTGCGCATGTGTGTGCGCATGTGTGTGTGCATGTGTGTGTGCATGTGTGTGTGCATGTGTGTACATTAATTGTTTGACAGCCCTAATTATAATACTTAATTATATTATAATATAATTTTAAAAAAATTATTTTGCATTGGAGTGGGTTGTCTTATGGGGGCCAAAATATTGAGATCACATGACCAGCCAAATACAACTTGCTTTATCTTGTTAATCATCCTATCATCGGATAAACCTTAAAAATAAATGATAAAAACGTATAACTTGGATATAAATATAAAGTGCATTACAAGCTGCATAATTTTAAGCAGTGACCAGACAATAAAAGATTTTAACATTATCAACAATTTTCTTAATCAGTCCATTTCATCTCTAATCACAGACCTGTTTAATTTGGGCGATATCGCCTTTCTCAGCATACACGTTGAGGAGAGACAGGTATGTGTCTGGGCCAGGCTCAATCCCCGCCGCCTTCATAACTGATAGGATGCCTTCAGCACTGTCCATGTCCCTGCACAAAAACAAGTCACTCAACACGTGTGCCAAACACAGAAAAAGCAAGTCAACGACATTGTCCACTCACCCTGCCCGGGCATGGCCTGTCACTAGGGAGTTGAACACGGCCTCTGTGATGGGCAGGTCTTTGCTCTTCATAAAGCCCAGGATTGTACTGCAAGAAGTTGTGATATAAGCAACTTTTGTTCTTGTGACAGCCGAGTAAATACTATTTCTATTTTTTTAACAAGATTTACACCATAAGGATAAACTCATTTGCTGAGAACTCACCTTGCACCTTCAATGTCACCATCCTCACAGTATGCTGCAATGAGTCTCTGATAGGTCACCTAGACAGTCACAATATCACAAATACAAAAACACATGGAATCCAATTAAATTCCCTAGCTAGCATCAGTGATTAACAAAATTCATTTTTTCCCATTGTTTCAGTTTCAAAGTCTAAAGCCTTGTTAATAAATTATTTTTGCAGTGAATATCGTTTAAAATAATTGTTTATTTCATTCAAGTATTTTTTCTCTCATTAAAATAGGGATGTCCCAAGCCGATCTCAAAGATCAGTATTGCGGGCCAATTAACCATTTTATGACTGATCGGTATCGGCTATCCTAAGCCTGACCTTTTATTTTACGTCAGCCATCACGCATGTGTCGGTGGTATGCACCTTCAAGTGGGTTTGTCAACTGCCATTAAAAGGAAAAGAAGCTAAAACGTGTTAGCGTGACGCTCGAGAGCCATACTTTCAGACATCATATTTTATGCGCTCTTTTGTAACGAATCACTCAAAAGTAATTTATATACTGTTTATTTCTATCTGCCGTCAGACTTTCTGAGATGTCATTGCCATAATGCATTGCTATGACTAAATAAATAAATATATATTTTAGTAATTGTTATGTTGGAATTACTGCTTAGTGATAGATGCCCCTATTTCACATTTGTGACCCTGGATCACAAAACCAGTCATAAGGGTCAATTTTCTGAAATTGAAATTTATACAATCTGAAAGCTGAATAAAAAAAGCTTTCCACTGATGTATGGATTGGATAGGACAATATTTGGCCGAGATACAACTATTTGAAAATCTGGAATCTGAGGGTGCAAAAAAGTCTAAATATTGAGAAAATCGCCTTTAAAGTTGTCCAAATTAAGTCCTTAGCAACGTATATTACTAATAATAATACATTTTTGATATATTTACGGTAGGAAATTTACAAAATATCTTCATGGAACATGATCTTTACTTAATATCCTAATGATTTTTGGCATAAAAGAAATAGCGATAATTTTGACCCATACAATGTATTGTTGGCTATTGCCACAAATATACCTGAGCGACTTATGACTGGTTTTGTGGTCCAGGGTCACATTTGTGTGTCTCTCTCTGTATGTCCCTGTATACATTGGATTAATTTTATTAACTTTAATGTACTTGAAGTGTGCACCAAGCACTAGGAAAATATCGGTATCAGATAGGACTCAGTATCGGCACATTCGGCAGATACTCAATATCAAATGCTCGGATCGGATCAGGAGCACAAAAAACTTGATCGGGACATCCCTAACGGAAATAGTGACAGATATTTTGTTTTGTATTGTGACTATCATCCAAGTGAAACAGATTATCAAAACATTTTTTTTTTTAATTGTAGGCCGGGGACTTGGTTCGGTCCATCTGTTGTTGACTGGATCAAGGCAGATCTGAATGCGAGCTTGAGGTTGATTGTAAGAAAAAGGAGTAAGCGGACTAAATAATTGGAAAAGTCCAGCATGTGTCACCAGAGAGAAGTCGGCCATTTCACCAGAAGATTGAGTTAGGATAATTTGATTAAAAATAACAAGGTCCAAACATATGCATGGATGAATAATTCAGATAAATAACATGCATTTAGAAAACAGATAAGATGAATAATCATTTTATGTTGACTTTGATTTGTTTAATTTGTACGGCTAATATATACGCAGTAATACAATTTACATTTTTCCCTCTCAACATTACTGGTTTACTAAAATAAATATTTAGCCCGAATATTGTTTATTTGTACTTAAAATTATACTCACTCTGTTTGGCTGAACATTAGCAGCTTCCATTTTAGCAAGGAAGTCAGTTGGAGAGAATTTGAACTCATTCTGCAGGTGTGTCTTGAGCAGGGCATTGTAATGGCTCACATCATAAGTGGCGCCTGCAGCGAACAGCAATATGAAAGTTCAAATCACAGGTTTAGAAGTACAACCATTAACTGTTCATGGGTCTTTAAATCATACCAAGTTCATGAAGCTTATCCCAGATCCGCTGTGCCAGCTCGGTGCGCTCAGCCAAGGGAACCTCAGGAAGCAGTGAGCCACAGCTTCTCAGCAACAACAAGGCTTGATTTCCACTTGGATAACCTATTTGGAGTGATTTTAGAGATATGACATGCAGAACAAGTAGAGACTTATATACGGAAACGGATCCAGGAAAGATCCTCACGCAAAGAGACAAGTGTACCTGTTCTGCAAATATCATGGAAGATGCGCAGCAGCAGTGTTTTGGTGACCCTGCCTGTCCTTCGGACTGAGCTGTCTAGTTTCGCCAGAGCCCAGTCAAACTGCTGAGCCTGCTTGGAACGGACTGCCACATTGGGCTCATCCTTCACCAGCCCCCTCTGCTCCGGGACAACTCCATACTGACGACAACTCACACAGGGCAAGGCTGATCTGTATGAGAACGAACTGCAGAAGAAGTGTTTGCAATAAGTGTACATCCCCAGCATTACAAGAAATTAATGTTAATGTGCTTACTACAAAAACAACTTGCATTTGATTAATTGAATGTATTAGACAATTTATGAATGATTTAAACAATGATTTCTGACGAAATCCCACATTTATGATGAAATCCTCCTCTTGTTTCATGTACAAGTAGGGATGGGCTATATATTGTCTATAATAATATCGTAATTGTTGTTTTTCCAATGTGCAAGCTGACACAGCTGACAGATGTAGCCTATTAGAATGCCTCAAAATTGAGAACAACAGCAAAACTGTTGAGGGTCACTGAACAACATAGCGGTGTTTAGTTAGTAGTTTAGTAATTCAGTAACTAGTCATAGTCATCAGTCACTTGGCTTAAGTACTTAACTTTATGTAGATGTTAACTACCATAGATGATGAGGGTCACAGTTTAGCTATTTAGGTCATTGTGGCCCTAAATGGAGTAACCAACATGCAAGAAACTGACATATTAAATGTTGGCCAATAAAATGTGCAGTATTCAGATGGCTTAAAATGACCTTGACGTGTTGACCCTTGACTTTTGGCCCATGCTAACATACAGTTCACAACTTCACATCAACACTAGTATTAGCCTAAAATAACTATATTTATATGGACATATACATTATCAATTATTAGTAGAATTAATGACTATATAATTCGACTAAGGCTTTATGATATATACTTTGATTTCCAACTAAGACTGTTTGAAAAATAATCAGATTGATAAATGTTACGCGCATTATAAAGAACCTGAAAAAGTGTAATGCTACATTCATATATTCTGCAGTGATATTCATGGGTGACAAACACCCTTTTGCAAGAAAGCCATATTCCTCTTATACAACATCATTATATGACCAAATGACAATATTTATAAATGTTCGTTAATATTTAGTAAAATACCCTGCATACAGGACATTATCAATGCGTTATAGTACAGTTAGAGGAGTGATCACCTCTCAATGACAACTGCGTGATCTAAACACGCATGGCATAGAGTCATGCTGCGTTATACCTGTTCACATTTAACCTTCCCGGGACTGTCTGACGCACACAAAACCCTATACGTGAAGTCCCGACCGCTCCGCTGTAAAGGCGACCAGCTGCCGGTGCATGTTTGCTGTTTCCTATGACCTGAAGCAATGAAGCCGATGAATATTTGAGGAACCGGGCTGATCTTAAGAGCGCAGCCATGTTTAGCCTGCAGAGAGAAGAGCGAAGGACATCCGCACCACGTGACAGGTCAGAGCGCAACGGGTGAGACCATTGTATTCATAGGGGGGTTCAGTACCCTCACACGCATCATTCTTCTTCAAATAGCCTAATTTACTCAGATGTAGGTGTTCAGTAGCTGTTTGGTAATTCTAGCAATAATACGCAGGTTACGGGGTCCTGGGGGGTCCAAAAAAAAAAAGTCAATATCTGGTGCGACCACCATTTGCCTCACGCAGTGCAACACATCTCCTTCGCACAGGTTGTTGATTGTGGCCTAGTATCTAATATTTTATTTCAAATAAACAACAACATATTGAAGTAAACATTACATACAAGATTATTATTATTAAGCAAAAACAAGCGCAGAAAAAAACTGTGCTTTGCCTTCAATATTTTGAAAACTTAGCATGTCACACACTATTGAATTTTTACACAATTTTGCAATGTATTGCTGATCTTGTTTAACGACTGTAACCATTCCTTATTATATTGTACTCATGAGAACAACATGTAAAACTTAATTTAAATTTCAGTAATGTATGTGTTGGATTAATCTTGCCATGTGTTTTTAGCTAGACACATTGTTTACAAGCATACTGAAGCGGGAAGCTGATTGGTGACAGCTTGAGGTCAGTTTTGGAAAGGTCAGCTAGGTGGGGTGTTGTCAAGCACGGACTAATGCCCATTGGGCCACTCAGTCTCGTGCCGGGCATCAGGGGCCAGGGGGCCCCAATTTGTCAGACGTGTGCCATGCCAAACTCATTTCCATTGCTGACACACACTGCAAGCCACCCGCACAGCAGTACACACTACACAGCTGACAGGTGACAGTGAACAGGCATTGCCTGCTAGGCATGTTGTTTCAGCCGTTTGAGAGTCCATCCCTGCCTGGATCTCACTCTGTCAACCCCTGTCTGCCGAGCCCACCCACAGTGGGGTGATGTTTGGGGTAGGGACGATGCTGAGTTGCTTTGGCATGGCATGGTGAGCAGCAAGAATAATGTTAATGTGTGTCAAAAACTAAAGAGTGGAGCTTGGTTAATAAATAAATAGATAATGCAAATGCTTTGGATGTATGAAGTAGACAGGCAACAGAAATGTATCTATTAAAGCAAGTCTGAACTGAACTTTAGACATCCACATCTGGACCCTAATACTTTACATTATGCTTTGAGCAGCCGCCATACACACATTTCCACTTTACCTTGTATATTTCAAAATTGAATTGTGTTTATAATATAGTATATGAGCTTGTTAGCTGATATGCAGTCCAAAGCGATGGAACATATCACTCCGCTTGCCTGTGATTGCACGTTCCAGACAGTCAGTTGGCGCATTAGTGGTAGGGATTTCACGTTGATATACCAGTAGCGGGCGAAAATTGACTGTCTTCATAAATCAGTCAATACTGTATTCACCTTATGTTGCAACGGGGAAATAAGCTTTTTTCTGTGAATGTGTGGCCACTTCCGATTCATTCACCGCTATAGTAAATAACTGGAAGAGCAACAAAATATTATGGTATAATGATTTGCGCTTTACCAGTATGTGTTTGTGATTACGATAATACATTTAAATAATATGATAACAAATAACAGTTTGCAATATCAAGCAGCATAACAAACAGTTTTTGTACACCTAAAATAACTAGAAGTGGATGAGACTTGACACAATCAATTTACAATGGCTGCGCCCGCTCTTTCATGGAGAAATAGGTGAGTCAGTGAGTCAACCGTTTTGTTATAAAAAATTGATTAATTCAGGAAAAAATAAGTAACTTAAGAATGAGTCATTGAATCCTTCACTAAGCTAATTTGTTCAAAAACACTGATTCATTCAGAAAAAATACAACCCTCTGTCTTAATGTGCATACTACCTAAATAATATGTGTGTCCCAAAGCATAGTATGTTGAAAAGAGTATAGTATGTGAGATTAGAATAAGTGTCCCAGTTTACAGTGACAGGGTGCATGTAACTATGCAACAGAATCCATTAAAGACGCAATTTTGTGACATGATAGTATTTCCCAAAGCATGTCTACTCTTCTGCAACACACTTAAAATACTACCTTTTTTCACAAAAAGAGCACATATTTTAGGGTGTAGTATAAGCAGGCGAATTGGGACACAGCACTAGTGACTAGTCATTGAATCATTCACTTTACTGGTCTGTTCTAATACTGATTCATTCAGGGATGAAAAATGCTGCGTCCCAGTTCGCCTACTTATACTATGACCTAAAAGTATGTACTCTTTTTGTGAAGAAAAAGTACATACTTTTGAGTGTGTAGCAGAAGAGTATGCAAGCTTTGGGACATACTACTTCATCATCTTTAACGGATAGCTCTGTCGCTTAGTTACATGCATCCTGTCACCGTTTAAACTGCCCTGTCAATCATCTTGTCACAGTTAAAATCCTCCACATTCAATTGAATTTAATTTTCTACCGTAACAGAGAGAAATGTAGTAGCAGTAGAGTTGATCTGCCAGTCATGGGTCTTTCATGCAGAGACTCTCCTCATGTGTTTTCAATTTAAATATAATAATGCATTTAAAAGTTAATGGCCAAACGTTACAAATTACAAAACTTCACAATGCTGTTGCAGATGAAACATAATGTGGATAATATTAAATAAAATATTTTCGTCAGGTTAGATACTGATAATTATTCACTCAATCCCCTTTATCTAACCCTCTCTACTTAACCGTCGGACTCGCACATCCATCATGTTTGTAGTTTTTTAACACTTTTTATCCGTGTTTGTCAGAGTGTGCACGGATCTGCGGAAATAGTAGACCATCCGGGTATCTTTGGAATACTTCATTTCAACATACATGCGATTTGGGACGTACTAATTCTATTTTCGAATACTATTTAGGATGGATAGTATGCGAATTGGGACGCACCGAAAGTAATTATGAGTGAGTCATTGAATCATTCACTCAACCGATTCATTCAAAAACACAGATTCATTCGGGAACGAAACAAGTGCCTTATGAGCATAATGTAAACCACTGGAAGACAACAGATGGTCATTGCCTGACCTGCATTAATAGAAAAGCAGTTAACATAAAACATTTTTTTATATAAAGTATTTTTCCTAATAATAATTTTAATAGTATTTTTATGCCGTGACTGCGGGGGCGGAAACATTTATGACGGAGCCATGCGCACTTACTAGACCGTCTCAGTCTAGTGTTTAATGCTGAGGAGGACTCTTGCCTACAAGCCTCCGAAAGACTGGATATGGAAGGACACGGCCTCACAAGGATGCAGTCTTCCATTTGAGAAGCACTTACGAGTGAGTCACTGAATCATTCACTCAGCTAATTTGTTCAAAATCACAGACACATCCAGAAACAAAAGAAGTGACTTATGAGTGGCTCACTGAATCATTCACTCAAATGATTCTTTCTAAAACACAGATTCATTAAGGAATTAAACTGTGGGTTGCTTGAAGTTGCGCAACAGTCTGTCCTGCTTTTGGCTTTGTTTGGAAGTTGTTCATTTTGAAGCAAATACACATAAAATAACTGGCAGTGCTGTGTCTAAAAAGTAAGTAACTCAATATTAACTTCTTGTTCATTGAACTTCTAAGCAATATCACATATTGCTTAACATAAACCATGTATCTCAAAGTTTGTTTGTGTCACTAAGCTGTTAAAGAATTAATCGTCAACCCTCACCTGCAATGTCAGCGAGCATGTGCCACTCCCAGAGACTCGTACTGTCAGTTTACTTCTTATTCCGAAGGGAGCCCTTGCTTTTCGTTGGCATGAGAGCTAAAAGTGGTGAGCTCAGGGGAAGAAATATCTCAAGGTCACTGAATTATAGACGAGAAGAGATGAGGTGAGCTGAGAGGAAAGGCCCGCTCCTTTCCCCCCTTTCTGTTTACTGAATGAACTTAAGAAGGGTCTGTTCTGTTTTCTGCAGCATGAATGCATCTGTGTTAGCGATTTATTATTCATAACAAACTATCAATTATTAACTGATTATTTTCCCTCTTTTACAAAAGATTTTTGCTGATCTTTCTTCCTCCTAGCCATAACTGAAAACAGTGCCCCACATATCGTTCTCATTTTCTTAGTCAAAATCCTTTTTTAGCAGTAAAATGCGATTTTACATTTTTCGGCAATCGTCTAGAAAACTTTAGACAATGGTATCCTGGATTGTTTATGACTTAATACCAGTATCTTGTCACCTGTAGGTTATGTCCAGAGGCCTCTGCCATTACTTATTTCCCAATATGACAGGAAGACGTGTTGTCAAAAGCAATGTAAGTTCAATGTAATTTCACAGTCGACTTACCTATTAACCAGCCCAAGATTATGAGCTCATGTATGAAAATTTGTTAATATTTTTATGTTAAAAGTAAAAAATATGATCAAAAACACATTTTTCAACCTTTCTGCCTTAAAAATGTGACTCTTATCCCTATGATGCATGGTGACTAGTATACTGGACGATTTCTTGAAAGTAATTTTTACCCATTAAGAGTGTGATGTTACATCCAAAACAACACAGATGATCTTTACCCACAATTTGATGTTGTTATTTATGACAAAAGAATATTGCTCATACTGTGGAAATGAGCAATTTCTGAAAAAATTTAATAAAAATAATAATTATTTGCAAATCAAAGCCTCACTTGACTGTGGTGAGCTACAGAGAACAGAGAGAGCTGAAGTGTTGGGGAAAGAGAGAAAACAGGCCGTCCCTGAGGATTTGTCCATTTCTGTGTGGATCAGAGAGTGTGAATATGATGGCAGTTGCAGGGCTCTCTGGTGTGAAGAGTGTTGTTTCTCTGAGATCCTTGTGAACTTGAATGTCACACATGAGGATAGAAGGCAGAACCTTGGCAGGAAACGACACCGCAAACACATCTCAAGGGGCTGAGAGACATAGAGGCAGCAGAACATGTGCGCACAGCCTCACAGTTCCAAGCTGATGTTTTCTCACACTGTAAGTGCTGACCCAAAATCTCAACCACGGCTTTTATTTATCCCTGTTCCAATAAAAAGAATGCAATAAATCCTACAACATTAATTTCCATAAATAAACATTGAAATTTGTTGAAGTTATGTGGTGTCTGTGTTTGGGTGTTGTAGTTTAACATAAATTCATGTTGGCAGGACCCAAGGTTTCCCAGCAGAACATTGTCCAAAGCATCACACTTCCTCCGCCGGCTTGCCTTCTTCCCATAGTGCATCCTGGTGCCATGTCTTCCCCAGGTTCAGTTCTGATGCTCATGTACCCACTGTTGGCGCTTTTGGCGGTGGACAGGGGTCATTATGGGCACCCTGACTGGTCTGCGGCTATGCAGCCCTATACGCAACAAACTGCGATGCACTGTGTATTCTGACACCTTTCTATCAGAACCAGCATTAACTTCTTGAGCAATTTGAGCTACAGTAGCTCGTCTGTTTGATCGGACCACACAGGCCAGCCTTCGCTCCCCACGTGCATCAATGAGCCTTGGCCGCCCATGACCCTGTCGCCGGTTCACCACTGTTCCTTCCTTGGACAACTTTTGACAACTTCCTTTAGATACTGACCACTGCAGACCGGGAACACCCCACAAGAGCTGCAGTTTTGGAGATGCTCTGACCCAGTCGTCTACCCATCACAATTTGGCCCTTGTCAAACTTGCTAAAATCCTTACGCTTGCCCATTTTTCCTGCTTCTAACACTTCAACTTTGAGGATAAAATGTTCAATTGCTGCCTAATATATCCCACCCACTAACAGGTGCCGTGATGAAGAGATAATCAGTGTTATTCACGTCACCTGTCAGTGGTCATAATGTTATGCCTGTAATAATGTTATGCCTATTGGTGTATATACACTACTATTCAAAAGTCTGGGGTCCATAAGATTATAATTTTTTTTTTAAATTTGAAAGAAGGCTGCATTTATTTGATGTAAAATACAGTAAATAGTTTAAATCTAATAATTTAAAATAACTGTTTTAATTAATTCCTGTGATGGCAAAGCTGAATTTTCATCAGCCATTACTTCAGTGTCACATGATCCTTCTGAAATCATTCTAATATGCTGATTTGGTACTCGACACATTTCTTTTTATTGAAAACACTGCTTAATATTTTTTGCAAGCAGTTTTTTTAGGATTCATTGATGAATAGAAACAGGAACAGAATAGGAACATCATTTATTTGAAATATTATATATACACATACTGCATATATATTTAAACACCCCTTTTGCCTCCTCCCTTTGCAAGACTGGAAATTACTCACAAACTTGCATAATTCCTTATTTTCTGTGTGCAAGTGTAAGTCTCTATACAAAACATTGATAGTAATTTGACTGATAAGACTGCATTGTGGCATTTGCCATCATCCATGTTACTTCTATCATTATGTTGTTATTGTTGTCCAGGGCCATTCATGCATCATCACTTTCCTCTCCGCTCCTCATGACTCCAGTCCTGTCCGATTCCATCTCAGTTTCAGTGTGCGGCGTTCAGCTCCGTCCCCCCACTGACCTGTTCAAGCGTGACAGTAAAGGAGAAATCATATATTTGCACACTGAGACTGCCTGGCTGATCTCATGACAGGCTGGGATCCTGTGACTTTGGTATAGGAGAGCTGTGCCTGAGCCAGGCAGGAATGATGTGATACACTACTGTAATGATGCCTTGGGCTGAAGAATAATCACCTGAGAATTATACATGCCTCTGTGATCAGTGACAGGGCTGTTTCTGCTGCACTTCCTGTGACTGGGTAAGGGGCTTGACAGCACATACAGACACACCTAGCATTTTATCCCATGCATCCTATATAGGATGCAGTGAAGTGTGCAAACAGTACTGCAGGCTGTCACCCTTAATGAGATGCACATGCCTTGCAAATTGGAAGATAATAAAAGAGGCTTGTTGTGTTTCATATAGTGTTTACAGTTCATGTTCTTTTTTTTTTTACTGTTACATGGTTTGTTTTATTTGTGAAAAATCTCTGACAGACAGCTCTTATGTGTGTCTATTCTAAGTAACTGTCACTTTGTTGCAGTGTACACAGGGAAATAATTTGAAATAATTTTTCTATATAAAATTAAATATGCTATTATTTACTTTTTATTTAATTATAAATGTTATTTAAAAACACAATTAACTTGACAATATTAGGTTACACCATGCAGGTTCATTATAGTTACTAAAAAAAAAAAAAAAAAAAGTTACTTCACTTTAAAGTTAATGTAAATAAAATACAAACCCAATTCCAAAAAAGTTGGGACACTGTACAAATTGTGAATAAAAACAATGCAATGATGTGGAAGTTTCAAATTTCAATATTTTATTCAGAATACAACATAGATGACATATCAAATGTTTAAACTGAGAAAATGTATAATTTTAAGGGAAAAATAAGTTGATTTTAAATTTCATGGCATCAACACATCTCAAAAAAAGTTGGGACAAGGTCACGTTTACCACTGTGTGGCATCCCCTCTTCTTTTTATAACAGTCTGCAAACGTCTGGGGACTGAGGAGACAAGTTGCTCAAGTTTAGGAATAGGAATGTTGTCCCATTCTTGTCTAATACAGGCTTCTAGTTGCTCAACTGTCTTAGGTCTTCTTTGTCGCATCTTCCTCTTTATGATGCGCCAAATGTTTTCTATGGGTGAAAGATCTGGACTGCAGGCTGGCCATTTCAGTACCCGGATCCTTCTACGCAGCCATGATGTTGTAATTGATGCAGTATGTGGTCTGGCATTGTCATGTTGGAAAATGCAAGGTCTTCCTTGAAAGAGACGACGTCTGGATGGGAGCATATGTTGTTCTAGATCTTGGATATACCTTTCAGCATTGATGGTGTCTTTCTAGATGTGTAAGCTGCCCATGCCACATGCACTCATGCAACCCCATACCATCAGAGATGCAGGCTTTTGAACTGAGCGCTGATGACAACTTGGGTTGTCCTTGTCCTCTTTAGTCCGGATGACATGGCATCCCAGTTTTCCAAAAAGAACTTCAAATTTTGATTCGTCTGACCACAGAACAGTTTTCCACAGTCCATTTTAAATGAGCCTTGACCCAGAGAAAACGCCTGCGCTTCTGGATCATGTTTAGATATGGCTTCTTTTTTGACCTATAGAGTTTTAGCCGGCAACGGCGAATGGCACGGTGGATTGTGTTCACCGACAATGTTTTCTGGAAGTATTCCTGAGCCCATGTTGTGATTTCCATTACAGTAGCATTCCTGTATGTGATGCAGTGCCGTCTAAGGGCCCGAAGATCACGGGCATCCAGTATGGTTTTCCGGCCTTGACCCTTACGCACAGAGATTGTTCCAGATTCTCTGAATCTTTGGATGATATTATGCACTGTAGATGATGATAACTTCAAACTCTTTGCAATTTTTCTCTGAGAAACTCCTTTCTGATATTGCTCCACTATTTTTCGCCGCAGCATTGGGGGAATTGGTGATCCTCTGCCCATCTTGACTTCTGAGAGACACTGCCACTCTGAGAGGCTCTTTTTATACCCAATCATGTTGCCAATTGACCTAATAAGTTGCAAATTGGTCCTCCAGCTGTTCCTTATATGTACATTTAACTTTTCTGGCCTCTTATTGCTACCTGTCCCAACTTTTTTGGAATGTGTAGCTCTCATGAAATCCAAAATGAGCCAATATTTGGCATGACATTTCAAAATGTCTCACTTTCAACATTTGATATGTTATCTATATTCTATTGTGAATAAAATATAAGTTTATGAGATTTGTAAATTATTGCATTCCCTTTTTATTCACAATTTGTACAGTGTCCCAACTTTTTTGGAATCGGGTTTGTAAAATAAAATCTAAAAATCTTAAACATATTTTATTTCAGCTACATTTCTCATTTTTATTTAGTTTGCTAAAGTTTGCTATGTATGTACACTCAAAAAATTGTAAAGCCTTTTTTAAGATTTACACATTTTAATTAGTAAAATTCCATTGAATTGAATACTCCTTATATATTTTAATTAAATAATTGATTAAGGATTGTTCAATTATTCTACTAAAATATGTAAGGATTATTCAATTCAATTTGATGGAATTTTTTAAGATCTTAAAAAATCTTACATTTTTTTTGAGCAGAGATAGTTAAATAGGTATAGGTATAGGTAAATTACACAAACTTTAACCAATATTAAAATAAAAAAATAAAAAAATATTAATAGATTCTAGTATCTCATTGATACTAACAACAAAAAAATAACACTATTACACCAATGATTTTTAAGGTTCACATCAGAAATAACAGCTCTATTTATTTTTTTACAGGCTATATTTGACAGTTCAAAACTCTTGTTTCAAACCTGTACCTGGACTTATTTTCTTCCGTGGAACACACCAGGAGAAGAAGACGTGATGTGCAGACTGTTGTCTATGCAATTACAAAGAATAGGGTAAAAAAAAGGAGAAAGCTTATAGGACGCAAAACAGCATAAAAGTACAGAAAAAGTAGTCTATAGTATGTGTGCTGTAGTTCAAGTTTACTGATGCATAAAACAGTTTTCTGTGAGAAACAGACCAAAAATGAAATTGTTATCCCAGACAGCAACATAGTGTTGGCCCAGATCCAGCCCACATCTGGTACTCCGACACTATGTTGCTGTCTGGGACTCCATGTGCGTTCATACCATGTGAGATGATGTCCGAGACGTTCTTTTTGAGTTGGATCTTTTCAAGGAATTTTTAAGTTTGCTCCTTTAACTAGCTTGGCTGTGTCTATAACAAGCTGGTTTTAAAATGGTCATGTGACAAAAATTAAGCACAATTTTCTTTTTCAAGGGGGCAACACAGATTGCCAACTGACTCATCTTACCCCACTCTTTCCCCTACTGTATATTTTTCAGCATCTTATGTGATGTGGAGGCAACTCCCTGAATCCCATGCAGTTTAACAAACATTCAGCTCCGTCACATCCCTCAGGTGTCCTCTCATATAGCACCTCACATTTCACACCCTGCATTAACATAATGCTGTAATGGAGTTGATTGTACTAAGAAACAATTATGAGCAAGGCATTGGAGGATGCAAGTGCCCAGTCAAGCATATGCAACAGCATGTCAACAGCCAAGGAAACCCTGAGAGCGACACTGAGCAGAGAGAAAGAAGAAGCCTCCAAAATGGACGGTTGCCCTTCAGCGTATCTTCACGGAGTCGTCAAAATGCGATTGTCACAGCATCTTAATTGACATCCTGCAACATCTCGAGAAGGATTTCAACAAGTGTCAATTATAACAATGAACTGCCACTGTAAACCTTGAATTCAAATATTTGAGGAAATGCAACACTTTTATGGAAATTTAACTATTTTAAGTTTTAGAAAATTGGTTGTGAATTTGCATCTCATTCGTACCTTTTCATATGATCTGGTCACACCCCCATGAGGCTTAGGTTTAGGGGTGGACCTTCATGCTTAATTTTTTTTTTTTTTTTAATAAAATGGTATGTTTTCATACGAATCAAATCATACAAATTCATGTGAAATCGCCAACTTCAAAATTAGTTTTTCTCATGAGATCTGGTTGGGAAACTCATGCCCCCAAATTATTAAAGTTAAAGTGTTCTCAAAAACTTATATCAAGTTCATCTAATGTGATATTCTCGAAGAGCAAAGTAAAGATCAAAATTTAAATAGCTTTCACTTAATCATTTCAATTGAATTCGCTCAATTATAAAATATGTAATAAAATAAAATAAATAAAAATCATTAAAAATAATACAAAAATAATTATAAATAATGAATAAAATAATTATATATATATATATATATAATAATTGAAGTAATTAATTCTATAATAATTCATTTTATTGCATGGAATGGAATAGTACGGTATAATATGGACTCAGGCCAAGCAATGACCACTTGATTCGAACTTGAAAAAGCTAAAACCTCTATTAATTCTTAATAAAAATATTACGTCCCCATAAGGTCTGCTTTGACAAAACATGCATAATTCCATTATTATTATAAATTATTGTTTTAAAAATTTAAATTTGGCTTTTAAAGCTAATATTTGACATATTTCATGTAATGTTTAATTCGAAACTCTTAATTGTTTTTGTTGATGTAGGGTTTATGTGCTCAATCACTCATGTGCACCAGCACCAGACTTACAGACTGGAGACATCAAGTGCCATAAGTAGACACCAGGTGGTGAAAACTGAGACAGACGTGCTGACCTTCTTCCTTTGGCTGTGTGGTCTTCATCACCTTCGCTTCTTTCCTTGTCCACCTCGTCAAAGCCCGTCCCTGAGAGGTTTAGCCCAACCCTTCTGCTTTTTGGCCCAAGAAGCCTTAAGCCACATGACATTTTGGAAATGTCTCTTTGTATTTCCTCTCTGATTCCCCCCTTTTTTTGCATGGTGTTTAAAGGGGGGTTTAGAAAATCCATTTTGCCTCCATCTCAGTAATGACAACACCAGGAGTAGGTGCGGAGACTTCAATCTGACCTGACCTTTTCCTCTCTACTTTACAGCCTGAAGCATCACGTCTTCTGTCCTCAGTCATTAGAAATGATGCCCTTTCCAATTTCATCAACCATACTCGTCTGCTGTCCGTGGCTGTCATGAGATAAATGCAGCTTACTCAGACCAATCATTTACAATTTACTCAAGTGCAAGTAATTTCACACATATTGAAAGTCTATATTACGGGATATTATTGATTTTTGTGTATTAATTTGCCAATATTAAAAAAAAATGCATTTTCTAATTTTAAAGCTACTTCTTGGTTGCAACTTCTCCCGTTTTCCAGAACATTTAAGGAAATGCATTAATATTGATATTGTGCCCCATATGCTTTTCAGATACTACCTTTCATGCAGTGTGTAATATTAGATAGTTTGTGAATGTAAAAGGTCTGCAATGGTTCAAAGATCAAAGTGTACGGCAAATGGAGTTACTGTCTTCCAAAAGAAAAGAAAAAATGATTCTGAACTGCCTGAAATGAGTCATCAGTAATTCTAGTCTTACTTCCTGCACAAACCTATGTAGGTTTGTAATAAATTTGCATAATGCCAACCTATGGTCTTCATTGGCTGTCAGCAAACAGTCTACTTTGACCTGCCCTCAAACACTGTAGTTGTAGCTGAGCCCTGGAAGAGTTTGGTTTGTGTTGTTGACATGTCGAGAAGACGCTGTTTCCTGCGCTGCGAAAGCAAATCCACTTTGCATGCACTTCCAAACGATGAGGACTTGAGCTCAAATTGATACTGTAAAACCGATGCTATGGTTACTGTTCACATCACACGTGCTGAGGAAGCCTCTGGAGCTGAAATTCAGATGTTAATGGGTGTTTCATTTCCAACATGCGCTGTAAGCGGTAGACCAATCACAACAGACTGGGCCATCTGACCAGTTATAGCAGGGGAGGGGTTTAGACAGACAGAATGCTTGATCGAACCGTTTCAGACATTGTGAGAAAAGAGGTGATGCTGCAATGTTTGCAGTGTTTTTTTGACCTTGGATGCATGTAAACCTATTAGGAGACCTAGATCCAGACATAATTAAAGGAATATTAGGTTACACTTTATTTCAATGGTTCACTAATTTTGCAACTACATGTCAACTAACTCTCATTAGAGTATAGAGTGTAGTAGACTGTTTAGGGTTAGGTGATAGGGTTTGGGTTAGCAGAATAAGTTGCCATGTAGTTGCAAAGTGTTTTATAGTTAATAAAATGTGTAAGGAGGTTAAGTTAGACCATGGTCTTGCAATTCTCAGATCTTCTGAGACATTAAACACTCTTCCAAACTCTCAACAACGACCTCTATTGATGGGCATGACTCTTGCGATAAAAAAATAATACTTTTGAACTGGAAATCCTCAGACTCTCCATGTTTCAAAGTTTGGTTGTGTGAACTGTTTCATGTCATACAGCTGGAGAGGATACGTTCCTTGGAGTCCAAACCTCATTGCCAATTCCAAACTGTATGGCAGCCCTTCGTGGATTTCCTCAAGTCTGAATAGTGTATTATTATTGTTCTTACTGTAATAATCCATTGAATCGATGATTATGCTTTATGTTAGACTCCCCCTGTTTTGTTATGTTTGGTTTTCTTTGTACTCCTAGATTTGTACACTATGTAAATGATAAATAATAATAAAATAAATAAATATTTTTTAAAAAGTCTGTTGGCGGACCATAAAGTGTTAGCAGATATTAAGCAGACAGTCCACTCAATGAGAGTTAGTTGACATGTTGTTGCAAAGTTACTTATAGTAAGTAGAACGTCTAAAGTGGACCATTGAAATAAAGTGTTAGCAAATATGACATCCAAAAATGAAATGCCATCATCAGCCTTTTTCCAGGGTTTATGGCAAGTTATTATAATGCCAAACTCTATTACTCTATTGACAAACAAAGTCCCAAGTAACACTACACACAAAAAAAATTGGTTCTTCAGCGGTTCTTCAGTGGTTCTTTGGGGTGGTTGACACCGCTACCGTATAAAGAACCTGTTAAGCCGAGTGTGGTTCTTCAGTGGTTCTTTGGAGTGGTTAAGGTGCTATATAGCACCACTGCTATACAAAGAACCCGTTAAGCCCCTGTATAGCTCTTTAAAGGTTCTCTAACTCTCCCTTAGACTCTTAGTTTAGTTGGGGAAAGGATTAAAACAACTTTAAAATACAGTATATTTCCAGAAGATAATGTGGTTCTCAACCTTTTTGCCCCCAAGGCCCCCCTATAAGGAAATATTCCAGGGCCCCCACACAAGACTTTTTGACCTCAGAAAAGCATAAAAGTGATTCAAAACAGCTTTTGCCATTGTTGTAAATTCCCATTCATAGCAAACATATGAGAGTGGAGTAACATATCTAAAATCTAAGGAGGAGAATGGGGTGGTGGTGGGATGCAACAAGACAGTTTGGATACTGAGAGCTGTCAGTTGCAGTTTAAATTATGTGGAAGGAGGAATACAATTGGAGGATGAGAGAAAGATAAGACATGGTGATTGGCTGTAGTCTTTGAATGAATGTACCTTTTATAGTTCTACATAGCACCATTTGACAAAGGTCCTGTATAGCCCCTTTAAAGATTGGTGCTATATAGCACTTAAAGTGGTTCCCTTATGATTACAAGCCAAAGAACCACTTTTAGTGCTATTTAGCACCATTTTTATTTAGAGTGTTGGGGCCACAAGAGCTGGTGCATGAAAAATGTGGGAGATTTTTTTTAAACAGAATGTATTGTTAACACAATAAATATTTAGTATTTATTTGTTTGTTTTTATCTTTCTCAGTGCTGTCAGCTAAGGTTGTTGAAACCTTAGAGATCTCGGTTTAATAATCCAAACATAATAATTCCTCACAGGAGGCCAGGGCACCTAAAACACTCCTCGTCATCCTCTCTTGCAGTTAGTTTTAGATGCTCTCCATCATTGGCGTCAGTGTGTAATGTCAGCCGTGTCGTGTCGGATTACCGGGCTGAGCTCTGAGGGGATGCCGGATGGCCTTGCGCTCTGCTGAAGACACCACTAACGGAATAGGTTCTCCCTGACACTTATCAGTAAGAGTCTGTGTGTCCTGAGGGAGAGAGATTATTGTCATGATGCTGCTACCTTCCTGCACATCACCAACACGACCCTCTGGGCCTTTTGACTGGGGTGTGAGAAGGTCATATTTTTTTATTATTATTTTTATTTCTTTACCTGTGTGTGTAATTTAAGGTTATTTTAACTATGAGTGACTGTCAGAACCTTAATGGTCTTAATGGAGAAAGATGCTTTTTTTTTTTTTTACTTATGCATCTGCTTGCGTATGCTATCGCTTGTTTCTGCTTCTTTTTTGTCTGTTTTGGTCCGGATATTCAGTACTGTTTCAGAAGATGCATTATAGCGCCCTCTACCATATAACAGTTAAAATACGGGAAAAAGTTAATTATTATTATAAATTTTTTTTTTATTTCAGTTTTGGTTTGAGTAATGTTAGTACATCAAGTTAAACTAAATAAAAATGAGAAATTGTGCTTTGACAACTAGCTTAAATAAAATAAGTTTAAGGATTTTTTTTTTTTTTTACATTTTATTTTATTTTAGTTAATGTTATTTTAATTCAAGAAACAAAAATGTTTTTTTAATGGTCCTCACCTCCTTAAAGGTAGGGCAGGCAATTTTCGGAAAGGCTAGCAAAGCATAAGATCCCACCCTCCCTTCAGAGCGTCTCCAAAGCCACGCCTCCTTCAAAACACATGAACGCGTACAGCAGGGAAACAACAGAAGCATCACGAGAGACAGCGTTAAACGTCTCAAAGCACATAACATTACAATAATAATGAACAAAAAACAACTTAAAAAGCACTGACCATACCACCCGACTGCTGCAGATTAATTTTGCCATTGATAGTGTTGCCATTGAAATACATAAATTCAAGTCATGAACTGCTCCGAGTATAACGTGACGAGTTTCCATCTCTTCCAAATTACATTATATGGCGTGAATGCAGCATAAGCTCGTTATTTTGGTTCAGGATAAACTGTAGGTGGCTGTTGTTTAGGTTGCGGTGAATGAGACTGTTTTTGCATAGCATGAAACGCGCTGATTATGTGTGATGCCTGCGCAGGTGTGCGGAGGTATGGAAATACAAATGCTGACAGGCAGGTAGGACATTGTATCAATGCATTCGGACCGAATTTAATGATTGGACGAACATTTAATCCTATGCCTTCCACAGGATATATATATATATATTTAAACCACTTAACTTGCTATCAGGGTGTGAAGAGACTTTCAACCAGCATAACAAAAAATGTTTGTGGAACAAATCACCTATACTGCTGTCCTTATATGAGCTCCATGGTCTAATTGCCAAAACAATCTTATCTTACCAAAGGTTCACAGTGTTTAATATTTCAGAAAACTTAATTCAGTGATACCATTCATATAATATCACGTAGCACATTTAAATGAGTTAATCTATGAATGTAGATATAGCCTAGAAGATACTGACTATACTGTCAGAACAAATGGTTCTCATTTGTAAATGAGTCAGTCCTAAATGTGGTATTTGAAAACCAAATTATATTTGTGTACAGTGTGAACAAGGTCATGGTCAGCTTCTCCAGATGCTTTCATCTTAGCATCTTGCCTTCTGTCTGCTCCTGTATGTCAGAAGTCATGTACTCATCTTCAGTTTCTCATCTCTCTCGTTTCTTGTCCCCCCTCTCTGTATAATATCTCTCCCTCAGCCCTTCATTTCCGCATCCTCATATCGTTCTCGTGGCAAGAATCACATTAGATTCAGGGCCTAGACTGCCTTTGTTGATCCAAACTGCCAATCTGTCACGGCCTCTCCTCACTCCATCAACCTCTCCTAAGGGAGGTCTCAAACCTTATCAGCCCTCATCTTTTTCATTCCTTCCATCCGTACTCTTATATTTGTCACAAAGATCTCTTGACCCCTAAGTTGAGTGACTTGGCCACGACAGTGGACAGCTGTCTGCTAAGCCACCCGCCCTTTGGTGCTCTGTCTGTCTCTGTATCTGTCTGTGCACTGCATCCGTCCGTTATCCATCCATCCGTTGCAGGACTTCTCTGTTTGCGTAGCCCCTGGCTACTTGGAGGAGCGGGGCACGGGTTTATGATGGGCGGTTGTCAGTCAGGGATGGGAGGGGGAGTTGCAGAAGCCGTCACGGGCTTTCAGGATCATATGTTCGCTGCCCTTGAGCAATGCAAAACCTTCAGTCACATGCTCCCAAACGTACAAGTACTCTTTAAAGAGCATCTTCAGCTCTGTCAGAGAGATCGAGAGAGTTTACTCTCATTACACTCATAGATACATGCATATACTCCAAGGTTTCAGTTGGTTTTACAGACTGATGCCACATGAAAGAACTTTTTATTCTCTAGTTCTTTAGAAAACCATGTTTTGGTGTCCTTGTTTTTGGTGGTGATTCATACTATTTTATGTTCTTCCATGGAGCAAAAAAATACAGATATTAATTCTTATGAATGGACAGTGTTTTACAGTTGACTTTACTCCTACTCTGTGACTATCAGAACTAGAAAAATGTCCAATGTTAATGAGGCACTGACAAATATTTTCTTCCGTATTGTGACATTCATCTGACTGTAAGGAAAAAGAAAAATGTTTTGAGGTGTGGCTGTTGGGTGAACGTGATTTCACCAAGTACAACATCTTTGTTGATCCTGGAACAACATTCCAATCAACCAATCATATTTGAGGGACAAGTTTACAGTTTATGTCAAGTTTAGGCTTACAATTAGGATTAGGTGCTTCTTCATCAGTGTTATTCACCTATCGTCTATCATTAGGGTTTAAGTGGACTAAAGGTGTACATCATTCTAAAGGTGTACAAAACTGTAGCGATGTTACACGGGACTTACTGCAGAGTAAGTTCATCGGCATGCATTGTGCGGATGAGGCAGACTTCTGCTTTTGCGCTGTGGCTGGTGCATGGTTTAATCTGGTAACGCTGTTTTGGCAGACTTTTTATTTGGCAGAGTATTTGCCTTTTCGATTTTCCCATGAGTTTCATAATAAAATCGGAGCCTAATATGGGGGAGTGGGAAGGTCTTCCTCATTTCACTCGATCGGCCTACTGGGAAAGTCCCTGTGCACCCGATGGCCAGTACATGCACCGGCTGCATCCAAAATTGCATACACTTTTGAGTAGGTACTTATTTTTTGAATAAGTAATTACATCACGATCGCTGCAAAAGTATGTTCCATATAGAATGAATGTGTGTAGTACAAATGTATAAACGTACTACATTTGCGATGTTTTCTTTATCACATGACCAGTAGTTACTTCCATTCACAAATCCTCTCCCATGGCCTCATGGGATAGTAAAGTGTCCATTATACGTACACTTCAGAATCTCGCCGGAAGTAGTAAGTCATCAGTGTACTTTTTGCCTACTCTTTTATGAGTATTGTGAATTCGGACATATACTTTTGTCACATACTGTTTTTTGCCTTCTATTTCGGATAGGCCTACGTCTCGCATAGGCTCCATAGCAACTTTCATTGGCTAAGGACTGACATGTAAAGCAACCAGTCACAGTTGGTTTTTTTCAGCATCATGTTTAGGGGAGTGAAAAATGTAAAGACGATGTCCCTACAATAACAGACCGGCGTGTAAAACTCTTTTTAAAGACGTATTTTAAAGAGTCTATGCAGTGAACATACTTTTGAAAATCCTGCGTTTAGTTGATCCTGATAAGCATTCATTGTAACAATTGTAAACACGACAGATTTCTTCTTCCATGGGGGGGTTGGCATCACAGATTGTTTCCAAAAATATTTACACTCTCATCAGCTTTGCATTTATATATCTTATGCATCTCATTGGTTATCTTTTTTTTTTTTTTTAAACACAGTAGTATACATTAGTAAACAAAACAGTTTATTCTAAAACTTACTGAAATATCAAAATGACAAACAATAGCTTATTTTAAACTACATTTTCTGGAGGACGTGAAGGAAAAGTGGTGCTTGAAAAACTCAACCCACAATGCTATAGTGATTTCAGAAAATTATGACAGAATTTCAATTTTTGAGTAAAATTCTATTAGCATTGGAGATTCATTTAATCTCAGAACAACTATAAGCAAACTGAACCCTCACTGTAAAATCCAACAGTTGTTCTTACTAAGACTTTTTAGTTAACTTTACTTAATGTCCAATAATTTGTTGAACTTACTTAAAACAATTTAGTAATCTGAACTATTTGCATGTTATGCCTTCGTTACTCAGAAAACCCAAGTAAACATTACTTGACTGGTTTGAGTACCATTTTGCCAAAGCAAAAAAAAATAAAAAATAAAAAACAGGCGGGGCAAAAGGTTTTTGAGGCGGGGCAATTCTTAATAGACTTTTCTCTAATTTCCTCCACTTCTGCAGTCATCGTTCTCCTTAGTTGCATTCACTCATTTTCCAGTCATCTTGAATGTTATTGACAATACAACCAAACATTTTGGGAGAACGTCACATAAGTTGACTTCATAAATTCATGTTGATTTCCTAAAATTTCTCACCATTATGGTGATCAGTGTTCCCTTTGGTTGGCCACTTGGAACTTCATTTATATTATTGTAATTATCTTCCTATTGATGCAGCGATGCAACAAGAAATCACAGTGATTTGATTTCAAAGGAAGGGAAGTAATTATATATATATTTGTAAATAAATGAATTAATGATATAACATAACTATATTTCATGTCAAATAATGATCTTTTAACATTTTATTGCTAACACTTATGACAAACTTTTAATTGGGTTGATATAATCCCTCTATATTTGTGACAATATCTTGCAACTGACCATGCTTGAGTCACACACAGACTTCAACATTCAGCATGCAAAACACAAAAATGGTAACAAGTTTTTATTTTTATTTTTTTTACTTAAGACAATTTTAGCTAATTTTATTTGCTGTCGTTATTGGGGTTATACTGACAAAAGACAGCAAATAAAATAGTAAAATAAAGCCAAAAATAGTAAAACAAAGCAATTAATTTATTCATGCTGCAATGCATTCTGGGAGTACACTTCCTCAGATCACAGATAGAAATTAAATTGACAAAACTTAAATGGTTTAAGTAAGAACAACTTAATGCAATTAAGCTTATTTAATTGAGTGTTAAAGCTGCTGTCCGTAACTGTGTTCAAGATTTACAAAAATTATATAATAAGAATGTACAACATGAATCCATTTTCCAAACCGTGTTTTTGTCTTTTTGCCTGAATCATTATGGTACACTTAAGTGTAATAAGTGTTTATATTGGGACTATTTCAGACCAGTCTGGTAGGAACCGCTGCGGAGGAGCACAGTCCCTGCGTGACTCGCCATAGACATAAACAGAGAGAAGTAGCTCCGGTTGCAATGTTCTTCCGCAAGATGCATGCAGTTCTGTTTATTAACTGCTAGAGTGCAAAAAGTTATGGACTGCAGTTTTAAGTACATTCAATGCTAGTTGAACTACTAAAAATACATTTACTTTACTTGAAGAAAATGTGGAAACCGACTGCACATAGTTTCTTAAGTCGCCATAGCTGAAAATGACAGATTAAAACTATGTTGAGAATAATAGTATTTAAGATGTTTGCAGAACATAATATAACACTGTTAGTTAAATGGAATTACTCTAGTAATCTTACTATTAAATCTTAAGTAAGATTAGTAAATATTCTAGAGTATGTTAACTAGAATTGGCATTAAACTAACTTGATATTTATTACTTAATTTACTTGGGAGGTGTTAGCTTTCTTTACTTTTAGCTGATTATTAAATTAACTTCAGTTTTCCCTTTAAGTTTGCTTTGCAAAAATAAGGCAATCGGTTTCCAAACTTTTTTTTAAGTAAACTGAATTTGTTAGAATTTACAGTGTACAGCAAAAAAGTTATTTTATATTTATAAGAATTTTTTTTTTTTAACAATGCAAATTAAGATGTCAGTATTTCACTGTTATCAAAGTATATGACACTGTTTACAGTATGTATATTTTAAAGGTCAGCTCACTTTTAACTTTAGCTGCTTTGCTGCAAATCACACTAAGTTTGCTGAAGTGCCTTTAACTGCTTTGACTAAAACAGCACATAGAGACACACACACACACACACACACACACACACACACACACAGAGTGATTGGGTAAAGCATGTCATGCTCACAATACAGACAGTCTCAGGAGACGCACAAATTTCCTTGCATGCGACGTCTAGGGACAGAGGGTCACTGGTGAATATCCATCTCACACACCAGCAATCATGGCATCGATCTCTCTCAACCACCCTTTGACCTTGGCTTCAAAACACACACTCTACCTCATCGGTACCATCCCTCTGCCCCCACCTCCCAAAAACTTGCAATAGTGTGCAATAGTATTCCATTTAAATAGGCAGTTCTTCACATGCATACTTGCAAAGGCTTGCGGATCATGTTGTGAAGTGTGTGTGGGTTGAAGGCTGTGAATTCTGGGGTGGATTCCTCCGAGACTGAGGGGAGATGGAGAGGTCTTCACCAGACGCATAGCTGTCTACTCACGTTAGTGCTAGTGAGCTCCTAACTAGATGAATAAGTCAAGAAGAGTCAGACTGGCCTCATGTTAAATGTAAAAGGGCTAACAGATCGAGCCACCAGTTCACCAGTGTGCCTCTGGTCGAGGCATTTAGGTTTGTGTACACATGGGTAGAAGTACAGTTTGAAATACGCCACATATATGACTGCATTCTATAGACATTAATCAGAATGCATTGAGGACAAGCACATCATACATATTTAATGCATGTGCATGTGTAGGTTGCATAAAACGTCTGCTCGGGCCATGCACTGTATGATTGTAGTTTTTACTGTAAAAGACTGTAGTGAAACCCTGTTAATTGGTTAACATTAAGTTCCCTTATATATATATACACGGGAAAAACTGTAATAGATAATACTGTTAACTAGTGTTTTGGAAGTAAAAAAGAGCAAGTCATCTTATAATTTACAGTGAAAAGCCATAAACTGACATTCACAGAATTTCCTGTGTGACATTTCACATTTGATTTTGTAATTTTAAAAATTGTTCATCTTAGGTTTTTGTTATCAGTTATGTACATTAGGGTTTTACATGTTAAATCTTATGTTGTTAAATGTTAATTACGTTATTTTAGCGTCATGTGTGTTACCATAATAGTGTTTGTGTGTATGACACTGTGTGCACTTTCTGTAGTATTAAGATCAGCTTGTGGAAAAGCTAGTATGAACTTTGATTCATCATGTGTCTTTCACTTTACTACCACAGTGGTCATCAGTATATGTTAAATGTACAAAACATATTTTAGTAGCATCGTCCTGCTGGATTTGCTGGTTTAAAATGTAATTATTTTTAAATTACAGTTTTAAATTGTACAATTTACAGGTTGTTCTGTAGATATGTTTACATATGTTACACACATATATATATATATATATATTAGGGCTGTCAATAGATTCAAATTTTTAATCGCGATTAATCGCACCTTTGTTGCACACTTATCGTAAAAATTAATCATACGCCATTTATCTCATTAAACACATTCATTTTGTCATAATTTGCTATATCCAAAGTAAACAATCAGATTAAAGGGTGATTCTCACAAAACGGTATTTTCTGCAAGCTTCAAGGATCATTGGAGACTCCAAAATGACACCAAATAACCAAATATAAGGAGTCCATATAATTCTATTATATAATACATTTATACACACCTAAACACCCATGAAAAAAACATTACATAAAAAAACTTTACAGAATTCACAGTGTATAGTGTGTGTACAGACCAACAATAACGAGAATTTTATTTTAGACGAGTCAAGCTGCGATACGACCACACGGAGACGCCTAAATAACTCCTAAATCAACCGCTTTGACTGCATAAACATACTATTACTACATACAACATGACAAATCAAACATTATCCTTCCTGAGTGTGTGTGGAAACAACGCGAATGTACTGTGTGTCTGTACATGAATGCAGCGTGCGATCAGTGATCGAGAGCGCGCACATACGTTTGTTATTTGTGCATCAATATAACAGACTCTCTCTCAAGCGCTTACTGTACGACTCCTGTACGCCACCAACATTGCGCTCTTCAGAAACAATCGCAGAATACGACAGAGCTCGTGTTTTAAAGCAAAGCACACTGGAACGAACAATTCACTAAAAACGCAGTTGTTAGTCTCTGTTCTCTCTGATATGTTAGATGTAATCAGCCTGGCCTTCTTTACATTAGCGCTGTTTTGGACTGTTTGAATGAATTCGATTACTGGATCACTGAAAACTTTCCCAGAGTTTAACGGCTTTAAATGGCCTGATCACAAACAGAGAAGCAGAATCGAGTTAAAGAGTTAGAATGGAAATTTCCTCCTACCAGGGTTACAGGTGCTTGTAGATGCTCAGTGTGATTGTGATAAACTCCTGACTTCTAACATCATCTAACTGCGTGACGGAAATTACGTTAGTGACGCAGCTTCACGTACTTCTGTCATTTATTTGCGTTAATTGCGTTAAATTATTTTAACGCGTTAACGACTTTAGATTAATCGCACGCGTTAACGTTGACAGCACTAATATATATATATATTTACAGAATTATTCTGCCAACCACAACTGCCAGTCTTTCTTTAAAAACGACAGGATTTTTTACAGTGTGCATTATGGTGTGTGTACTAATTGTTAGCTCGGTGGGACAGGGAGCAGCTCTGCTGTATACGGTCTAGAGTGCTCCCAGCCTAAGGACCCTAGAGAGTGCCCTCCAACCTCCCTGTCAGCTACTGTTAGATCACACATCCATGGTCACAGACTGAGGCAGCATGCACACACTAACCCAAACACTCACTCACTAAACACACATACATGTTGGTAGCCCTATAATGGGCCCTATACAGACTGATGTGTTTCCACAGTTACTGATATTGTAAATCTAGCAAAGCTTTTTTATACTTAATTTTTATTTCATCATAACATGACTTAATTAAGTACAACCTTATTTGGTGATGAATTTTACACAGGTTAAGGGAAACAAAACAAGAACAAACAGTACAATCACAGTGCAAAGAGGTTCCTTAGCCTTTCAAAAAAAGAGAAAGAAATGTACATAAGATCTAAGTATTATGTTGTATACAGAATTTTAAAATTTATTTTACACTATACCTTTGTGTTATATACTTGGTATTAAATTACAAAAAATAAGTAACACTTTCTTCTTTCTCATCTTTTTCAGCATCACTACTCCAATCTTCAGTCACTTGATCCTTCAGAAATCATTCTAATATGCTGATTTGGTGCTCAAGAAACATTTATTATTATTAACAATGTTGAAAACAGTTGTGTTGCTTAACATTTTTGTGGAAACCATGATAATCCCCATAAAAAGAAAATGATTTATTTGAGATATAAATCTTTTGTATCCTGATAAATGTCTTTACTGTCACTTTTGATCAATTTAATGCATCCTTGCTGAATAAAAGTACTATTTTTCTTTTAAAAATAAAAAAAATAAAACACTTACCCCAAAGTTTATACTGCACTCTAAAGAAAATATTATTCATAATTTTCATTATCCCTAAACAATCAGTTTCTTTAATGCTAGAATAAATTTATAATGAAACAATAAGTGAGTACTCTTCTTATGATACTTGGTAGCCTCTTTTGTCCTGCTACATATTTAAATGATATCATCAATAATGGGTGACAGCTCCGCATGGACCAGAGGAAACATCTCAGCTATGTCTCATGCTACACCGATATAGGCTCTCACACACACATTTTGTGGGTCAGTCTGTGATTTGCATCACTAATTTAAAGACGAGCCTCATTAACCCAGTTTGCCTCATTAGCTAAATGCTCGCTATACAAGTTTCAGTTTATGCAAAGTGGTTAAGGATTAGCATGACATTTTTTGTCAAATTAAAGCTAAATTATGATCAACTAACAACAACTGTCACCTTCAGTAAAATTTGTATTGTAGTTATGACATTTATTTATTTTTCTGCTCAATGTAAATGGCAACTAAAAATCAGTTTATTTGTATCTAATAATCAGGAATGCTCTAACGTTCTAGAACACAAACCACAGAACATTTCCTCCACTCTGACAATAAACATTTCGTACAAACTACAAACCCGATTCCAAAAAAGTTGGGACACTGTACAAATTGTGAATAAAAAAGGAATGCAATAATTTACAAATCTCATAAACTTATATTTTATTCACAATAGAATATAGATAACATATCAAATGTTGAAAGTGAGACATTTTGAAATGTCATGCCAAATATTGGCTCATTTTGGATTTCATGAGAGCTACACATTCCAAAAAAGTTGGGACAGGTAGCAATAAGAGGCCGGAAAAGTTAAATGTACATATAAGGAACAGCTGGAGGACCAATTTGCAACTTATTAGGTCAATTGGCAACATGATTGGGTATAAAAAGAGCCTCTCAGAGTGGCAGTGTCTCTCAGAAGTCAAGATGGGCAGAGGATTGCCAATTCCCCCAATGCTGCGGCGAAAAATAGTGGAGCAATATCAGAAAGGAGTTTCTCAGAGAAAAATTGCAAAGAGTTTGAAGTTATCATCATCTACAGTGCATAATATCATCCAAAGATTCAGAGAATCTGGAACAATCTCTGTGCGTGAAGGTCAAGGCCGGAAAACCATACTGGATGCCTGTGATCTTCGGGCCCTTAGACGGCACTGCATCACATACAGGAATGCTACTGTAATGGAAATCACAACATGGGCTCAGGAATACTTCCAGAAAACATTGTCGGTGAACACAATCCACCGTGCCATTCGCCGTTGCCGGCTAAAACTCTATAGGTCAAAAAAGAAGCCATATCTAAACATGATCCAGAAGCGCAGGCGTTTTCTCTGGGCCAAGGCTCATTTAAAATGGACTGTGGCAAAGTGGAAAACTGTTCTGTGGTCAGACGAATCAAAATTTGAAGTTCTTTTTGGAAAACTGGGACGCCATGTCATCCGGACTAAAGAGGACAAGGACAACCCAAGTTGTTATCAGCGCTCAGTTCAGAAGCCTGCATCTCTGATGGTATGGGGTTGCATGAGTGCGTGCGGCATGGGCAGCTTACACATCTGGAAAGGCACCATCAATGCTGAAAGGTATATCCAAGTTCTAGAACAACATATGCTCCCATCCAGACGTCGTCTCTTTCAGGGAAGACCTTGCATTTTCCAACATGACAATGCCAGACCACATACTGCATCAATTACAACATCATGGCTGCGTAGAAGAAGGATCCGGGTACTGAAATGACCAGCCTGCAGTCCAGATCTTTCACCCATAGAAAACATTTGGCGCATCATAAAGAGGAAGATGTGACAAAGAAGACCTAAGACAGTTGAGCAACTAGAAGCCTGTATTAGACAAGAATGGGACAACATTCCTATTCCTAAACTTGAGCAACTTGTCTCCTCAGTCCCCAGACGTTTGCAGACTGTTATAAAAAGAAGAGGGGATGCCACACAGTGGTAAACATGGCCTTGTCCCAACTTTTTTGAGATGTGTTGATGCCATGAAATTTAAAATCAACTTATTTTTCCCTTAAAATGATACATTTTCTCAGTTTAAACATTTGATATGTCATCTATGTTGTATTCCGAATAAAATATTGAAATTTGAAACTTCCACATCATTGCATTGTTTTTATTCACAATTTGTACAGTGTCCCAACTTTTTTGGAATCAGGTTTGTAAGTTCACTCTCAACAATCCCCACTGCAGTTCATTCAGTAAACAAATCTGGCATGTTCTGCTGTGGAGATCAATGAGCATTAAATGGCAGAAGTGGCTCGGTGCAATGCTCTTGAAAGAGGCAGCATTCAATCATTAAATGATTTCTTCTGGCTGAACTGCTTCCGAGAAACACTGAGGAATATGATACAAGGATGAAGGGTTCATGATGTTGTTCTGGGAGTCACTTTGATGAAGTTGCAGATATATTTTTTTACAGTATGTAGGCTACACATGCATTCATTTGGAAATTTGAAAGGAAGTTAACTGCTAAACTTTTGTTACCAACCAAGAACAGCAGGAAATCCACTCTCTGTGTGCATGGAATATTATTTCCGAAGAATGCTTAATTAACCTTTCTCTTAGAAATTCTATAAACACAAAAAGATGCTGCAAGAACATTTGGGTGCATTTTAGGTTCAAAATAGGGCCGGAAACTTTAAATTATTTTTATGTGAGGTTTTCCATTAGTACAACCCTGTTGGCAAATTGGGACGTGTCAAACTGAAAAGAAAACCTTTATTAAATTAAAAACTTTCAGGGGCTTCTGTAGTCTATACTACAATATTTATTTTTTAAATAGAATAGAATGAGATTATTTAAAAAAATTATGTTACTTGTCACAATTTTAAGGAATGCTATTTTTTTATAATGTAAATCATGTGGTAACAGGTTTGTGCACAAAAGTTGGGGCGATAGATGGGGGTTATGCGCAACAAACTTCTGTATTCTGTAAAACAGGTCGCATCGCTTCTGATTCAGGGGCCGTATTCACAAAACATCTTAAATGCCCCTAAAGTGCCTTGAAACATGCAGCATTATTCAGTGTGTTGAGGTAATTTCCACTGAAACAGGAAGACAGGGCGGGACATATTGAACAGCTCCTCCCCTTTTTTAAAATAGCCAATAGCGTTTAGTTTATATCACAGCTCGGCCAGATCGTTGCAAGTGGTGCTCTCTGCAGTCAAATGATGTCTAGCTCCACCTCTCTGGACGTCTAATGGGGTGGAGGGATAGAGTTGTGGGAAGGGTTAAGGTGTGGTTGGATATTCTAGCTCCTCCCATTAGGCCCAAATTACATTCGCTCCTCCTTGCTGGACGTCTAGCAAGGGGGAGCTAGATATAAGCTCCACCCATTTGCTCTGCAGTGAGCAGCCTCTCAGCCGTTGAGCTCAGTAAAGCCGCAGTTTCCTCCTAATCTCTAACCGTTTCTCCTCTTAATCTCTCCATATGGCTTTAAAATATAGCATTCTGTGCAAAATTCAAACGGATCAGATATGTTTTGTGGTCTGCGCTGACTCGCGCACATGATCCGCTCTGTGCTATCTTGTCTCTGGACCGGAGCAGACTGTGCGTGCTGCGGCGGTTCGCATGACACTATAATGTGAAACCAGACTTCATCCGCCCCAATGGAAAGCATATTTACAATGTCTGAATCGTTCCCTATCCCCTATCTAGTGCACTATGTGCCATTCACCATGTAGAAAATAGTAAATGTGTGAACAAGTGACCTTTGATTAGACAATCTGATGTGCAGAGTGATGCCATCAAAATTTAATTTTTTCATTGTTTTGGAGCAGACTAGCTTATAGATAACAGTAAGGCTAACATATTCACGTTTCCTTTGATTTCATGGGGACTTTAAGGCTAAAAGTAGCTCCTAACTTGCTGATCTAGGAGAAACTCTTAAAGGGTTAGTTCACCCAAAAATATAAATTCTGTCATTAATTACTCACCCTCGTGTTGTTCCAAAACCGTAAGACCTTCGTTCATCTTTGGAACACAAATGAAGATATTTTTGTTGAAATCCGAGACCCTGCTATAGACAGTAATTTAATTACCACTTTCAAGGTCCAGAAAGGTAGTAAAAACATTGTTAAAATCGTCCATGTGACTCCAGTGGTTCAACCTTAATTTTATGAAGCGCTGAGAATACTTTTTGTGCACAAAAAACAAACAAAAATAACGACTTTATTCAACAATTTCTTCACATCTGTGTCAGCCTATTTCACAAAGCATTTTAGAGCTAAAATCAGCTCCTAAATCTGTGAAAAGTTAGGGGTAGTCAAGAGGACTCCCAAATCACAAACAATCCTAAAATGGATGTTGCTGGCAATCCGCCCTGCATGTGCAATAGGCCTTGGATGCTGAGCCTTTTCTTCATAAAGGCAATAAATATTTTGATTCATAGATTTTAATCTGCGATGACATAACATAAAGGTTCATTTATGTACAGTCAATATGTATTGAAGGATGGAGAAAAGACAAAACATGGTCTCGGAACATTTGAATGGGAAACAAGTGTAGGCAGTGCAGGAATAGTCTCTCTCATTCTCGTTGGATTACTAAAAGCCGCTAGATGGTGCTATAAGCTTCTGAAAAAAGAAAAAGAAAAAAAAACACACACCATCTGTACAACGTCTGCACCTTCAGTCACTTTGTGTCATGACACAAAACCATTGTAGACCTTTTCTAATGGTTTTGGCCTGGTTGATTTATGGTAGGCCTATCTTTCAAATATGAAGTATGAAAATATGAACAATAAGTATAGCAAATGCATTTGGAAAGTAATATAATATGTTGAATATATATATATATATATATATATATATATATATATAGAGAGAGAGAGAGAGAGAGAGAGCGCATTGACCAAAAGTGATGTCCAGCCTAGGAAATTGACATCTCCACCCTTTATTCAAATATTAAAAATGTGTTAAAGATTTAATTTTTTGGCCAGGCTGTCATTCAAAGAAATTATGAACATGCAAAAAAACAAACAAACAAACAAGAAAGAACCAATGAAATATTAATAACTTATTAGGTTAATAACTGATTAGCTTTCCCCTGTGGGCTTTATAACAAAATAAAACCTGTAGCTGTAGTTTGCCTTTTTGCCAGATAATTTTGTCAGATAAATACCTTAAAGGATTAGTTCACTTCAAAATGAAAATTTCCTGATATTTTACTCACCCCTATATCATCCAAGATGTTCATGTCTTTCTTTCTTCAGTTGAAAAGAAATTAAGTTTTTTGAGGAAAACATTCCAGGATTTTTCTCCACTTCATAGACTTCCATGGCAACCAAAATGTTGAAGGTCCAAATCAATGCAGTTTCAAAGGGCTTCATCTCTGCGTGATCACAGGCGAAACGATCGGTCATTTAAAAAAGAAAAAAAAAGAAAAATGTATATACATTTTAACCTAAATTGCTCATCTTGCGCTGCTCTGCAACGTGCCACAGATTGTGCAATCACGTCGGAAAGGTCACGCTAGACGTAGGCGGAAGTACCGCCCCAAGAGATGCGATGACTAATACAAACGCCCTTTACCAAAAAAAAACTCCATCTTCAACTTCAAAATCGTCCGACATCATTGTTTTACCTTTTTTTTTTTTTTTTTGCTAAAGGGCGTTTGTATTAGTCTTCGCACAAGCGCTTTGTAAACACGGGGGAGGTACTTCTGCCTACGTCTAGCGTGACCTTTCCGACGTGATTACGCACGCATTACCCTTGGCACGTCGCAGAGCAGCGCAAGATGAGCAATTTAGGTTAAAAAGTATATACTTTTTTTTTTTTAAATGACAGATCGTTTCGCTAGATAAGACCCTATTCCTCGTCTGGGATCGCGCAGATCCTCTGAAGCCCTTCGAAGCGCTTTGAAACTGCATTGATTTGGACCTTCAACATTTTGGTTGCCATGGAAGTGGAGAAAAATCCTGGAATGTTTTCCTCAAAAAACTTGATTTCTTTTCGACTGAAGAAAGAAAGACATGAACATCTTGGATGAGATGGGGGTGAGTAAAATATCAGGAAATTTCCATTTTGAAGTGAACTAATCCTTTAACCAAGTTTAGTGTTTTGTTCTTCCCTCATATTTATATTTTTTCACATTTTGATTGTTCGAACTTGTATGGTTGATGGATTGAACTTGTAGGGTCATTAAAAAAAATCTTCTCTGGACATCACTTTTGACCACTACTATAGGCCTATATTGTTATTATAGGCATTTTCATGTGTGGAGCATAGGGCTAGTTTTGATCAGACAGGCAGTTTCTCTGCAGCTGGGGTGGTTCTCACTATCTCTCCCCCACCTGGTGCTTATCCTGTGCTGTTTGCCACACATCAAAAAGGGTCTTAGCATTACTGAAAGACAGTGAGAGAGAAAAAAAACAGACAGCTGTTTATTGTAAGTATTACAAAGAATTATAGATGGGGACAGTGTGGCATGTTTTGCATTTGTATATGGGTGCCCAGAGAAAAAATGTGTTCCGTAAATTGGTTTTGTGGCCTGTTAACATATGAGAAATGGATGTCCAGACAGATATGTCCTTATTCCTTCAGGATACAGAAAAAGCAAAGAGGAGGACCTGAGGCACTGAGGGGTCCGTGTAAATCCGTGTGTCATTCGTTCAGTCGTTTTTGATTTAATATTGAAAGTAGAAAAATTAGAAAACAGCTTTTTTTTTCGTTTTTTCAGAAAAACGAACGAAAAAACGAGATTTCGGCTTGATTTTTCGTTTTTCGTTCAGAGGTAGAAAAATGAATAAACAGTTTGAATATTCGATTTCTACACGTGGGCGGGAATTATACGCCCCTTTCTGCTGATTGGTCAGCCGAAGATCAAACTATTCCGTCATCAGTTCTTCCTCAGTTCCGCACAGCAGAATAAAAGTCCTGCGCTGCTAAAGCTGTACGGATTCTTAACGCGTTTATTGCAACACATTCTCATTAAACATCCAGACTAACTAATGGCTCGACATAACCCGTACCGGGGCAGAGCCTAGACAGGGCTTTCTTCTGTGTAGATAAAAATTCACCTCTTTGCATCAGCTGGCAGGATATATGACGGCTGTCATAGCCTATTTTGGTTAAGTAAATAAAATAAATAAATAAATAAAATATATAAATATTTTAAACACTAATACAAAAAGGAAAGAATAATGCGTTGCAGTTAGACAACCGGAGAACAACAGAGATATTAAAATACATACTTTTTTATTTTATGATTTGTGCCTTGTGTTTTATTAAAATTGATTATAATTGATATCTCAAAAGGATGCTTGTGCGCAGCGCAAGCTGCTGCACACTCGTACACAGGACTGCAACACAAGATTTTCATCAAAGCCTGTAATAACTTGCCATTTAGGTTTGTTTCTCACCAGAGCGCTTGGAATATATGGCACGAGTTGCATATATGGATTATTTTACGACATATTTGCAAAAAAAAAAAAAAAAAAAAAAAAAAAAGGTAATAAGCAGAACAACACCAAGGTAGTTACCCTAGTTCACACAGTTCCAATAAATTGCGATGGGTTAAATAAACTTAATAATGGGTTAAATAAACTTAAAACTAAATAAGCAGATAAACGCACCAGTCAGGCGCAGACCATTGAAGTGTTCAGGAAATACGCAGCAGTTATTACAAACCCGATTCCAAAAAAGTTGGGACACTGTACAAATTGTGAATAAAAACAGAATGCAATAATGTAGAAGTTTCAAATTTCAATATTTTATTCAGAATACAACATAGATGACATATCAAATGTTTAAACTGAGAAAATGTATCATTTTAAGGGAAAAATAAGTTGATTTTAAATTTCATGGCATCAACACATCTCAAAAAAGTTGGGACAAGGCCATGTTTACCACTGTGTGGCATCCCCTCTTCTTTTTATAACAGTCTGCAAACGTCTGGGGACTGAGGAGACAAGTTGCTCAAGTTTAGGAATAGGAATGTTGTCCCATTCTTGTCTAATACAGGCTTCTAGTTGCTCAACTGTCTTAGGTCTTCTTTGTCGCATCTTCCTCTTTATGATGCGCCAAATGTTTTCTATGGGTGAAAGATCTGGACTGCAGGCTGGTCATTTCAGTACCCGGATCCTTCTTCTACGCAGCCATGATGTTGTAATTGATGCAGTATGTGGTCTGGCATTGTCATGTTGGAAAATGCAAGGTCTTCCCTGAAAGAGACGACGTCTGGATGGGAGCATATGTTGTTCTAGAACTTGGATATACCTTTCAGCATTGATGGTGCCTTTCCAGATGTGTAAGCTGCCCATGCCACACGCACTCATGCAACCCCATACCATCAGAGATGCAGGCTTCTGAACTGAGCATTGATAACAACTTGGGTTGTCCTTGTCCTCTTTAGTCCGGATGACATGGCGTCCCAGTTTTCCAAAAAGAACTTCAAATTTTGATTCGTCTGACCACAGAACAGTTTTCCACTTTGCCACAGTCCATTTTAAATGAGCCTTGGCCCAGAGAAAACGCCTGCGCTTCTGGATCATGTTTAGATATGGCTTCTTTTTTGACCTATAGAGTTTTAGCCGGCAACGGCGAATGGCACGGTGGATTGTGTTCACCGACAATGTTTTCTGGAAGTATTCCTGAGCCCATGTTGTGATTTCCATTACAGTAGCATTCCTGTATGTGATGCAGTGCCGTCTAAGGGCCCGAAGATCACGGGCATCCAGTATGGTTTTCCGGCCTTGACCCTTACGCACAGAGATTGTTCCAGATTCTCTGAATCTTTGGATGATATTATGCACTGTAGATGATGATAACTTCAAACTCTTTGCAGTTTTTCTCTGAGAAACTCCTTTCTGATATTGCTCCACTATTTTTCGCCGCAGCATTGGGGGAATTGGTGATCCTCTGCCCATCTTGACTTCTGAGAGACACTGCCACTCTGAGAGGCTCTTTTTATACCCAATCATGTTGCCAATTGATCTAATAAGTTGCAAATTGGTCCTCCAGCTGTTCCTTATATGTACATTTAACTTTTCTGGCCTCTTATTGCTACCTGTCCCAACTTTTTTGGAATGTGTAGCTCTCATGAAATCCAAAATGAGCCAATATTTGGCATGACATTTCAAAATGTCTCACTTTCAACATTTGATGTGTTATCTATATTCTATTGTGAATAAAATATAAGTTTATGAGATTTGTAAATTATTGCATTCCTTTTTTATTCACAATTTGTACAGTGTTCCAACTTTTTTGGAATCGGGTTTGTACTTTGAGTTTATTTCATATTGAGTATTAGTGAATTTGTCTACACCAAAATAAATGTCCAATGACCCCCTTATAATTAGGCTATAACAGTGATTAAGCCCAAAGTTAATGTGGGTGGGGGTAATGAACACAATATAGCTATAATGCATCCTATGCATTTTGTAATAATACAGCACATTTTATAATTGACCGTATTTGCCAGAAAAGTCGCACGGAGTGTAAGTCACATGAGAGATAAACACGCGAACGTTGCATTGTAATTGCATTTTATTATTAGTCTACATTCAAAAGTAGTGTAACGCACCGGTAAATAAAATACAACATTAACATTATAAACACTATTAACATGTAGGCTATGCGTATTTTACTTCCCCTCACTGTATGGCAAATCCTTAAATGAATGGTATTCAGAAAACAAAAAGAATGAAAAATATAAGTAGCCATATAATAAAAATATACATAGAAGCCTATATAAAAATATATTGTGCCATTTATTACAAACAACATTTATTTTAAACACCAAGCCTAAATGAATTTATTTAAATTGAAACTGTATCGACGTTGGGCTCGCGCATCTCTCATCTCGCAGTTTCCATATTTGCAATGTAACATTGCTATTATACTATTTATGTAAAGAAGGCTTCATACTTCAGTCGAGTCCCATATGCGTATAGGCTAAATCGGCATCTTCACATGCAGATATATGAGTTTTGAATAACAGCAAGTACTGACTGGCACAGCCTTAATATTGTACAATAGACAAATTAAATTAAGCAGAATAACTTTTTATATGTTTGGTTTTATTTTGATAATAAACAGGCTGCGATGTAAAGTTAGCAATGCCAGAAATATGTTATGTGAGTGCGCAAGGCGCCATCACTTGGATTTTTTCCTCATTCGAAACAGTAAAATGTTTATTTTATTTGTGTACATTCAAAATTACTACAAAATGTCTTGCCTTTGAAAAATAAAGAAAACAACAGGATGCGCTGCTTTAGCGCGTCTCGGTCTCCTTGAACATCTTTCTGGCGCACACCACAAACATGAACTAAATACAGCGAATACTGGACGCGCCTACTTTAAAAAGTCAACATTTCGATTATTTGACGTTAAATGCATTATATAAGTCACTTTGGAATAAATCATGATAAAAAAAAAACGTGACTTTACAGTCCGGAAAATATGGTAGGATATAGCAAATTATGTCGCGGACCCCCTGGCACTTTGCTGGTCTAAAGTCGCTGGTCTACACAGAAGAAAGCCCTGTCTAGGCTCTGCCCCGGTACGGGTTGTGTCGAGCCATTCGTTAGTCTGGTTGTTTAATGAGAATGTGTTGCAATAAACGCGTTAAGAATCCGTACAGCTTTAGCAGCGCAGGACTTTTATTCTGCTGTGCGGAACTGAGGAAGAACTGATGACGGAATAGTTTGATCTTCGGCTGACCAATCAGCAGAAAGGGGCGTATAATTCCCGCCCACGTGTAGAAATCGAATATTCAAACTGTTTATTCATTTTTCTACCTCTGAACGAAAAACGAAAAATCAAGCCGAAATCTCGTTTTTTCGTTCGTTTTTCTGAAAAAATGAAAAAACGAGCTGTTTTCTCATTTTTCTACTTTCAATATTAAATAAAAAAAAAACGACCGAACGATTGATACACGGATTCGTGTACGTTGCGTTCATTCGTTTTTCGATTTAATATTGAAAGTTGAAAAATGAGAAAGCAGCTCATTTATTCGTGTTTCGTTTTTTCAAAAAAAAAATTAAAAATCGAGAATTCGGCTTGATTTTATATTTTTATGTTCAGGGATAGAAAATGGATGAATGTCTTGAATATTCGATTTTCACGTGTGGGCGGGCATGAAACGCCCCTTTCCGCTGATTGGTCAACCAAAGATCAACCCGTGCCGCGTTCGGTTTTTCCACAGTTCCGTGCAGAATAACAGTCCTCCGCTGCTGGACGGATTCTTAAAGTGTTTATGACAAATAATCTCTCTCTCATCGAACAACCGGACTAATGCTTTGACACAAATCGCGCTGGGCAGGGACTAGAAAGGGATTTCTTCTTTATAGGCATGGATTCGACAACCTACGTGCTAGAGAAATATTAGCTGATTATTTCAGAAATATTAATGTAGGTTATCTCGCATCTGCACCCACATTACCCATCATTAGCCTACAGTGGGGAGAACAAGTATTTGATACACTGCCGATTTTGCAGGTTTGCCCACTTACAAAGCATGTAGAAGTCTGTAATTTTTATTATAGGTACTCTTCAACTGTGAGTGGCGGAATCTAAAACAAAAATCCAGAAAATCACATTGTATGATTTTTAAGTAATTAATTTGCATTTTATTGCATGACATAAGTATTTGATACATCAGAAAAGCAGAACTTAATATTTGGTACAGAAACCTTTGTTTGCAATTACAGAGATCATACGTTTCCTGTAGTTCTTGACCAGGTTTGCACACAGTGCAGCAGGGATTTTGGCCCACTCCTCCATACAGACCTTCTCCAGATCCTTCAGGTTTCGGGGCTGTCGCTGGGCAATACGGACTTTGAGCTCCCTCCAAAGATTTCCTATTGGGTTCAGGTCTGGAGACTGGCTAGGCCACTCCAGGACCTTGAGATGCTTCATACGGAGCCACTCCTTAGTTGCCCTGGCTGTGTGTTATGGATCGTTGTCATGCTGGAAGACCCAGCCACGACCCATCTTCAATGCTCTTACTGTGGGAAGGAGGTTGTTGGCCAAGATCTCACGATACATGGCCCCATCCATCCTCCCCTCAATACGGTGCAGTCGTCCTGCCCCCTTTCCAGAAAAGCATCCCCAAAGAATGATGTTTCCACCTCCATGCTTCACGGTTGGGATGGTGTTCTTGGGGTTGTACTCATCCTTCTTCTTCCTCCAAACACGGCGAGTGGAGTTTAGAACAAAAAGCTCTATTTTTGTCTCATCAGACCACATGACCTTCTCCCATTCCTCTTCTGGATCATCCAGATGGTCATTGGCAAACTTCAGACGGGCCTGGACATGCGCTGGCTTGAGCAGGGGGACCTTGTTACTAATGGTTTTCTTTGAGACTGTGGTCCCAGCTCTCTTCAGGTCATTGACCAGGTCCTGCCGTGTAGTTCTGGGCTGATCCCTCACCTTCCTCATGATTGTTGATGCCCCACGAGGTGAGATCTTGCATGGTGCCCCAGACCGAGGGAGATTGACCGTCATCTTGAACTTCTTCCATTTTCGAATAATTGCGCCAACAGTTGTTGCCTTCTCACCAAGCTTCTTGCCTATTGTCCTGTAGCCCATCCCAGCCTTGTGCAGGTCTACAATTTTATCCCTGATGTCCTTACACAGCTCTCTGGTCTTGGCCATTGTGGAGAGGTTGGAGTCTGTTTGATTGAGTGTGTGGACAGGTGTCTTTATACAGGTAACAAGTTCAAACAGGTGCAGTTAATACAGGTAATGAGTGGAGAACAGGAGGGCTTCTTAAAGAAAAACTAACAGGTCTGTAAGAGCCGGAATTCTTACTGGTTGGTAGGTGATCAAATACTTATGTCATGTGTAAGGTCCATCCGTTAGCCCAAAAACGGAATCTAACGGCTTGGTTGAAGGATTCTGCGTGTAAGCCTTTTCAGCATTTCTGTTAAATTCACTTAATTTATTAACATCTAATTTTAAATCTGACTCCAATTTTATGTGACTTCGTTCAATTTGTTACGTTTGTAATTTAACAACTGATGATTCGTTGTGATTTAATTTGGATCGTTGATTTTTCTTAGTATATCTTATTTTCAAATATTTGTTCATCAAGGGACCCAATATCGCACAGGCACAGACGCGTCGCGATTCGCGGGTTCACGAACACAAACTGGCCAGTTTTGATATTAGTCAGAGGATTGCAGAGTGAATATTTTACCTTGAAGTGGTCGCACCTGCTTACTCAACAAAAAGTGTAATTTGATTAATAGACACGAGAGCCTCAACTTGCTAATACAGTAATAGTCAGAAATCGAATTATCCCGCATGCTGCGCTCCATGCTTCAGTCATGGGGTCCTCGGTTTGATCTATTCTGGCAAAAGATTTGCGGAAATAAAGGACTCCACATTGATCCATACTAGAATAATGATTTGAATAATACATGATGATCAGAATAATACAAGATAAATCAAGATTAACATTTATTTTGGCCAGACAGAACTTACATAAAAATAATTAAACGAATCCATGGTACACAACTTTCAGCATAAAAATATAAAATACAATTACAAAGTAACATGAAAATAGTTTCAAAGAGTCATTATATCTGTCACTGTACATACAGTGTGTGTGAGTGCCTCTCGGACAGTGACACAGCACTGCATGGGGGCTCTGGCTACAGAATGTTCCCAAATGGCAGCTCTGCCACCCTTCCTTAAATACCCAGACCAGAACAAAAGGGTTGTAAATATTTTCAACACAAACACCTGGTTTCGGGGGAGAGGATCAGATATCTTCTGAGACCACTCAAAAGGAGAACAGAATTCTCATAAGTTTCAGCAGTAAAACTGATTCTTACACATGCAATAAAATGCAAATTAATTACTTAAAAATCATACAATGTGATTTTATGGATTTTTGTTTTAGATTCCGTCTCTCACAGTTGAAGTGTACCTATGATAAAAAATTGCAGACCTCTACATGCTTTGTAAGTAGGAAAACCTGCAAAATCGGCAGTGTATCAAATACTTGTTCTCCCCACTGTAGCTGTGTGACCCACTGGACAGCACGCAGATGCAGTTACATTGTAGCGAAGTGTAAATATGCAGCAGTCATATCTATTATTTTAGACAGCACACTGAGTTTTAGACAAGGGATGAAGCTGAAATATAATAGATATGAAAAGATATAAATGACATTATTTCGTATCAATGTCAGTTTACTATCACAGCGCATCTATTGTTTTGGTTGTTGTTCTATTCGTTTTTAGGTTTTTTTGTTTGTTTGTTATTAGATAATAGCTTATAATAATTTTTACCTTTATAAGGGCAATTATTCTAATCTATTAGACCTATTTGCAAACTGTTTTAATGCTGCTCAGAGAATTTACACAGTAATTACAATTACATAGTGTTATGAGATTAAAGATTTAAATATAATATTTTGAACAGCCTTTTGAAATACGAAATTAATGACAAAATGAAACGATACTTAGATTATGAGAGTAATTAAGACCCCCAGTAGGTGGCAGCATGTAACTGTCTTAATAATAGTCAGTCAGCGAGTCATTCATTCAACCGATTCGTTAAAAACGCTGATTCATTCAGGAATGAAGCAAGTGGCTGTCTATGGGACATTGAATCATTCACTCAACCGATTCGTTCAAAGAATCAGATTCATTCATGAACAGCACTGTCCAGTGAGTCAGCCGCACAACGGTTCTGTGGCTTTATTTTGCAGTAGCATTAATTAATTTGATTTCAGCGTCATCCATTGTTCAAAACTCAGCGTACTGTCTAAAATAAAAGTTATTTACATATTTACACTTAAATCGATATTGATGCGCTTCGCTACAACGTAACTGCATCTGCGTGCTGTCCAGTGGGTCACGCAGCTTTGCCACACAGATTTTGATAGTTGGACAACTCAATAAAACCAGTGGTGGGCCAAAGAAGTAGGCTGATGGGTAATGTGGGTGCAGATGCGAGATAACCTACATTAATATTTCTGAAATAATCAGCTAATATTTATCTAGCACGTAGGTTGTCGAATCCATCAATTGTTTGATGAGAGAGAGATTATTTGTCATAAACACTTTAAGAATCCGTCCAGCAGCGGAGGACTGTTATTCTGCACGGAACTGTGGAAAAACCGAACGCGGCACGGGTTGATCTTTGGTTGACCAATCAGCGGAAAGGGGCGTTTCATGTCCGCCCACACGTGGGAATCAAATATTCAAGCCATTGCCTAAAAATATAAAATCAAGCCGAATTCTCGATTTTTAATTTTTTTGAAAAAACAAAAAATGAATAAATGAGCCGTTTTCTCATTTTTCAACTTTCAATATTACATCGAAAAACGAATGAACGCAACGTACACTTTTTTTTAAAAACATTTTTTCATAATAAAAATTTAAATTTCAATAATTTAAATTTCTTCCATACACACACACACACACTATTGACCCTGATTTAGACGGTGGGACCCCTTTGTAGCAGGAGAGGTCATGAGTGTGTTAACAGTCTGTTGTTATCATTTGTCACATTTCATTATATTGTGTTTGTTGCAGTCAGCAAGCCTACAATGATCTTTAGCCATTTACAAAGTTGTCAATTTTTTCAACCACTCAGACTCTCAGCCAACCCTCTAATATTAAAATATAATTAAATAAAATATTAAATTAAATTAGATTTCATAATAACATTAACAAACCATGCCAAACACATTAATTTCAAAATTTGGGTGACACTTTATTTTAAGGTGTCACTGTTACAGTATATATATTTAAGTACTGAGTAATATTAATTAACTACATGTACTTACTATAGGGTTAGGGTAGGATTAGGGTTTGGTTGAGGGTTAGTTGCATGTAATTATGCATAATTTACTTTTATTACTATGGTAAGCACATGTAACATATGTAACAAAGACACTGTAAAATAAAGTGTTGCCGAAATTTGAAATATAAAAGTTGTTAAAAAAAAAAAAAAAGTATAAAAATGTTGAATGATAATAACACTCATCACAAATTAAATTTTTATTCTGCTATTTTCAGCAATCGTTTATATGCACTCAGATCACATGACCAATGACCTCTCTTCAAAAACCTTACTTCTATCATTTGGCTCTGTCTTGAGTGGAACATCATTAAGCTTTTAGTCAGAGGTTAAACCTCTCACACATTTCAGTATTTACCATATTTCCAAGTTCTATACAATAATTGTCAAAGAGACCACTTACCTCTGACATCATTTGTATAGCTACTGAATAAAAATATGTGCTCAAGTCATCTGCCGCTTCTGTTTCTTGACCTTTTATTGGTACTTCATGATAATTTCCTACAATCTACCCCTCTTGATCTCCAGGTCATGACATTTAACTGCATTTTTCAGAGACATCTCAAATAGCTCATTCACAACGATTCTTTGGAGGATGAAACAAATGTGACAATAATATTACAAAGATTAATTTTAAAGTAGCTAATAAAGAAAATGTCTTGATGTGTTAACCAGAATGTAAAATATATATTCTTATAAGCAAAAGTCATAAAATGATAGAAGTTGAATAAATAAAATATTTTTAATGTACACAATTTTACAAATGTAAGCAACTTTATGAAATTTACCCAAAATCTATATGGTTTAACGTGAACAAGTACTATACAGTATTATACATGTTTGATATTATTTGAAATGTCTCAGTGTGACTGGTACAAAGGTCTCATCCCCACAGAAGTAAACCAAAAGGTAATAAAGGTTTTAAGAGTTTAGAGATATTTTGCCCAATGTGTGATGGGTGTGTCTCCAGCCAAATGTTCTCTACCTCCTGCCGTCAATACAGGTCTATGGGACAGTGATTAATGTAAATTCCCATTGTTAACACGTTTCCATTTGAAAGAGGTTTCTGTCTTGGTCTGGGTATTTAAGGAGATGTTGCAGAAACTTCGGGGCGCGAACCTTTACATTGGTCAGCCCGTAATGCTGAGTGTCTACTAGATGCTCAACGTTATGTAATTTTTAGAAGTCAGGTATCCATATTTTATTCTTTACTTCAGAGCATTTGATGTTATGTATGGATTATCTTTGAATTGATTATGTAATTGCCATGATACATTTACCTGACTAATAATAAATTGTTACACTAATTTATTTTGACTTACTCTGGAATTATTAACTATCTCTAGTAGATTATGAACGGGTATAATTTCAACAAAGGGTTAAACTGAATAATTAAATGTGTAGTTAGACTATTAAATATAAATGACCAAATAACCAATTGGCATTCTAACTTAAATTCAAATTCATGATAAAATGGAGTCAGATAAAACTAAATTGGAATTAAATCCCTTTGCCCAGCTGAAAAGACCGAACGTGCAAGAAACCTTTACCCACCAATCGTAAGCCTTCATTGGGACGATTGGGCGGCCTTACAAAGTAAACAAAGTAAAACAGTAACTTAGTAAAACATGTTAATATCTCTAGAGTGATCTGAGGTTGTTTTCCTACAAACCACATCTGCAGTTGGACATCTATAGCGCACCTGGTGTACTTGGCAACAATTAAAAACTAAATCATTTCTGGAGGTGGATTCCTCCCCAGCTAACAAAAATATATTCTAAGGGGCTGTTAACTGTTAGCAAAAATGGCTGCCCACTGCTCCGGGTGTGTGTTCACTGTGTGTGTGCACTTGGATGGGTGAAATGCAGAGGACAAATTCCGAGTATGGGACACCCATCACGTCACTTTTACTTAACACAACACCGTTTTCAACTAAAATGGAAAACTTTTTATGTGTTTTGGCCGCTCATTAGGGTATGTTTATACAACAACAATGTACTAAAAACAGAACAGTTTTTCTTTTGCTTTTTTGAAGAGTTTTGCGTACAGAAGACAACATTCAAAATGAAAAAAATAAAAAATAAAAAAAATAATTTGCTGTATTATGCCAGGCCAGTAGTTGGCGATGTAACTTTGTAAAGAAACACTACGTGCCTGTGCACATACGCATTCTTACAGAGTGGTGAATACAAACAACCAAGATGGCGAAAGCATCAAGCAATTTTGTCTGGACCGATGACTACAAGTGCCGGTTACTACAAGTGACCCTGGACTATAAAGCGGCAAAATGTCAGGAAAATGAGAACTGTGAGTCAAGTCAAGTACACTCACACATGCCTATAGACTGAACATGTAATACGCATGACGTCAACGTTTTCACAAATTCATAGAGACAATAACAGAATCATTTTCCAAAACATGCACTTTGAAACCTGTTTTTAAAACGTTGCGTTTTCAGGCCCCCTAAAAGCTGTTGTCGTGTAAATGAACAGCCAAAAAGCATAAAAAGTTTTCTGTGTTTAGTTGAAAACAATGTTGTGTAAATGCCCCTTTACACATCAACAGCGTTTTAGGGTCCTGAAAAGGCAAACTTTTATAAACAGGTTTCAAAGTGCACGTTTTTAAAAATGATACCGTTATTGTCTCTGTGAACTTGTGAATATGGTGACATCATGCACATGTGTATAGAGTGGTGCTGGTATAACATCACTTTGTAGGTCAAACGCGGAAGCAAGTTAGCATTTTAGAACTTCCGGTTCCCTCTTCTCAAAGTCAATGGTTTTTTTGAATGGGGTTTTGGTTAAATGGCTGAAATAAGGTCTGTGGTGAACACAAGCTCAAGCCACTTTCACGTTTTATTCTACGACATAAAAATACATCACTATTACCCCACTTGTGATTTTTTTGAAGCTGTTATGTGTCTTGAAAAAGGCGGTAGTGATGGTGACATTTAAATCGCGGGACCGGGGTGTAGTCCGTTTATACCCTACCTTTAGCCTTTTACTTCTGCCGACTAGATTTTGGCTTCAAAATTCATAAAAGTTGTGTTCATCTGTGATAATTATCTTGATGGACAAAACTTGTAAGTATCATAAACTTTTGTTGATCACAGAGCGTATTTTTAGCAATAATCCAAAAAGCCTATGGGAAAATCGGAGTGCCGGAGTGACTGCAGTTACGCACACTGAGTGGCAGAAAGACTGAGAGGCAGCATTGGTTTTCAGCGTGAATGCTGCGAAAAACACATCTAACATGGGAAAAAGCTTTGAGATTGACTGTACAAAAAGATTTGACAAGATATCTGAGGTATGTTTTTACAGACTGGCAGAAGCTACAGAAAACAGAAGCAAATGAATCGCTGCAATTCACAGAAACAACTGGACCCTAGGCAGCAAAATGTGGATTTGCAGTTATCATTTTGTCTCAATATGTTGAATTTTGGGGTAAAATCATACCCTATAAATTGTATTGTTATATATTGTATTGACAACTCATTAATTAAATATTTACCATTGTATTCTGCCTAATTTTTTTAAAATAAAAACTGACAAAAACTATACAAGTTTTAGGGCAGTATGACGGTATATATAACATTGATATAAATGATCACCCGGATTTAGACCTACCTATATTGTATTTATATAAAGCGTTCACAGGCAAATTTGCTTTTATGCATTTCCCCAGCATTGAAATCAGGCACATATAAATGTCAGGAAACACGATCCTGACTGCATGTCAATATCCATGGATCACTGGATCTTTGGTAAGTTGTAAGGAACACTTATATCGAGTCCAACCTAGGGGTGTGCCATATCATACCGTCCATGATAACGCCGGTATAAATTTTTACATGATAAAAAAAAGTGTCATCTCGCGCTATCAATGATATAGCGACGCAATGACGTATGGCGCATTTACGTTCCCTAGCGCGCACAACAACAACACCTGTCTGAGTGTAAGTGCAGCATGTCAGCCTCCGATGACGATTTAGTACCTAAAAAGGGAGCTACTTGGTTACAAGAGGTCAGACCTCTTGACAACTGACAAAACATTGACAACTTAAAGCTGTTATTTATGTTTGCAACGCAATATTTGACCGGAAGGGTAAAATTGAAGGTTATTTTCGTCAGTTACGGCTCAGATCCAGCATTCTGCCCGCTTTGAATCAGACACAGAGTTAAAGTAGTGTGTAAGATTACATTTATTTGAATTAATGAATCATAGCATTTATTTGAATTAATTATCGAGAGAGAGAGAGATTCGTACCTGCGTCTGTTCAGCGTCTCTTAACAATGAAGATGTGAGTTTATTACTTAAAAATAGCGACGTAACCCCCATCATTGCTGAGAAATATAATGTCGTGATCCAGTAGCTTAGCTATTTTATTGCTAAAAGTCACGGGGCAGCGTTGATAAGTTTCTGTGCTCCTGAATGCGCATCGCGTTCTCCGCTCTCTGTATGCGAGTGACGTAGACCTATGTGTGTGCGCTTCAATGAAAACAGCGCATTAATATAGAACGGTGATTCAACTGACTTAAAACTACCCGTGCATTAAACGATTTTATTGCACACCTTCCAGCCAATCAGAATCGAATATTCAGACAGACCATGTCATAACTCAAGTAATTTATTGTTAAACTAAAATGTTAAGGAGTTATGTTATACTTTTACTTAAGATTTCCAGTGAAAACACTACCAGCTTGTACCAAGGCTACTTTTTTACTTTGCTTACATTTGACTGCTGTGTGACTGTCACTACTATTACACTATAATGCTGCTGCTGCCACTTTATGACAATAGATTTACACTTCGAATTAAGTATTGTCATCAATGACAGTAGCTCATTGGAAAAGAATAGAAAATGCTGCTGCCTACCAGCTGCAATCACCAATAAAACTTTGTTTCATATATTTTTTTCTATATCGTTATATATATATCATTATCGCAAATATTCTTGAAATATCGTGATATGATTTTGAGGCTATATAGCCCACCCCTAGTCCAACCTTTAATTTAAACTGAAAATCGTTTGTTTTACCCGCGTTTTCGCAGTTTCCCCTTTTAAATCCAGTCATGCTACAGTCTCTTTTGCCACTGTCTGACTGAGAGGGCGTGTTCCGGCGGGAAAGTCACGTCAATGCATACCCTCTATAGGCGTTTAGTGTTTCTTTACAAAGTGACATCGCCAACTACTGGCCTGGCAGCATAATACAGTGTTTTTGGTCGTTTTCACAGATCCATGTGAACGGGGATTGTTTTGACAACATTGTCTTTACACAAAAAATAAAAACAAAGCTTTTTGAAACTCTGAATCAATTGAACCACTTGATTTGCAAAATGATTCACTGTTTCGAATCGCTCGAAACACCACATGTTAGTGACGGCCAGCTGGTCAAAACTGTGTAAATACAACAAAAACTACTAATGCAACGGAATCTACAAATCATCAAATACCATTAAAGGTAGGGTAAGCAATTTCAGAGAGTCCAGCAATAGCAAGCTAGCTTTGAAAGCATAAGATCCCACCCTCCCTTCAGAGTGCTGTCCAAAGCCACGTCTCCTCCAAAACACATTACAAGCAGAGCCAGAGTAGAGTCTGCAAAGTGTCACAAGAGACAGCAAAATTACTCCATGTCTCAAAGCACATAACATTACAATAATAATCAACGTAAACAACTTAAAGCTACCATTTATCCTGTTTTTGAATAACAAAATTGTAATGTTCAGACAATCCTAGTCTCCATGGTGATTCAAACCACTTTGCAGTCTCCATAGCAATGCTTTATCGGCCCTTACGAGGTGCAGGTTTTGTACTTGGCCGACTGTTTATTGTAGCTAAGTTGATGGTTAGGCCTATCTGACAACAATACCTATCCATATCCTCCTATATATAAATTCATAGACTGATGAGCTCTTTTATGTGATCAGTGAGGAGTTCATCAGCTGGCTCTCCAATAATCTAATCAGTCTACTTTGGTCCTGCTATTATCTAATCAGTGATATGATGTCATCAAAGAGGCAAATAAGTATGTGCCCGGATGACTGTTGAGGTATTACAGAGCACAGAACACATATTTATGATGACATAAAGAAGTCACTTAAGTTCGAATTTGGAAAATTTACCCAAAACAGGTTTAGCTGCTGTAGTAAAAATCCACAAACTTTTCATTCTGAATTTGATTGTTTATTAGACAAACTATATAAATATATATATATACACATACATACATATATACACACAGTCAATGTGAAAAAGAAAGGACACCCTATTGAATTCTATGGTTTTCTGTATCAGGACATCATAAAAAAATCATATGGTCTTTGGCAGGTCTTAAAATTTGGAAAATAAAACCTCAGATGAGCAACAACACATGACATATCACACCATGTCATCATTTATTTAACAAAAACTAGGCCAAAATGGAAAAGCCATGGATGACAAACTAAGGGCAAGTACCAGTCTGGCACTGCTAATCAAATGTCTTTGATTAATTGATCATCAGCAAGTGTGACCAACTCTATAAAAGCAGAAGTTTTGTCAGTTTGCTGGTCTGGAGCATTCAGGTGTGTGTTAACACAATGCCAAGGAGAAAAGACATCAGCAAAGAAGCAATTGTTTCTACCCATCATCAATATAGGAAGGGTTACAAGTAGGGATACACAATATTATCGGTACGACATCGGAATCGGCCGATAAACGCTTAAAATATAAAAATCGGCATCGGCCGATATGAAAAAAGTGTTCCGATATGCCTTGCCGATATGATAACGTGTTGATATGCGCCTGCATTAACGCACGTGTGCAAGGACTGCTATAGCGATAAGATCATGTCAGCAGTGTGGTCATTCTTGAAGTGAACTTGTATGTCAACAAGCAAAGACATTGCATTTATGGTGATTTATATTGACAGTTTTTTAAATGCTGCCTTGAATTTGTGAATGCGCGTACAGAAAGACGTGACCGTCAACAGTGACTCCCCTTCTAACGCTCTGCAGCAGCCTCCACAGCAGCAAAAGCCTCCTCCAGGTCCTAGTGCCCGCCCGGTAGAATGTTTTTGTATATATACACTCACCTAAAGGATTATTAGGAACACCATACTAATACTGTGTTTGACCCCCTTTCGCCTTCAGAACTGCCTTAATTCTACGTGGCATTGATTCAACAAGGTGCTGAAAGCATTCTTTAGAAATGTTGGCCCATATTGATAGGATAGCATCTTGCAGTTGATGGAGATTTGTGGGATGCACATCCAGGGCACGAAGCTCCCGTTCCACCACATCCCAAAGAAGCTCTATTGGGTTGAGATAGGTGACTGTGGGGGCCATTTTAGTACAGTGAACTCATTGTCATGTTCAAGAAACCAATTTGAAATGATTCGAGCTTTGTGACATGGTGCATTATCCTGCTGGAAGTAGCCATCAGAGGATGGGTACATGGTGGTCATAAAGGGATGGACATGGTCAGAAACAATGCTCAGGTAGGCCGTGGCATTTAAACGATGCCCAATTGGCACTAAGGGGCCTAAAGTGTGCCAAGAAAACATCCCCCACACCATTACACCACCACCACCAGCCTGCACAGTGGTAACAAGGCATGATGGATCCATGTTCTCATTCTGTTTACGCCAAATTCTGACTCTACCATCTGAATGTCTCAACAGAAATCGAGACTCATCAGACCAGGCAACATTTTTCCAGTCTTCAACTGTCCAATTTTGGTGAGCTCGTGCAAATTGTAGCCTCTTTTTCCTATTTGTAGTGGAGATGAGTGGTACCCGGTGGGGTCTTCTGCTGTTGTAGCCCATCCGCCTCAAGGTTGTGCGTGTTGTGGCTTCACAAATGCTTTGCTGCATACCTCGGTTGTAACGAGTGGTTATTTCAGTCAAAGTTGCTCTTCTATCAGCTTGAATCAGTCGGCCCATTCTCCTCTGACCTCTAGCATCAACAAGGCATTTTCGCCCACAGGACTGCCGCATACTGGATGTTTTTCCCTTTTCACACCATTCTTTGTAAACTCTAGAAATGGTTGTGCGTGAAAATCCCAGTAACTGAGCAGATTGTGAAATACTCAGACCGGCCCGTCTGGCACCAACAACCATGCCACGCTCAAAATTGCTTAAATCACCTTTCTTTCCCATTCTGACATTCAGTTTGGAGTTCAGGAGATTGTCTTGACCAGGACCACACCCCTAAATGCATTGAAGCAACTGCCATGTGATTGGTTGATTAGATAATTGCATTAATGAGAAATTGAACAGGTGTTCCTAATAATCCTTTAGGTGAGTGTATATATATATATATATATATATATAGTGGGGGCGCTGTTGTTGTAGTAATAAAATGAAAAGTAGAATACACAAATAACTTGAAGTTACTTCTTTTTCTGAATAAATAAAGCAGTAATGATGTCATAAATCACAAGCATGACACTTGTAAATTAAATACTTTTATATACAGTAAATTAAATACTTTTATATCTGTAATACAATTTTATGAAATGGATGATGAAAAATAATCCAAAGAGCTCTAAAATAATTGTAGATTTTTTTATTTGAAGCTAAAGACAGCATCAACTGATGTCATGCCACCCCCACCTCATGTGCACAAACGTTAAATCCAAAAATAAAATATTTAGGTTACAACTGCATCTGTCTGGGGTGACAAATTACTGACTTTATTATTGTTATTTTCAGAGCTTTTAATATACTCATTATAAAAAGAACTTTATTAACATTTATTTATCTTTAACAAGTATCCTTTTAGTAAGGAGACCTCAGAAATCTGAAACCAGAATGAAAAAAAAAGTGTTTTTGCTCAAAATGGTGTTGTTTCCAAACAAAGGGAAAAAATAAACGTGCATCGGCCAAAATGAGTTGAAAAATATCGGCATATCGGATATTGGCAAAAATCCAATATCATGCATCCCTAGTTACAAGGCCATGTCCAAACAATTTGAAGTCCATCATTCTACAGTGAGGAAGATTATTCACAAGTGGAAAACATTCAAGACAGTTGCCAGTCCTCCCAGGAGTAGACGTCCCAGCAAATTCACCCCAAGATCAGACCGTGCAATGCTCAGAGAAATTGCAGACAACCCAAGAACTTTACCTCAGACTCTACAGGCCTCAGTTAGCATGTTAAATGTTAAAGTTCATGGCAGTACAATTAGAAAAAGACTGGATAAGTATGGCATGTTTGGAAGGGTTGCCAGGAGAAAGCTTCTCTCTAAAAAGAACATGGCAGGATAGCTTAGGTTTGCAAAGTTGCATCTGAACAAACCATAAGACTTCTGAAACAATGTTCTTTGGACAGACGAGACCAAAGTGGAGATGTTTGGTCATAATGCACAGCGCCAAGTTAGGTGAAAACTAAAAACCACAGCACATCAGCACAAACACCTCATACCAACTGTCCATCACACTGATGGAGGGTTGATGATTTTTGGCTTGTTTTGCAACGACAGGACCTGGGCATCTTGCAGTCATTGAGTCGACCATGAACTCCTCTGTATACCAAAGTATTCCAGAGTCAAATGTGAGGCCATCCGTCCGAGAGCTAAAGAATCAATGTGTTGCAATGGTCCAGTCAAAGTCCAGACCTCATTCTGACTGAAATGCTGTGGCAAGAGCTGTGCATAAACAAATGCCCACAAACCTCAATAAACTGGAGCAACGTTGCAAAAAAGAGTGGGCCAAAATTCCTCCAGAACAATTTGAGAGACTGATAAAGTCATACAGAAGTTATTGCTGCTAAAATGTGATCTACAGGCAACTGAATCATAGTGTGTCCTTAGTTTGTCACCCATGACTTTTCCATTTTGTCTTTATTTTTGCCAAATAAATAATGACACGGTGTGATATGTCATGTGTGTTTGTTCATTTGAGGTTTTATATATAATATTTGAAAAGTGGAAATTAAGTGCCTAACAGGTATTTAATAGTGGGCATAAAGTGTTTAGTTAAGGTGTAGGGGAGGGCTTTAGGGACAGGGACAAATAATGTCCCAATAATTCAGCATCCATTTATTTTCATACATATAATCATATACACTGAAATTGTTGTTACTTGTTACTATTGTATACTGTATTACACTGAGGTGCCACTATTTGCACTAAGCATAAATATCATCTAATAACTATTTTCACTTAGTGCAAATAGCCCCTGCCTTCATAACTTATTAAACCCAGCTTATTTATTATTGTGACAAAAGTGGTATTTTGCTTGAGGTAAAACATCTTTGTTAATGTATGTTTTTTTTTTTTTTTTTTTTACAATAACTGTTTTGCCACTACCTGTGTATGCAACACAGTTTTAATATTTTATCATTTTCATGCAATACTTTATAAATTATATTTATTACACACTGTACGCAAGATATCAGTTCACAAAGCTATGACAGAAAAAGAAACATTTCCAAGTGTGAGAGCTCTGTGGAAGGGAAGTAATCTATAGACAACTCAGATCTGATGGTTGATGAATTTATGGTGATTTTTTTTAGCTTGATTTTGTTGTGGTCTACAGATTCAGAAATCTGGGGGAAATGCAAGGAGGGACCAACTGCAGATTTCCAGGCAACCTTGAAAGTTGGAATGTTACATCGACAACCATTGCATTAGTGTGCCGCAGTGGCTTTACTTGTTCCAAATGGTTCATGTCCAATTCAAAGACATTCTAAAAAAATCTCAATTCTCTTTGCAACAACTTGAACAACTTGAGGTGAAATTTGTTCATATTTTCCAACTCTTCACTACAGTATGATGGATAGCTATATATTTATTTAATTTGAACCGGAAAAGTTTTAGTGTCGATCAATTATTTTTTTTTAAATATTATCTGAAATTATCAATGTAAATGCAGAATAACCCATTTCTAAAGTTGTTACAGAGGTATCCAACTATCTTCTGGGTAAGATGACCCCTGGGAACCAGATTCTGTTACCAATACTAATCAATAATTGATGAGGATAACTGTGAAGAAACAGAGGAGGTGCAAGATTATCTGCAAGAGGGGCTGTAGTCAGCAATCGCCAGTTTAACTGATAAACTTTGCAACTATAAGAAAAACTGAATTTTAAATTCATAAAGGTACAACATTTGCATCTATAGGATAAAGTGTCAGTGCCATTTATTTGTCTCAAGATGTACACTAGGGTTTGTAACTTTTTGACCATTTTTCAAATAAAAGATTTCCTTTATCATAAATCTATGAACTTTTGCTTAAAAACAATAAAAAACGCATTCATTCCTAGTTTAAAGTTTTAAAAAAGGTCACCCCAGATAAAAAATTGGAACAACCATATAACAAATCACTGTACCAGTTTCTTGGAGCAAAAATCAAGAAAGGAGCTAATAGTTGAAATTTCCATAGAAGTCACAAAAAAATGTAACTGAAAAATTACATGTATTCTTCCATAATTTTGTGACTTCTATTGAAATTATCACTATTCGCTCCTTTCTTCCTTTGATTTCTGCTCCAAGAAACGGTACCGTCCAATAATTTGCATTTAGAGTGCCATTCTGCACTTTTCTTCTAGTGATGATTCTTCTATAGGCAGAGGCGAACCAACATTGAGTAGGGCCCCAGGCAAAATTAATCAGTGAGGCCCTATTAAAAAAAAAAATATGTTAATATATCTTCGTTATCTTGAGATATCATTTTACAACATACAAAAAGTAGTCAAAATACATCTAACAGAACCTAAATTGTTTAATTATTATAACATTAAAGTGCTTTTTGTTTAATTAACAAAATGTCAATCTTCATGTTTATAATAGAAGATACAATACAATATCTTCAAAATACAGTACAATCTTCATATTTATAACTAATTGTCACCTTAAAAACGGTGCTTTGTGTGGTGGTGACAGGAACAAGCAATTCTCCTACATATAGAAATATATGGTTATCATTTTAATTTAATCTTTATTTTATTAGTTTATCAACTAATTATGTTAACTCAACCAATTTAATGTAGAAGAGCTGGATATACTAATTAGCCTACTATAATGTCAACTAAGTAAATGTATTGATTAGGACTGCCCCTGACTAAAGATTTTTCTAGTGGAGTAGTCATCCATTTAAGCAATTAGTAGAGTAATCGCACATTTATATTAGGCTGCTTAAATACAGTGGGGAGAACAAGTATTTGATACACTGCCGATTTTGCAGGTTTTCCTACTTACAAAGCATGTAGAGGTCTGTAATTTTTATCATAGGTACTCTTCAACTGTGAGAGACGGAATCTAAAACAAAAATCCAGAAAATCACATTGTATGATTTTTAAATAAATTAATTTGCATTTTATTGCATGACATAAGTATTTGATCACCTACCAACCAGTAAGAATTCCGGCTCTCACAGACCTGTTAGTTTTTCTTTAAGAAGCCCTCCTGTTCTCCACTCATTACCTGTATTAACTGCACCTGTTTAAACTCGTTACCTGTATAAAAGACACCTGTCAACACACTCAATCAAACAGACTCCAACCTCTCCACAATGGCCAAGACCAGAGAGCTGTGTAAGGACATCAGGGATAAAATTGTAGACCTGCACAAGGCTGGGATGGGCTACAGGACAATAGGCAAGCAGCTTGGTGAGAAGGCAACAACTGTTGGCGCAATTATTAGAAAATTGAAGAAGTTCAAGATGACGGTCAGTCTCCCTCGGTCTGGGGCACCATGCAAGATCTCACCTCGTGGGGCATCAATGATCATGAGGAAGGTGAGGGATCAGCCCAGAACTACACGGCAGGACCTGGTCAATGACCTGAAGAGAGCTGGGACCACAGTCTCAAAGAAAACCATTAGTAACACACTACGCCATCATGGATTAAAATCCTGCAGCGCACGCAAGGTCCCCCTGCTCAAGCCAGCGCATGTCCAGGCCCGTCTGAAGTTTGCCAATGACCATCTGGATGATCCAGAGGAGGAATGGGAGAAGGTCATGTGGTCTGATGAGACAAAAATAGAGCTTTTTGGTCTAAACTCCACTCGCCGTGTTTGGAGGAAGAAGAAGGATGAGTACAACCCCAAGAACACCATCCCAACCGTGAAGCATGGAGGTGGAAACATCATTCTTTGGGGATCCTTTTCTGCAAAGGGGACAGGACGATTGCGCCGTATTGAGGGGAGGATGGATGGGGCCATGTATCGCGAGATCTTGGCCAACAACCTCCTTCCCTCAGTAAGAGCATTGAAGATGGGTCGTGGCTGGGTCTTCCAGCATGACAACGACCTGAAACACACAGCCAGGGCAACTAAGGAGTGGCTCCGTAAGAAGCATCTCAAGGTCCTGGAGTGGCCTAGCCAGTCTCCAGACCTGAACCCAATAGAAAATCTTTGGAGGGAGCTGAAAGTCCGTATTGCCCAGCGACAGCCCCGAAACCTGAAGGATCTGGAGAAGGTCTGTATGGAGGAGTGGGCCAAAATCCCTGCTGCAGTGTGTGCAAACCTGGTCAAGAACTACAGGAAACGTATGATCTCTGTAATTGCAAACTAAGGTTTCTGTACCAAATATTAAGTTCTTCTTTTCTGATGTATCAAATACTTATGTCATGCAATAAAATGCAAATTAATTACTTAAAAATCATACAATGTGATTTTCTGGATTCTTGTTTTAGATTCCATCACTCACAGTTGAAGAGTACCTATGATAAAAATTACAGACTTCTACATGCTTTGTAAGTGGGCAAACCTGCAAAATCGGCAGTGTATCAAATACTTGTTCTCCCCACTGTATATAGGCTACTGGGTGCATGGAAGCGGCACGCACACATAAAGCTTGTGCAAAGCACCGGCAAAATTATTATAAATGTGTTGGAAAAAATAACAAGGAGACATTTTATTTGTTTATTATTAAACTAGTATTTTCTGAGTCAGTGTCGGCTGCAAAGATGAAGTTGACGATGCTGCCTCTCCGCAGCATAGCCTAGTGGACGCGCCTTTAGAGAGAAATGCACCTTTCATACGGATTACATAACCAGAGAATATTTGTTTTCGATTTTAATTAGTTTAAAAGTAGACATTTCAAGCTTTCTATAGGCTAGATATATTTCTCATATATGTGTGAGGCAAGAAGCCTGATACGCTTAGTTTCGGTTCATTTATGAGATGCACTGCAGACTATAGGACGAAAGAAAGTGCGCGCCCTGTTTGTTTTCTTTATTTTACAAAAGCACAACTATTTGTTGTTATTGTGAGTTTACACAAATACAAATAAATTATGTATTATTCTTATCTGTATGACCATAAATTATGGAGTATTTTAAGTTGTTTTCGCTGGCAGGAAAAAAATGCCAGTGATCGTGCCGGCGCCATCATGTTAACGCGCTATACTTCAGCGTCCACACTCCACACAAAATCTTGGATATGTGCCTAGTAATAGCGCATATTTATCTAGGTTAACATTAGAGTGAGCGGCCAAGCCAGACGGATAAGTTCTCTTCATGCTTAACAAATCAAATCATGCATTTTCTACAGTTTGAAGAAGGTGGCGAAAACATTACCAGCATAACGAGAGAGGGGGGCCCCACTAAGGGGGATGCAGAGATGTCACTGCATGTTTATATTACCATTTCTGATTGTTTAAATGATCAGCCCTCAGGGGGCCCCTCAAAATCCGGGGCTCCAGGCAAGTGCGACGCCTCTATCTATAGGCACACTTCCTCTTCTTCTGTGTGATTGCTGATATCTCACTAAATTATTGGTCCAGATAGCCTTGTTCTTCTGTAAGGTAGTATCACTTATCTTGTGCGACATTATATATTTCTTTGCTACTGAAACAAATATCAAAATGTATCAAGTTGAGCTGTTTGCTCATAAAGTTCCCTCTCTCCTATAGAACATTCCAGAAAGATCTCAACAGCCCTAGAAAGTTCCAGAAAGTTCTAATGTTTTAGGAATAGCTACTTACGAGCAGTAACGTTTGTTATATGGTTGTTCCAATTTGTTATCTGGGGTGATCTTTTTTCTTTTAAACATAGAGGAATTAGGACGTTTTTCATCGTTTTTAAGCAAAAATTCATTGATTTATGAAAAAGGAAATCTTTTATTTGAAAAATAGTCAAAAGGTTATAAGCCTAATGCACACCAGTAATGTTGTTTTCTAAGGCATGTTTATAAAAGTTACTTAATTGAACTACCTAAGATACCTAATTGAACTAAGGTCTAATCCTGGGTTAATCTAAACCCTGTCTGTAAAACCAGGCCATAAAGATGTACTTGATTTCTACTTAAGTGGACAAACATTATTATTTTAAGTATGCTAAAGTGTAGGCTACTTCTTGTTCAGCAGGGTAAAGGGAACTTTTAGACTTTATGTATATATTATTAACCAAGATACAGAACATAATGCAAGATTCACGATATCAGATCCAAAACAATGAGGTTTTTTATTCTCACTCTCTATTCAGCATTATGATGTCAATCATAGAGGCGATGGCCCCTCCCATCACACAGAACCGAAGCGCGCGGCCGTCAATGGCACTGAGTAGTGCACGTCACCTGTCTCTAACATGTAGCTAGAAACGCTAACACGGCTCGAAATTCAACTCAGATGACCAACACTCTGGTCGCACTTGTTTTTTCGTTGAGCCGAAGTGAAACTGCATGTCAAAGATGTTCGTTACAGCTCGTAATCCAAGCCGAGAGCCGTTGAGGGCAGTGTGAATTTAACCGCATTAGCTAGCCAGCTAGCTGGGTTTACATTTAGCTGCTCTAGTCGAAACGAGCTAATATCACCAACGTTCAAAATATAGATGTTCAGCGAGTGGGCTCTCGACCATAAAGGCACATTTGACGGCCGCCTGGAACGTGGCGTCTTCTGGAGAGGAAATTTCAATCAGAAACGTAAGTTACACCACATTTGTCAGACTATCTAGCAAGCTAGTGTTATCTACCGGGATGGACGTGTTTTGTAACTGCTGCACCAATTCAGTGAGCCCGTACTGTTGCCTGCTCCAGGAATACGACTTGTTAATGGCTGTGTCGCAAAACCTAGTGAGTTGCCAGTCTTGGCAGCATTTTTGGGTATTTTATCGTAAGTTTACGATTTGAACGTAAAAAGACGCCTGTGATGTCTACGTTGATAGCTCAGTTGGTTTTGACACACAGCCCATTAAATACACTTTACAAAGACAACAGTAGTCCTGGCATTTAATTACTCATGGTTGTTTTTAACTTTATAAGATGTAAATACAGGCTATTCTTCTCTCAATCAGTGCACAAAACAAAGCCATGTTAGCTGGTTATCAGTGTCAGAAATTAACTTGATGAAGGCCTTATTCTAAACATATACAGTGTGTCATCCTCTCATAATGTGATATGTACGAATAGGTCTAGAACAGAATTTTAATCGAAAGTTACATTTTAAAAATTAAAAATTTAATTCACTGTATTTTTTGCCCTCAGGTTTTGAATTTTGATAGCATTTTTGTCAGTGTTGGTCAGATCATATTTATTCTTAAAACCCTGATACATTTTTGACCCTGAGTGATTGAAATTAGCTGATGGAAAATTCATGGCACAAATAATCAAAAGAAAAATGTATAATTCTCTTTTCCTTCAGTGCGTAGCAATTGCACTGCTTGTTCTGTGGCAGTGGACATTACTTGTTATGATGAAGAGTTGGTATGAACTAACTATATTATTGTACAGCTATAGGCTATTTATATTTAAGTATATCCAACTTTACCCACAAAATGTAAACTTTATTATCACCCTGCTCAATTTGCCAAATGCGACTTTAAGGCTTAAGATTTTAAACATTAACATCATGATTTTCTGTGAAGCTGCGTGGCCTGATTCAAGGCTTGTATTTTTGATGTTTAAGTGCAATAAACCGTGAAAAAGAACTGTTTTGTTACTTGCGAGCTGTTTGGGAGGCGACTTTATATGCGCGCAGACAAAACATCTCTCAGAGAGCGTGCGAGTACTGAATGGTTTAAAATCACTTGAATGTGGTTATGTTAAGCGCATTTTGAGAGAGAGAAGACGCAGCACCGCTGAATTATGTCTCGCATAAAGTTTTAAAATGACTGATTTGGTTTTATAATCTGTGTGGACTAATTTACTCACAACCTAAATGCTAAAGTGAATAAATGTTTGCGGGAATTTCCCGTATTACAAGCACAAGACCTGTGGGAATTATTAAAATTATGTGCAATACCCGCAATCCCGCGCCAAAATTCGAGCCCTGTATGTGATTGTCTTCCAAACAGTTAAGTCAATATGCAGGCTGCATCTGGAAAAACAAATCTAACATTGTAGTTTGATATTGGGGATGAATTTCAGAGATAAGGATTTCCCAAATTAGTTGAAAAGTGGGTCTTTTCTGGACAGTGGACACATGTTGTGGAGGCTTGTCTAATGTAAAATTAGTATTGATTAGTACAGTCAGTGTTTTTTATAGTCTTTAGTCTTTTCATGTAACTGCACAGTAGAATAAAACTTTCACTGATGTACACCGCTCCATTTTTGTCAAAGTAAAATTCCTTTCATGTTTACCCAAGCAGTAAAATTTGTTTTTCACCGGGATTTTAGACTTTTGCCTGTTGTGTACTGATGGTTTCATCAAAAGGTCTTTGTGTTCCACGTTAGTTTATAGGCTTCGCAGCTTGCCACCCATGTATCATGCAAAGGCTTCTCCCGCCTCATTCCCTAATGGCACCTTACACAGACAATGGCATGGGCGCCGATGATGCAAGGACCAAAAATAACTCTGAAAGTTTATGGAGTGCTTGGCCACTGATAATGGGCATGGTTTGTTGGTTGATGATGGTAGGCTTGCCTTGGTCTGGTTTGTCTAGTAATGGGTATGATCAACACTGCTGCTAAAATGTCGTTCCTTAAGATTACCTGTTAAAATGGAATACATTTAGATTTTTATGTAGCTGAAAATGAACGTTCCAGAATCAGTTTGATATTTGTCTTTATTTCCTCAGAGAAATGAATGGGTAACTAAGGAAACTAGAATATGTTGTCCCCAGCGCTAAAGCCATGTCCCCAGAATGAGATGCATTGTAGACTATATCTATGGCTATATGATTTAGTCCAGATACATACTTCTATGTGAATGCAGATATGAGCGCTTGGCCAACGCACTGCCAATGTGCGGCCCAATTGAAGATCCTAGAAATGTCTAGATTATGTACTTCCATGGAGTTTCGAACCTTATCCTTATGCCGAGTTCACACTGCACGATTTTTGCCCCGATTTTCACTCGCCGACAGATTTTGCAAAACCGCAGACAAATGCCCAAAATCGGAGGCAAATTGTTGCTTGTTTACATGAGTGACAATCACGCAGTGTGCATTATCAAAGACTGAGAGAATCTGCGATACATTGTCGACGCCCGTGAGATATTCGTCATGCTAAATATCTGGACCTATCAGTGATTCAAAATCCTGCTGTGTGAAATGTGTTCTGACAGCCAATGAGAGAGTAAGATACAGGGCAGTGGGAAGTTCGGGGAGGAGTTATAGACCAGAATATCATTATTACACATAAGCTTTACAATTATATCAAACAGAAACGAAGCACAAACATTTGCTTGACCAGCCTCAACAACAGCACATTGCAAAATTATTTATTAACCTCCAACTCTCTTTGCAGAACACACAATCCTTGCCCCCCGGCGTCCCCGCGTCTCCCCAACCATTTCCTCCTCTATAATCTTTTTTCTTTTTCACCTTTTCATTGCAAATCAGCGCACAGACAATTTGGATCGCAAGCTTCTTGCGGGCTATCATTTTTTAATAACAATTCCAGTCTCGCGCACGCGTGATCTTGCGTTATTTCCTTATCACTTCTCGCGTTGGTTGTGTAACTTAGTTTGCAGACCAGACAGAGTTGTCGGCAATTCTTGCTATGCATGACTTTAGAAATGTGAAACCCTCTGTTGCCGATCAATTGTGCACACAGCAGCAACTGAATGCTACCCCAGATAGTCGTGCAGTGTGAAAAGAACAGTGATCTGACGACTTTGAAAATCGTGCAATATGAACTCTGCAATAGACACTGGCATTTGAGCTCTCCGTCATAAGTCTAGAGCTGAGAGCTTTATAGTGTTAATATTTGTAGGCGATTAGAAAAGATATGATATATCACTAAGCTTTGATTGTAGTTTTCCTTGGATCAAATGGTCCGTGTTGATGTACCATTGTTTGCTTGATCTATTCTTCTTGAAAGCCTTTGCACAGTAGCTAATCAAGTACTGCATGCATCTCATGAGTAGATTAACAAATTGAGTTAGCTTGTTAACCCCACTATCTTGAATCCCTCTGACCCTTTAGAAAGACCTGCTGATGTTTGCAAACTCCTTGATTAATGATAGGAAGATTACATTAAAAGTCATGTTGCACTCCTTGGATCCATATCTAATGTGACCTTGTACTAAAAAGCCACATTGATTTACATTTTGGCTTTTGACTCTGATGCATGCTGATTTGACTTCTACTCTACAGGTTTAACTATAAGGAGTCCGTAGCAATGTTGCAGTCCTGTAAGCTTGAGAGATGGGATCTTGTTATAGATGTGTGCAAACTGAAAAATGTATTTAGGAGCACGAGTGTGAATAAAATTTCTTAAATATCTTAAATGGTATAACAAACGTTTTATCATTTTACGAGGTCTTCAATTCGGTTATGGAAAAGCTTGTAGTTAGGCATGGGACGGTATGAAAATTTCATATCACGATTATAGTGACCAAAATTATCACGATTATCAGTATTATCACGGTTTTGTTAAAATGAGTTGAAAGTGTTCAAAAAGAACTGATGCACACACTGAAAACATTTCAACAAGTTTTATGTTTGAAAATCAAAAAACAACAAATAAAACAAGCAGCTCTATGCACTTTTTTTTAAGCAAGATTACATTCTGTGGCATTTCCTTCCTTATAATGACCGTCGTCAATAGCAACGCATTATAACAGCGCACATCCATGTATCACAACGGACGCGCTCTCTCGTTTCATTCAAATGCAACTTGCCGTCTTGTGTCTCCGTTTTTGATTGTATTGAAAATGAAATCAGAGGACTTTACTATTAATACAACTATAATATTGTTGTAATCATCTTGTCTGGACGATTGTTTTGTACGCTGTACAAAATGGATTTATAAACAGATAAGATTTAAAACATTAATCTCAATTCAATATGTCTCCATAATTATTTATGTGGTTAAAAAAAAAAAAAAAAAAATCTTGTGTAATAAGCATACAATGAATATACATTATTACCCCTTAAATGTCACCCTTAATAGTCTTGTCTGAACTTGTTTGTTCGTCTTTGGCTTAAAGCCACTTGCTGTGAACTTTTCTTTGCGGAAGCTTCACGTTAATTTCAAGTGAGTGCGATAAAATATTTAAACTAAAAAAAAAACATTTTGTGTCCAATTATTTCCCAGACGTAGTTTTGGTATTGAGGTCAAAGTCCACTTGCCTTGTGTTCGCTATACAACAGTGGGTGATGGTCACGAAGATGACTCGTCAGATTTGAAGTGTTTCCCCCATTGCCACAACTTTCTTTTTGCATGTTCTGCAGACAGGGTGACCATCCTCGATTAAGTTTCCCTCAGGACTTTTATAAAAGCCAAAATATGACCACACCTCAGATTTGGTCCTTTTAGAAGGCTGACAAATCTCCCGAGCACTGTCACTGCCTTCCGCCATTTCTTCTTGTTCAAAAAACAACGTTGCGCGATGTGTCTGCGCCAGACTGATGCTGGCTGGACAGGATTTACCGCAAGTTTTCAAAATCGTGATAATTAAATTTTAAACGATAGTACTAACCGTCAGTACATTTTATCGTGGTTTATCGTGAAACCGGTAATCGTCCCATCCATACTTGCAGTAAAGCTTCCGTTTACTACAACTGATGTGTGTGTTGATGAATGTTTACATAAAAGCCTAAATTCATTCTGTTCATCATATAAAGTGATTGTGTCTCTTCAGAAAATTTGGACTAAACCTCTAAATTCATATGGATTAGTTTTACGATCTCTATATGAACTTTTTGAAGCGTCAAAGTGGTAGTTGTGTAGCTGTCACTGGAGGAACAGAAAACGCTCAGATTTCATCAAAAATATTTTCATTTGTGTTCCGAAGATGAACAAAAGCCTTACAGGTTTGGAACGACATAAGGTCAGTTCATGCCCAAAACTATAAAGTTAATTATAATAACTATATTAATTCCTATACAATAATAACATTGTTTATTTTAAGTGTGAAGTGCAATTATGTTACTGCTTTAAATTCAGTCAGACTAAAAAAAGTTGGGTGGATTCTGGTTAGTTGTCAATGTTTTTATCGTTCATCAGCTGGGAAAAAAAACGCTTTTAAAAATGATTCTAACTATATCATTCCTCTGTCGTTATTGTCATAGTTGTGTTGTGGACTTACCTATTCTCATAGAATTAGAATGATTATTAAAGGGGTCATGCCTCAGGACATGAAAAATAAAATTAGAGTTCGCAAAGAAACTTTTGTTGACAGATGAATGACGATTTTATATGGATAATGTTTTCAAAACACTTACTTGCGTGCAATAGTAAGTGGGTGTCGATACTGTTTCCTATGCAATGATGTTAGCCAGTCATAACTGTGGCCGTTTACTGACAAGCCTTAAAGGAGCTGTCCTTTAAAAATTGATCATTTCAGACAGAATGAAGGTGGTCAGAATGAAGGTGGAAAATAATTGTTTTTTTTCACACACACACACACACACACACACACACACACACACACACACACACACACACACACACACACACACACACACACACACACACACACACACATATATATATATATATATATATATATATATGTGTATATATGTGTATATGTATATGTATATATAGTGCTAATAACATTTAGAGATGCACCGATCGACCGGCCAGGGACTAGAGTCAGCCGATTTTCCGCATGCTCAGCCAGACCGTTGACCGGCCAGTCAGTCTCACGTCTTTCCGATTCCAAGCCGGTCTGTTTCGTGGCCAGCGGCGCAGGCAATAACGTCACATCCACGCTCACACTCACAGCCGCATGTAAACATGTCGTTGGCTTGAAGACACAAAGGCCCTGTCCACACGAACACGGGTATTTTCAAAACAGCTTTTTCTATGCGGTTTGGCTGTTCCTCCACACGCACTATCCGGACACTGAAACCGAAATTTTTTGAAAACTCCTGCCAGGGTGAACATTTTTAGAAACTCTGGTTGCGGTGCAGTGAAACCAGAGATTTTGGCTTGTTGCGTCAGAACCGGAACCAGCAATAACCTTTTTTCCAGGCTTCTGATTGGCCAACATGGCTTTACGGTTAGGGTTATATTTCCACCTGTTGGTTTGGCATGCTCTTGAGAGCACTTCATAGCGTGTTTTGCGTTTTCATATGGATGCGAATTATTATTATTATTATTATTATTATTATTATTTTTTATTTTTTTTTTTAAAAACGAAGGAAGGAAAAATACCCGTGTACGTGTGGACTAGGCCAAAGTTTGCAATTTGTAATACTTGTAAGGCCGAAGTAAACCGTGGGGGAACCACCACAAAAACGTTTGGAACAACAAACCTAATTAAACACTAGTGTTGTCAAAAAATATAGATATTTTGATACGCATCGATACTGAAATATCTGAAATGGTTCCAATACACCTTTTCTGCAGTATCAATGCACCGATACCTTAAATGGTCAAATACACACAAATACATGCATTTTATAATACTGTGGAAGGAGATCGTTTCTGAAACACAGTGGAAACGCCAGTATTGATGAGGATCGTTTTCATTTTAAAACGCTGTGTTAAAACGAAAACGCACTAAGTGTAAACCGGGCCTAATATTCCTGCTGCTCTCTGATATGTTATTCAAAGAACAAAAGACAAAGAAAATCACTCTCTGCTTTTGAATGAATAACTTTTGTAGCTTTAATTGTAAGCATTAATCTGTATTTAATGTTGACAATGAAGACTATATAGTGTTATTTTACATTTGATTACTTTAATTTCTGTAGCATTTCTTATCTGAATATACTGCGCGACCCACCTGAAAAAAATAAAGCAGTGTTTTTGCCTTCGGCCAAGAAAATTGCAATCGGTGCATCTCTATTAACATTCTAAGTGAACCACTAGAAACATATTAAAATAATAAAATAATCCATGTCATGACCCCTTTAAAACTTTATAGTTATAATTATTGTTATAGTTATCATCCTTGGTGTGAACGTCCCTTTAGCCTGATTGTTTCGGGAAGCCTTTAAAGCCTTAAAACCTTTAAAGTTTCGACCAATATTTTTTAAATAGGGACCTCAGTCCAAATGTCAATTGTAAAAAAAAAAAAAAAATAAAATCAAAATCAAAAGCCAAAAAACTGCTGAGTCAAAGGATTGTCATTGGTTGCAGGCACTTGTCTTGTTAGAGTCTTAAAATACATCTCAAAATACACCTTTGCTCGTCTGTGAATCAGCTGTAATGATGCAGCTGCTCTTGTATTGATGTATAATAAATTTGTTTGTCCTTAGGGCTTCATAAACAAGGCAACACAAGGCCAGTGCAGCAGTTTACAACTCACTGCCTGTTTAGGGGCTGTGACATTTGATACACTGGCCTTTAAAGTTTCAAATGCGAGGAGCACATGGTGTGCGTGAAGCCCTAGCAATGGATATGTTCACACGTTATTGTAATTGTCTCACAACATTGTTCGCTTCCAAACACTGCACTTTGCCAGCTGTTCGTAGTTTCAGTTCAATTAATAAAATTCAATGCTAGTTTGTTTGTCGGCTATCTCGCTGCGCTTGCAATTCCAAGGGACTGGTCACAGGAAAGATGCACTGAAGTGCCCTGTTGAAGCTCTCTGTTACCATAGAAACCACTCTTAGCTGCCACTCCAGGCGCTGTAGGCATGGAAACGGAACATATGACAGTGGTCCAATGGTTACATCATTGCAGTGCCATAGATCTCAGGAGTGTGTTGAACTGCTCTCTTCACTTTATTGGAATGTGGAAATCTTGAATGAGCAACCTGTCATCTGGACGTGTAACTCTTGAATGCAGGCCAACGTTAGGTCAGGTAAGGATCTTTTTATGGTCATAAACTGACTCGCCATAATAGCGAACCAAGCTGGTAATGTGGGATATTAATAGAATTCCTAGAGTCAGGCTAGGACTGTTGTCAGGCTTTAGATTCGTTCCTGCTTGATAAGAGGCGGTTGTTATGAACATGTATTCTGGGTGACAACCTGAACTGCCTGGTCAGTGCTGACGTTTTTTTTTTTTTTTTAAATTCATTGTCCACAATGCCTTTTTTCTGGCTATAATGAAGATATCATGATTCATAATGATGAGGGGACGTGGGTGATGGTGGATGAAAGTCACTGTTGGGCACAGGTGGTCTGAAATAGAGAGTCGATGAGGACCAGGTTGTTTTTCCTTTTGTTGGGTCACAACATTGAAACACTCTTCAAAGGTCTAGCCCACTTCCTGTCTCTACAGGATACGTTTTATTTGTTTGTTTTAGTGCTTTGGCACAGTGTGCCCTCTGCATCCGCACACATTCATAGGCAATGAGTTATTATCATCTGGGCTCTTTTAGTTTACTGTGATGCTAAACAGAGCACATGATCAAAGCATGGCTAATCTGGAGTCAAGGCACAGGTGCTGGAAGCTGTTTCCAATGAAACGCTATCGTTTATACAAGTGCGCAAGAAAGTGGATTTCTTTTTTATTTTTTTGTACTATTATATGGATTAATCCACCTCAAGTGGTCCAATGGAGGTTGCTTGACTATTTTAATTTTACTTATTTTTTGAGTGATTACCTCTGTAAAATGGTATATATTTTTTTATTTTATTTGTTTTAACCACAGCCACTGTCTTTGTGTCATGGCCCACAACTAATTTTGGTTATACAGAGCTGTGCAAAACCTCAAAATCATCTCAGGAAGGTTGTAGCTTTTTGGAACAAAAATGTATCTTTAGAGCACATTTCAAGGTACATGTACATACAAGAAACCTTGTATGCATACATTTTTCACTCTTGTTTCTTACTTGTCATTTAAGTCCAAATGTAATGATTTAGAGTGCTTTCACACTTGGTTCGATTGCCTGGTCTGAACCCGAGTTCGATTGCTCCCCCCTCCCCCCCGCTGGACTGTGTTCATGTTTGGGTCCGAATCGCGGTGCGTTCGCATCATCAAAGCAGCAGCTGTTTACCACGTTGCTTGGTAACAACGGCGAACGAGAAGGCGGCAAAATGCATAGCGTTGCTCACCTCACTTTTATATTTTTGTTTTTGAACCATTGGTTTTGTTTCCAAAGCTTCAGTACGAAATGACACTTGCGTCTTATCTGCTGCAAACAGAAATGAGACATAGAGCTCTCTGCTTGCAGTACGTCAGTCACGCTCGCCAGGAAAATGAGTGAAACACAAACACATTTTTATCAAATCACACGTCATTAATAGCGGTTCCCTTCCGGATGACAGCGTTCACATTAGGGATGCACCGATACCATTTTTTCAGAACCGATCCGATAACGATACCAATCCGATACCAATTGTTTAAAAATTAAATGTAGAATTTCTATACCTCAGTGTGTTGAACTGATAATCACTCTTTTGTGTGTTAAATACAATCTACTAAATACAGACAACTTCATTATAAAGAAAAACAACAAATTAAAAAAATATATAAATCACAATCTATGACAAAAATGCTACTGTAAACTAGATGGTGGATAAACTAGATTAGTGGATAATTCAGCAGCAAAAGTTACTCTAGAAAAATCATGAGTGCACAATAATTGTATAAAATCTATACATTTAGTAAAAAAAAAAACATTTAGTGGGGAACAAATAAAAGTGAATAAGTGTAGCACTAAATCTGGTAAAATGTTACATGTAAAATACCTTCATGAAAAACAAGTAAATATATTTAAAGAAATAGGGCCTATATACTAAGAAATTAAAAGACATTTATTTTAAATGTATAGCACAGCTTTTTTAATGCGGCAGCAACATATTATAGATAGGCTATTCATAATCTTTCATTGCGCAAAAGTATTATAATACAAAAGGCTCCAATAAAGAGCGGCACAAAGCGCTTATGCGCATCCCGCGCTCCGTCCGTCCGCATTGAAAAGTTCAAAACTCAAAGGGAAGAGATATCGATGCGTAGTGTATCTATCTATGCAATATTTTATTGAGCCTTTTCTTTTAGCCGTTTAAAAATTCAGTTACCGTGCATGTGAAAAACAATACAATCTCTAGTCCAGTGTTGTGATCTAACAGACACCTGGTAGAAAGTAACACGATTTAGAAACCGCAATAAACTCCAGCCAGATAGTCATTTTATGCGAAACCATAGCGCGTTATCTACAGATCAAGCATAATAACAGGAACATTGAATCGTCTTGGAGAGAAGCATTTACGTGAACTTGAATTTAATGACTTAAATATTCATCTGTACCTCACATTAAACTATGAAATGGCTTCAGAACACTTAGTATAGTGCACGAAGCGTTGATGATGCTTTATAATGTTTTTGTGCCTTTTGTGGGGCACTGGGGCTTAACAATAACACAAGATATTATACGTACAGTATCGGATTTGGATCGGTCCTGTCTGACCGATACCCGATCCGGCAAATAATGGCGGTATCAGAGGCGATACTGATACTGAGTATCGGATCGGCGCATCCCTAGTTCACATCATCCAAAGGAACCGAACCGAACTCTGAGATTGCTCAGGGTTCCACATTTAGTGGCACTTTACAATGGGAAGGATTTGAGTCTCAGCCCAAATCTTTTTTAGGGGGTACCCACTTAAGTAAGCACACTCGCAGAACAATTCAGATTTGAGTGCGAAAATGTGCCTTTTTTATTTCCCTTCATTTTGGGATGAATGACCATATATATTACAGATACATAGGCTATGCGCTCTCATGGTGAAGATGGTCGTAGCTTCGGCTGCTTTAGAGTAGCTTACCATTGATAAAAACTTTGAGAGTTTGAGCCTTAGCTGAAGACTCAGGATCTGGGTAAAAGGATAGGGGTTTGTATGCAATCCTATCTGGGTTTATTTATAGTGCAGTAGGCGTGAGGTGTGGCCAGCTCAGACGCTCAGACATGCTGTTATGTGACATCATTGCATACTTGCAGCTTGCTGAGCAATAGCGGGGTCTCTTTGGTTCAAACCAGGATCCCCTATGTGTCTCATCTAGATCCTTTTGCGCTTTGATCATGTAATAATCCTCTTGATTGGATCCACAATCTAATTTCGCAACACTGTGAAATAATGGTGAATAGAAGAATTCATCATGTTCCCAGTAAGACCACAAATTAGCACATGAACACCTTAAATCAGGTTTTTTTGTACACCTGAACACACTTTTGCTGAATGGATTTTCCTTGAATTACCAACAGCAGCAGTTGTATGAAAGATTCTACCAAAATATTTTGAGGAATATCTGTAGGAAACTCATTTGCGTGCATTTAGGAGAAACATTATGAATGAAACTTAATTGACACTTGAACATTTGCTATATCAACAACTATAGTCTAGTCGACTAGTTGGTTGCACAATTTCCATTTAAACGTTCATGAAATTAGTCGTTGTGCACATCTCTAGTCTTTATTGTCCTGATAAATGGAGATTTTATCAACGTCTACACATTTTATATTGTGCCTGGGTTGACGATGTGAATTGTCAATCAAATCAATTCACTAACATTGCAAACATTGTCTTTAAATTTTAATGTAGAGCTGTACAGCACAACACTATCTATTCTTGTGTGTTTGTAAGGTTCTTACTGGGGCCAAAGCAGCTTACATGTGCTCTGAAAGTTGTAATCTGTGTGTGTTCACAGGGGCAGCCTGTTTGCCATTATATACATGACAACATGTTTTTACATTTTACAACTCCTCTCATGCACTCCGGTTAAATAGTGTTGGTGTGACGGGTCTGAATTTCGTGCGGGATTGCACATAATTCTACTCATTCCCGCAGATTTTGCGCTCCCGTATGAAGCGCACACATACAGTAATACAGCCGCCGCGGCCTCTGACATACAAGTGCAAAAATGATCTCCTTTTCCCAGCTTATTAATGGTCAAATACACTCAAAAATAATGCCACAATGCCCATCTTGGTGACTATTAACGTAAACACAGTCGTAAATAGGGATGCACCAATACCATTTTTTCAGAATCAAACCGATCCGATCCGATACCAAAAATTCTGAGTATCGGCCGATACCGATACCAATCCGATACCAGTGCAGTTTTGTTTAAAAATTAAATGTAGAATTTCTATACCTCAGTGTGTTGAACTGATAATCACTCTTTTGTGTGTTAAACACAATCTACTAAATACAGACAACTTCATTATAAAGAAAAACAACAAATTAAAAAAAATATAAATCACAATCTATGACAAAAATGCTACTGTAAACTAGATGGTGGATAAACTAGATTAGTGGATAATTCAGCAGCAAAAGTTACTCTAGAAAAATCATGAGTGCACAATAATTGTATAAAATCTAAACATTTAGTAAAAAAAAACATTTAGTGGGGAACAAATAAAAGTGAATAAGTGTAGCACTAAATCTGGTAAAATGTTACACGTAAAATACCTTCATGAAAAACAAGTAAATATATTTAAAGAAATAGGGCCTATATACTAAGAAATTAAAAGACATTTATTTTAAATGTATAGCACAGCTTTTTTAATGCGGCAGCAACATATTATAGATAGGCTATTCATAATCTTTCATTGCGCAAAAGTATTATAATACAAAAGGCTCCAATAAAGAGCGGCACAAAGCGTTTATGCGCATCCCGCGCTCCGTCCGTCCGCATTGAAAAGTTCAAAACTCAGAGGGAAGAGATATCGATGCGTAGTCTATCTATCTATGCAATATTTTATTGAGCCTTTTCTTTTAGCAGTTTAAAAATTCAGTTACCGTGCATGTGAAAAACAATACAATCTCTAGTCCAGTGTTGTGATCTAACAGACACCTGGTAGAAAGTAACACGATTTAGAAACCGCAATAAACTCCAGCCAGATAAAGTCATTTTATGCGAAACCATAGCGCATTATCTACAGATCAAGCATAATAACAGGAACATTGAATCGTCTTGGAGAGAAGCATTTACGCGAACTTGAATTTAATGACTTAAATATTCATCTGTACCTCACATTAAACTATGAAATGGCTTCAGAACACTTAGTATAGTGCACGAAGCGTTGATGATGCTTTATAATGTTTTTGTGCCTTTTGTGGGGCACTGGGGCTTAACAATAACACAGAATATTATACGCACAGTATCGGATTTGGATCGGTCCTGTCTGACCGATACCCGATCCGGCAAATAATGGCGGTATCAGAGCCGATACTGAATATCGGATCGGCGCATCCCTAGTCGTAAACAGTTCAGGAAGAATGTGTAACATGAACAGTATTTTGGATCCATGCGTGCGTCAGGTCTTAAAGGGACAGCAGCCGATGTTATTCAAACTACAAAAAGACAAGCGATCACTTAGTGCTCTTGGCTGATTGACTTGTGTAACTTTAACGGATTAATCTGTATTTTTTTACAACGACGATTATCCAGTGTTATTTTAAATTCGATTACTTTGTTTTTTTTATTCAGTTTCTTACCTGAATACAACTGTTAGACCTACCTGAAAAAATAAAGCAGTCTATTTAATTTGTATCTTTATTCTATTGTATTTATTTGTGCTATTGTTAGTAATTTGTTTTTTGTTCTTATTTTATTACTGTTTACTTGTCTTTTTAAATTCAATTTACCATTTGAAATCAAGCTTCCTTGTGCTTTGTGTAAGCTATTGCAACAAAATTACCCCACTGTAAAAAAATACATTGAGTTAGCAAATATTTGTGAGATAATTGTAATGGTAATTGATCAACGTTTATATATGAAAAAAGCTTAAAAGCTTTATCATATAAAAAGCTGTTACTGTGTTACGTGTTGAAGCTTGTGAGGTTTAATCAATGAAATTACTGACTGCTTGTTCATAGGACAACATGTTTGTAAAGCTAACTATAAAAGGTTGTTTGCTCTGCTGGAAAAGCAATACTTGCATGTTAGTTTGATTAGTTTTGGACTTGAATAACTTATGCAGAACAGTAGTCAAACTTTCACAGTGGAAGTAACCTATTTGTCCCCATTTCGAATGGACTTGTTATACATTTGTGTAATGTAATGTTGGCTGAGAATTTAAGCTGTAACGTGTGGACAAAAAGAGCTGTCGTGTGACTGATCTGGCAGGATGTCTGACCTCCTTTCACCGTTGGCTGACTGTGAGCTCTGAGTTCCAGAACACTGCTAGCTCTGTTGGATTAAACCTGTGATACAGAGGTCACCGCAGCATGAGTAAATAGGGTCACTTTCACTCTACCCTGTAAATAGATCCGTGAGTTTGTCTCCTCCTCACTAAATCTGACCAGTTTCTTAGCATGTGTGTTTTTTTTCATGGCTACATAGGTTCTGGATTATGGAGGACGAGAAATGACTTAAGTATAAATAAATAAATGAATGAATAAATAAATACGTAAATGCAGAATTAAATAAATAAATAAATGTAGAAATAAATATAGAAATACATAAATGAATAAATAAAAAAATTCTTAAATGCTGAAATAAATAAATGAATAAATAAAAAAATAATTAAATTCTTAAAAAAAATAAATGCAGATATGCATGAATGAATATATAAATAATTTTGTCAAAAGTATCATTTTTAATTGTGCTGTTTTTGTACCATTTGTGTTATACTACATTTCTTCTACATTTATTTATGTATTTTTACATTTATGCATTTCTACATTTATTTATTTATTTATTTATTTATGTGTACGTATGTTAATAAGGTGGGCGGTCCTAACCTCTCTCAATGCTGGATTGGTTAAACAGGATTGCTATCGTTATGGCTGTACTACTGTGGATACTAGTTTTGTTAAATATGGCGGGTTTTTTAAGTACCATTGCTAATGATTTGCATTTAATAGCAAATGATATAGGTCATGCACCAAGCGACTACCTTCTGTTTCGTTTGGAATGTGTAGTCGATGATTTAGTTTAGCTCAGTGCTGATATGGATGTAGACCTTGATCCAGCTGTGTTCGCCGGTCTTCAAGACACAGCAGGTCAGCTTCACATGCGCTCAGAAATGGAGACAAACATGGGACACCATACCTTTTACCTTCGCATGTAATCGAGGCACACCTCCTTTTGGGACACACCGCTGGAGATATAGCTAATTTATTTGGAGTGTGCGAGAGAACAATTCGTCGGAGGATGGCACAGCATGGAATAAGGTCATTTATAACATTCTGTCAGCTGTACGTTTTGATGACCGATTTGACACTTATGTTTTATGTTAAGTGAACTTAAAGAGGTCATGAATTGAGAAATCAACTTTTCATTCAGCCTTTGATATATAAAAGTTCATCGTGATATAAGAATATCCTGTAAGTTTCGGAGCTGAAAACTTCCTTGTTAGTCAAAGAAAAGCTTTTATTGACACCATGCCCAGCAAACACTCGATCTCAGAATATGCCAACCCTTGACGTCATCGTGTGGTTAAACGCCGCCTCAAGAATAAGTGCGCCTGATTCTGTAGCCCCGCCCACCGACTTGTGGAGCTAAACTGATCGCGCTACCGAGCAATAAAAATGCTGAAGATGGCAAGATATTGCGCTGTGCCTGGTTGTGGAAGAACACAGTCGCTGCATAAGCTTCCTTCGGATTCTGATATTAGGAATGTGTGGTTGAACTTTTATTTTTAATGAAGTTCCAGCTCACGTGCTTAAGACATTGCACGTTTGTTCGCTTCATTTCACCGCGGAATCGTTTGTTAACAAGACACAGGTCGAGACTGGATTTGCAGACATATTGAGATTAAAACACAATGCTGTGCCTTCTATATTGGATCCGACAGGAATGGTGCAACACACTTATGTGAGTAAAACATGTTTTTTATATGTGATAGTATTGCACTGTTACAGATCGTTTGATATCTACTGATTATGTGTACATGTCTAATACATAGACCTGACTTGTCACAACCAAGACGTATAAAGCGTATGTAGAACGCAAAATTGTTTCACAATATTGGTAAATATTTTAATTTTGACTAAAACTTTTGCTAACGTCTTCGGTTACACTATAATATAAAATTAGAAAAACCTGAAAGATACATTAGAAATAAACCTAATTAAGGATAACTTACCAAGCTGTCACAGGCTGTAATATCGTTTGTATTTGAGGTGTTCTTGGTTCATTGTCCTGCGATTCGGGATCAGACTCTGGGTCGAACATGTATGGGCGAATCATTCCGGTTGCCATTTTTCCACATTGGACGTTTTCAAAACAATTCCCCACGTGTACTGACGGGGGAGTCGAAACTAATTATAATATGCAAAACTGTTATCCAATCATAGCAGTGGGCGTTTCCTTCCAAGTCTTCAATGCGGCACGCCCATAAAAACCGAGCGTTCCAGGAGAGAGGCTCAAAACCAGGGTAGAAAATAGCCTTATTCATTATGATGTTTTTGAATGTAAAAACCACGCGAACCTAATAAGTTGACCTCAGACAACAGTATAAAAAAAGCCAGTTCATGACACCTTTAAACCCATATGTTGTTAACTGTAACTTTTCGAAACCTTCTCCATAGTTACCTATTCTTAATCTATTCTAATCATAACATCTATAAGTACAGCCGTAACGATAACGATCCTGTTTAACCAATCCTGCATTGAGAGAGGTTAGGACTGCCTACCTTATTAACATACGTACACATAAATAAATAAATGTAGAAATACATAAAGAAATGTAGAAAAAATGTAGTATAACACAAATGGTACAAAAATAGCACAATTAAAAATGATACTTTTGACAAAATTATTTATTTATGTATTCATTCATGCATATCTGCATTTATTTATTCATTCATTTATTAGGGCCCGAGCACCGATGGTGTGAGGACCCTATTGGAATTATTATTCTTCTCCCAAATGAATCGCATTTTTGATGGCCTAAACATGCTCGAAAACTCATGAAACTTTGCACACGCGTCAAAAGTGGTGAAAATTTACGTCTGATATGGGTTTCAGAATTACGTTTCACGTACAGGTATGAAATTCGGGAGACACATGTAACAGCCCAATACCTACAAAAAAGTCTCCTGGTACGAAATCTGAAAACCAACGGGAAGTGAGATATTTTGAATTTTCTTTGCAAAACTGTTGCAAATTTGGCCATTTCCAGACGTTGTACTTTAACAAACTCCTCCTAGAGATCTAATCAGATCAACATCATATTTGCACAGTCTAATCTAAAGGCCTTTGTGATGTTAAATTGTGAAGATCTTGAGTTTTCCCTGAAGGGCGTGTCTGTGGCGGCCTGTCAAAGTCTGATGTTTCGCCATGACACAGGAAGCTGTTGTAAGTCAGGCATACAATGTCCGATATGCCTCAAACTTCACATGTTCACATAAGAGTCCTGGCCTGAAGACATCTACATGCCAATATTAGTAATATTAGCGCCACCTGCTGGCAACAGGAAATGGCATGCTTTACACTGTAATTCCCTCCCAGAAACACATTTAAATATGCCATCAAGTCCCAAACTAAGTGCTAATATATGCGATTTACGCCACAAAACAGGAAGTTGTTGTAACTCAGGCATACAGTGTCCGATCTGCCCCAAACTTCACGTTTGATAATACTCCAGGCCTGAAGACATCTACATGCCAATATTCGGTTATAGTCAAAGCGCCACCTGCTGGCAGCAGGAAGTGTGGCACATTGAAGTGACTTTGCCATATTTCTCCTATATTTACCCACTTAAATGCATGTCGCCCACTATTCGCTGTTTTCCTGAGGCCACCGGGTGGCGGTGCTCCCGGGTGCGAGGGCCCTTTCATCGCTGCTTGCAGCTTTAATTTATTTATGTATTTCTACATTTATTTATTTATTTATTTATTTATACTTAAGTCATTTCTGGTCCTCCATACTGGATGGAGCTTTCATATAGAAGTTACTCTCACCACAGTATCCAGCTGCCTCATCTCAGCAACAGACAAACAGAATTCTGTTTTGATTTAAAAAAATATGATCAGATTTGTGTGTCCACTGTCTAGTGTGATTCATCTGGAAAGTAGAAATAGTCCAGACACCTACATGTCACAGCTTGACTTTGAGTCTTAAGAGGTAGTTCATCTGAGGAGAGCAAATCCTATTTTCCTGCTGGGTGAGACGTTTAATCTCTACAATCACTTCAGTGGCAGTTTATACTACTTATGTTATGAATGAATAAGGCGATCACAGAAGAACGACAACACTAGACAGGGCTCGACAACAAGGACTGCCTGGGGCCAGCTTGAAAGACACTCGGGGCAGTTGACGGAACTGTCACTCTCCCGCTCGGGCCAGTGCTGCATCTTCACGGAAGTTGATAATTTGCTAATTTTTAAGCCTTGTCAATTTAAATATTCAAGCGCACATAGACGAGAAAATGTCTGCGTCTCTCAATTTGGTACTTGCCCAGCACCGCAACACACATCCTAAGCGCGCCCAGAACGCCGAATACTTTCACATTTTCCTGTGCTTGCACGGACATACTTGTGACAAAATTGTCAAATTGCCTTGTCGAGTAAACATAGTCGGTTATGTCATAAGTGAACGCAAACATGAAATTTGCCACTTTGCCACTGAACATGAGAAAGAAGAGGGACTCTGCTTTATTCTAGCTCCATGCATTGCTTTTTTATCAACACCTGAATGTGGCAAGTTTCATGAAAAAGCTGAGAAAATCACGTTTTTGTCAAAGACTACATCCGGATCAGATTCAGAACGATGATTGGAGTAGATTGAGTCCATCAACACCTAGTCTCAGCCTCAGACTCCCACGGACCGTTGGCTGAACGTCTGAGACGTGTGTTGCGTTCTTTAACGGTCCGCCTGGAAACAAATGCTGTGACGCCAAACCCCCCGTTGAAGAAGAACGATGTTGTGACAATGAGCGCTTACCATGATCAACTAAACGCTGGATTTTCAAAAGTATGTGAAGTTCGCGGCTCCATTGTTGCAGTAAATTTGCACAACGTTCTTGAATGAATGAACTGTTATTGCAGGGACATCGACTTTACATTTTCACGCCCCTAAACATGACGGGGAACAAAACGAACTGTGATTGGTTGCGTTACATGTCAGTCAAACGTCCTCTTGGGTGGTCCTTGAGCAATGAAAGCTACAAAAGAGTCCAGACCTACTGCCGTCAGCATCTGCTTATATGAGATTGCTCATTTCTGCTTCTTCTTCGCCTGTGTTTTGATCTGGAGATTCTGTACTTGTTCAGGAGATGCATAATAGCGCCCCCCTACCGTATAACAGTGAAAACACGGAAAGCTGGAAAATCTCGTCAATGGCAGGGAAGTGAACTCCAGTTCACTTAATGGCCACCGGTGTCACTAATAACAAGGGTTTCTGAATTCTACATATAACCCCTTTAAATATTGTTTGAAATTGTTCTGATTCTTTATAATTGTTTTTTTCTAGATGTTCTTTTCCACTTTAATCAGTTTGAAACAATCTTTTATTTATCTTTTAAACAGTTTTTTGTAGTGTAATTCAATACCGTGATACTGTGAATTTGATCAATATTTCTCTGTATATGCATTTTTGCGTGCAGTCAGTGCAGACAACACAATGGAATGTTGTTGACTATTTGTCAATGTTATTTTGTGGCACCCAGTCTTTCTCTCTCATCACGTACAGTTCAGTCAGCTAAAAATGTGTAAGGCATAATGTACAGTCAGCCGGTCGTTATCACAAAACAAACCTTCAATGGGTGGTCAGGACCCTAACGTGAAGCTGAGGGGTTTACTTTTTTACTATTTTGTGATAATGACCTGGTGACTGTACATTATCCACCTTATTACATGTCTACTGAGCAAATAAAGGCACAAGAAATATTGTACAGTGTATAAAATTGGTCAAATATACAGAATTTGATGAATTAGCAACTCGATTCACCTCAGAAGTGAAGCAGCAGCACTACACTGCTCTTACAGAGCCATGTAATATGTATTTTTCATTTGGCTAACACTTGAATAGCAATGCAGGATACACTGCTATAGCAGTAAAGCAGCCCTGCACAGGCAATTGGATTATCTGGGCAGCAGTTTGTTGAATTTTAGGAGCTACGCCCACTCTGTGGCTTCAGGGCCAAGAATCTCTACATGTTTATTTCACTCAAAGTTTGTTGTTAATAGAAATCCGTCTATTAAGCACAAAGAATAAACCTTCCACATTTGTGTTCAGTCTGCAGTGGGTGTTTTTGGACCGTATGTGTTGGGTTTTTTCCCCTCTAATTTTAATCTTCATGTCTGAAGCAGCTCTATTGGTGTGGTGCTACAGTGTTGATGCAGTGTTGAGGGGATGCTTAATGTTAGCTTATGCTTTTAAGCTGCAGAGATCATATGTTTCTTTTGTGATGCACTGTCCATGCCTTTTTCATACTGTCTACAGTGTTTGTTGTCTACGTACTCAATGGTTGTTTCTCTCTCTGCAGACGGTGGCCTGAGCCATGGGGACGTTTTTGGACAAACCCAAAACAGAGAAGCATAATGTTCATGGAGAGGGGAACGGCCTGCGTTTTGGCCTCAGCAGCATGCAGGGATGGAGGGTGGAGATGGAGGATGCACACACCGCAGCTGTAGGCCTGCCGCACGGTCTGGAAGACTGGTCCTTCTTTGCAGTCTACGACGGTCACGCCGGCTCGCGTGTTGCTAACTACTGCTCTAAACACCTGTTGGAACATATCATTGCCGCGGGGTCGGCAGATGAACTGCGGAAGGCCGGTGCTTCGGCACCTGAGACACCAGCCATAGAGGCGGTCAAGAGGGGTATCCGTGCTGGCTTCCTGAGGATCGACGAGCACATGCGCAGTTTCACAGACCTGCGGAATGGCATGGATCGCAGTGGCTCCACAGCGGTGGCTGTTCTGCTCTCTCCGGAACATCTGTACTTCATTAACTGCGGGGACTCGCGGGCCCTTCTCTGCCGCAACGCGCACGTCTGCTTCTCCACGCTGGACCATAAGCCCTGCGACCCACGTGAGAAGGAACGTATACAGAATGCAGGTGGCTCTGTGATGATCCAGAGGGTTAACGGATCGCTGGCTGTGTCCCGAGCACTGGGTGACTATGACTATAAGTGTGTAGAAGGCAAGGGTCCCACAGAGCAGCTTGTGTCTCCGGAACCAGAAGTATTCGAGATTGCTCGGTCAGATGCGGAGGATGAATTTGTGGTGCTGGCGTGTGACGGTATCTGGGATGTGATGACCAACGAGGAGCTTTGTGCCTTTGTGCGATCGAGGCTGGAGGTGTCAGATGACCTGGAGAGAGTGTGCAATGAGGTTGTGGACACTTGTCTACACAAGGTACAGTTCCTTGCTCTCACTTGTGTGACAGCTTCTTATTTCGCATAAATGTTTTATTCTCAGGTGAGATCATTTTCTTTTTTCTTCTTTCTTTTTCCTCCTTCAGGGAAGTCGAGATAATATGAGTATTGTATTAGTCTGTTTGCCAAATGCACCCCAGGTGTCAGAGGAGGCGGTAAAGAGAGATGCTGAGTTGGACAAGTACCTTGAATCGCGAGTGGAAGGTGAGAAACAGAAGAGCTCATTGGTCTGCCACACGATACCTAGTCTGTCCACCATAGTTTGGGAGCATTCATACATCTGTCCCTAGCCATGCATGTCCCTTATTCAGCTTTAAAACCTCTAGATAGCGCTTAGTCATATCCACAAACAAATAGTTTTAATAGCATAACCGAGAAAAAACAAGTATTTCATTTGTAAGCAAAGTGGACATAACTGAAATATACCCAAATGAATCAATCTGAATTGGAATGCATGCTGAACTACATTAAAGTCAGATTGAAGATAATTTAGGGCCTGATCTAGCGTTGTTGCGGAGGAATAAATCACCATATCATCAGCGAATAAATGAAAATGTGTTAATGTGTAATGTTAATTTAATGTGTAATGTCCAATATTATTTATATATAAAATAAATAATAGTGGCCCAAGGACTGATCCCTGTGGTATGCCTTTAGTCACATTCAAGGTTTTCGAAGTGGTCCCCCCCCAATATGTATACATTGAGTTCTACCCGATAAATAGTTCAAAACCCATCCAACGGCTTTCACAAAAAAAAAACCTACACTGAGAGGCCTCTGCTTCAGTATTTCATGGTTTACATTATCAAAAGCTTTAGATAAATCGATAAAAAGAGCGACGTAGTGTTTCTTAGTGTCTAGTGAAACCATTAGATCATTAAATACTTTTAAAATCGCTGTTGTTGTACTATATGTTTTCCTAAAACCTGATTGGAAATCAGTTTAAAAAAATTGAGGATAAAAACTATTAATTGATCATTCACAATTGATTCCAAAACCTTAGCTAAAATAGACAATTTAGAGTTGGATCACCCCCTTTGAATAATGGCAGGACATAAGCAGTTTTCCAGATTGAAGGAATTTCATTTGTAGATAAAGAAAGATTAAAAAGATATGTCAATGGTGGCACGATAAAATCAGCTGGCAACTTTAAGAAATTTGAATCCAACTTATCCGGACCAGCCAATTTCTTACTATCTAAAGATTTTAAGTCAAATACTTGATCTGCCTTAGATTGATTTTCATCAGAATAAACATTTAAAGAGTTGTCAAGGGTTATGAAGCAGATGAACCTGAGGCCACGAAATGTTCGTTTAAACGATCTATTATTTTAGTCTTGTCCACAATTTTACTTGAATCCTTAACAATACTTGATGGTAATTCTAAATTCGATTTATTTTCAGTTAAAGTTAATATTTTTCCAAAGAGTTTTTGGATTATTTAGATTATTAGAAATTGGAAGTACAGAAAAAGCTGTAAAGTGGCGTAGATGCCACTTGCTTGGATATATTTTAAGTTTCCAAATATTTGAGGCCACTGTATAACAGTCCAGATTAATTAATTTCAGTATATGCATTTTATTAAAGAGAAATGTCCTTTTTTCCTCACACTTTTTCTCTTGTGATCTTGAACATACTATCCTGTCTCCACACCCTTCCATCTTCCTCTTTTTCTAGTTTAATATCTCTTGATAGCCTGACCCCATTTCTTTCTACTTTTTTTTTCTTTTCCACTGGCCTTTCCTTTCTGTATTGGACATTGATCATATTCCGGAAAGTGGTTGTTAGTTTTCTGGGGTTTTGGGGGTTATGTAAGCGCTTGGCTTTCAGCTTTGGGCAAAGGTTGGGGTAACGTTGTTGTAATGTTTGGCTGGGTGCTGAGAGGGCCTGAGGGAGTCGTCGGCACTACTGCTCTAGTGAGGAATGTGCTGGCTGAACATCTAACTGGCAACAGGCCCAGAGCCGCCCAGAACAGCCCAGAACAGCCCAACTGGGCCACAGGCTTTCCTTCTAGAGTCTCACTCTTGTCTCTCATTGTGTCTGTTCTTTCTTTCTTTCTTTCGTCCTTTCGTCTTTATCTCTCATTTCTCTTTTTCAAAAAACAAAAACAAAAAACAGACAACACCAGTGATCTACATTAGTATCCTTAATGCATTACTCATTTCTCAGTACACATATACAGTAGGTCACATATACATTAAGTACATTGCAGTGTTCCATTAAATGGAGCAGTCAAATAAATAATAAACCTGCGGTTTATCCTTTCTGTCTCTTAATCAGAGCTCATAGAGAAAGCAGGGGAAGAAGGTGTGCCTGAGCTAGTGATTGTCATGAGCACCCTGTCCCAAGAAAGCATCCCGAATCTCCCACCAGGGGGCGGCCTTGCCAGCAAGTAAGTAAATATCATGGTTACAAAGCACACAGAGGTTCTCACCTGCACAAACATGTTTACGGGACACAGGGTTACGCATCTAATGTTTAAGAATCTGGAATGATAACACAACATTTGCAGGTTCAATCTCAAGTAGGCTTGACCCAGAATACAGCTTGACTTGAATCTTGCTCTATGTATAGACTGTACCCAAAAATCTTTGGGATTTTGTTTTTCTAATACATTGTCTGCTTTTTTTTTTTGCAGGCACAGTGTTATTGAAGCAGTGTACAACCGGATGAACCCCCAAAGAGAAGAGGATAGTGTGAGTATGAATAGAGTCTTGCTTTTTAAAGGTTTAGAACCTCTCGGTGTGATGACAGCTGTACATTTTGCCCCTGGTCTTACCATAAAAGGTAGACATTAGACGGTTCAAATTACTCACGGTTCACGGTTTTTATCACGGTTTTAGGGTCACGTTTCGGTACGGTTCGGTATGTGCTATGTTCAGGGAAAAAAGGACTACTGTCATATAAAAATATAGAAAATAAGATATAATCAAACTATACAAGCAACAGCACAAATAAATACAATAGAGCTAAGACACAATTAAAATAAACAGTGCTCTTCAGGTTTTTCAGGTTACAGTTTTCAGGTACAGAAACTTAAAGTAATCAAATGTAAAACAACTGCATATAATATTCACTGTATAAATTAAATAATTAATCATTATTAAAGTTACAAAAGCTATTCAGTCAAGAGCAGTGAGTGATTTCCTTGTCTCTTGTTGTTTGCTTAATATTAAAAACACAGACAGCAGGAATATTAGGCTGCTGTCATTTTAAGGCATAATGCACGGATCCAAAATACTGATACTGTACATGCGTTGGTTATTGACTGTTTACTTTCACTTAAGAAATAACCTACTATGTTTGCTAGGATACTCGCCAAGACAGGCATGTTGACAATTTTAGTGTGAATGCATGTTCAAGTGCAAGACTGGAAAGAGAACTCACTATTTGCGCGCTGTCTGAGGCGAGGCCTTTCATGTGCGCACTTCGGATGAGTCCACACACAAATCTTCTTACAGCGTGCGCGCATTCTCTTTCGCGTCTTGTGCTTTAATGTTTAAATTGGCAAGGTTTAAATGAGTTTAGTTTAAATACAGATTGCAATGTGTGCTGTTCAGGTCTCACCTGTGCCCGTGCGCTATCAACACCCGGGTGACGACGGCATAAATGACTGGTCATAATAGAGCATACGGCACTTGCATTGATCAAAGTTTAGCGAAAGCCAGAATGCGTATCCATCGACAGAAACATACATTAGCCTAACTCTGTCTGTCTGTTTTAGGTGTTATTTTCAACAAACCATATTATAGATGCGTATGTGTCGTCAGATTTGAGATGAACCGCGGTGCAAGTGCGTACCGAACTGTGAGTGGAGAACGGAATGGTTCGATATTTTTTATTTTTTTTTAAATACAGAAAACCGTTATATCCCTAGTAGACATGTAGAAATGTTACCGTCCCCTTGATCTTTGGATTCATCTCACCTTATGATACGTTGCCTTGTTCTGCGCCTCGCTCACTGGACCCGTTTATACCTGGTATTAAAGGGATAGTACACCCAAAAATGAAAATTATCCCATAATTTACTCACCCTCAAGCCACAATGTATATGACATTCTACTTTAAGACGAATACAATCGGAGTTATATTAAAAAATGTCCTGGCTAATCCAAGCTTTATAATGGCAGTGAATGGCAGTCCAAAATTTGAAGCCCAAAAAAGTGCATCCATCCATTATAAAAGTAATCCACACGGCTCTGGGGGGTTAATGAAGGCCTTCTGAAGCGAATCGATGGGTTTGTGTAAGAAAATATCAAAATAAAATAAATAGCTTCCGGTGGACCGCCTTCCGTATTCAACTTACGAAGAAAGTGTAACGCTTCTCGCAGTTCAAAACGCTTACGCTACATCCATCGTCATCGTCGCAACAGTTGCGCTTTTTCCGTAACTTGAATACGGAAGGCGGTCCGGAAGCTAGATATTTGACATTTATAACGTGTTAAATATGGATATTTTTCTTACAAAAACCCATCAATTCGCTTCAGAAGGCCTTTATTAACCCCTCAGAGCCGTGTGGATTACTTTTATAATGGATGGATGCACTTTTTTGGGCTTCAAATTTTGGGCTCCCATTCACTGCTTGGAAGAGCCAGGACATTTTTTAATATAACTCCGATTGTATTCATCTGAAAGAAGAATGTCATATACACCTAGGATGGCTTGAGGGTGAGTAAATCATGGGCTAATTTTCATTTTTGGGTGAACTATCCCTTCAACCAAAAGTCACTTAGTGTTCCTTTCTCTCATCAGAGTATTCTCTCTCTCTCTCTCTCCATCCCACTTGCCTGCTCGTGATTTATTTACTGCAGAGAGTAAAACATCCTGCTCAAATCACAGCTGTAATGAGCTCATTCAAATGATCCTCTGGTCCAAAGCACAGTGGTTGAGATCACCACATCACAAACACTCCTAATACATCCCATCAAGGAGATGAACTGAGATTTATCAGCCTGTAAGCATGACGAATCAGAAAAGATTAGTAACTTAACAAGTACGTTATTTTAATAGCTTATAAATAGGTTTGCTAATATGCCATTATGAACTCTTCAGCCATGTCTCATGATGATGATGATGTCTCTACATGTGATCTGTCAAAACTGCACAGGGGATTGCATGTTGTAAAGCCTGCAGTTGTATATCTGTCTTGTCGTTGTTCGTTTGTGTGTGTGTGTGAGGCAAACACCTCAGGAGAATGTGTCTTAGTGTTTAATTAGTGTGACACATTCTCAAGTATTAGTCTGGACACTAGTTGGACAAAGCTGGAGTTTTGATCTAAGTGTTTTTCCCCTACTGGACATCCAAGAGATATCTGGTGTGTGTGTGTGTGTGTGTGTGTGTGTGTGTGTGTGTGTGTGTGTGTGTGTGTGTGTGTGAGAGCGAGCGAGAGAGAGAGAGAGAGATGGTGTTCTCTACTCTCTTGGACTCTCCTCCTTAGGGTTGTCACGATACCAAAAATTTCAGTAGTTGATAACAGTGCCAGTCAGATTTCAGGATTCTTAATACTCTTTCGATACTACATAAACAATTAATCTATTGATTATAGATAATAAATCCTTTATTTAAAGTTCATATATTAACAAATTAAATTGAAACAATGGAATGTACATTACCATTCAAAAGGTGTTTTTTTTTTAAAAAATTGACACTTTTATTCAGCAAGGGTACATTAAATTGATCAAAAGTGACAGTAAAGACATTTATAATGTTACAAATTTCTATTTCAAATAAATGCTGTTCTTTTAAACTTTGTTCACCAGAGTCCAGAAAAAAATTATCAGTTTCCACACAAAAAAAATGTTTGATTGATTTCAGAATGATTTCTGAAGGACACTGAAGACTGAAGTAATGGCTGCTGAAAATTCAGCTTTGCCATCACAGGAATATAAAATAATGTAAAATATATTCAAATAAAAACAAGATTTTAAATTGTAATATTTCACAATATTATAGTTTTTTTCTGTATTTTTTTTTTAATCAAATTGCAGCCTTGAGCATAAGTGACTTATTTCAAAAACAACCCCAAACTTTCGATTTCAAGTATAGCTCAAGTCTTGTTTTTATTAAATGGATGTATTTAATATAATGACAATTTATTTATTTTAATTATTCAAGTTAACATTAATAAAGATGATTAACAAACAATTTTCCTGTCAGTATTGTTTTGATTAATTTTATTATAATAGTGAGAAAGCAGTACTGTTAGACAGCATTTACATAGGTTTTAAATTTTAGTATCAACTTGGTACTTTTGACATCCCTAGGCCTCATCAGCGAGTGATGTTTTGTTGGCTTGTTGTGAGGAGTAGACTAGATCCTTGTGTTTCTCTCTGATAGCCAGTGACGGTGTGTGGTAAGCTTTATAATCCATCCACCCCTCCTTTTGTCAGTAAAATTACCATAACATGTTTGTCACAGCCAGATTTTCACATTTAGAAATCATATTCTTGGTCAAATGCATGTAGTTCACACACAAACATAAAGGTTGGTATTCATATCCAGAACACGCATAGTTAGAGGCACATTAAGAGGATAATACACATTAACAGAACTAATGATGTATGTGTTCACCCTTTAATTAATGCAGCCCACCTGTTTCATTTGGTAAGTTGATTACTAATTGATACTAATTTCTGCAGAAACAGCGACTTGAGTTTGTCTGACAATCTCACTCTACCCCATATGTACTGAACTTATGAATGCATTGGTGGTTGAGGAGGGAATTTTCCATTTATATAATTGCTGGTTTGCTGTTATCCCTGTTAGTGTCATGCCATTTGCAGTGTGACCAAACTGTCAAAGTAGTGGTATATTACCTGTTAAACATTCAAGCCATGTAGATAATTCACTTCTTTATTTGTGTTTTACTATCCAAAGCAACATTGTTCCTGTCAATGAATGCAGATGACTTGTTTAACTTGGATTTCAAATCCTGCACATGTGTGATCTGTGGCATGAAATGGCTTAGCTAGATGTGTTCTTGAAAAGTAATCCTATTAGAGAACAGAAATATTATTCACTAATCTCTAATTGGCCATTTTGGGTCTGGATCAATTTTTCCACAATCTTTCATGTTGATGCTTTGCACATGCATCTTTTTCTCTGTGATGCAGATGTGTAACTTTGGATTCTGAGAAAAGTAGGAAATATTATCACAGTAGAGAAAGAAACATCAAATCAAAAATCCAGGATCTGAGTATCCCTGCCTTGTACAACACAGTTAATTCTTTGATCTTGCAGTGTAGAAATGATTAAATCACAAGTTTTCCACTCATACAAATTAAATATTAGACAAACAAACAAGAACTTGACAATTCTAGTTTCAAGGTTCGGTAATCACAGTAATGGTTAGCTGTAGTGGAATGTTCATTTTGTTTAGATTTAAAGAGTTTTTTGCTGACACTTGGCTACGATTATGTGTATGGACATTATTTAATTAAAGTAGTTTAAAGTTTGAGACCTGATAGACACATGCACATACTCAGTTGAGAGAACTTCAGAGCATGTGCAGAATATTTGTTCATATACAGGCTTGACACATTTAGTGTATATTTTAGTAAAAAGGATTTAACCCATTTTATATATTCATACTGTAGGTCTAAGTTAGACTTTTGATAATTTTTCTCAGCTGAAAGTGTATGTATGTTAGGTAACTGTTCAGTAATGTTGAGGTGGACACTACTGTTTAAAAGTTTGGGGTCGTTTTTTTAATGATTTGGAAAGAAGTCTCTTGCACTCATGAAGGCTTCATTTATTTGATCAAAAATACAGTAAAACATTAATATTGTGAAATCTTCCTATTTGAATATATTTAAAAATGTAATTTATTCCTGTGATGGCAAAGCTGTATTTTCATCAGCCATTACTCCAGTCTTTAGTGTCACATGATCCTTCAGAAATCATTCTAATGGCTTATTTCCACCGAGCGGTGCGGTTCATTACAGTACAGTTCAGTATGATTCGGGACGCTAAACCCTGATCCGGCTTGCGTTTCCTCCGCCAACAGCACCCTTAGTTGATAGGCGTGGTGTAGCGATCGGCGTCATTCTCGCATGAAGAAGAAAGCAACACAGTAAACAACAGTGAACTACATACAGCAGAGCTTGTTCTTGCTTCTCGGCATGTGGCTGTTTGTCACAAGAAGACACGCTTTGTTTGAGCAAAGGCTGCAAGGAAAAACACAGCCGAAAAAGCACGTGCAAGTGACGATTCTCTGTCATCCAATCAACGTTCTGCAGTGAGTGCTAGGTACCCCAACGGAAGGGTGCCAAAAAAGTGGTATGGTACGGTTCGAAATTAGGGTACCATTCACAACTGACACATTCTGACAATGGAAACGGCAAAAATTGCATACCGTACCGCTCAGTGGAAACGTGCCATAATAGTCTGATTTGGTGCTCAAGTAACATTTCTTATCATTATCAATGTTAAAGACAGTTGGGTTTTTCCTGGCTCAAAATGAGGTGGAGGTGGTAAAATCTGGCCGACCTGCGGCCCGCGATTTATGCAGATTAATTGTCAGTTTTAGGGCTTTGTCATACATTTTTTTTTGTGTGCTTCGTTCATTAAATAATTGTGATGAATTTAATCCTTTGTAAGTTATCATTTTGCAGTGTAAGATTACAGCTAACACATTTAAATATTTATTCAGTTCAGTATCATTCATATATTTCTACATCTCTATAGAATATCTATACGTCTGTGTTTGTGGAACTAATGGTCACTCTTTTATTTGTTAAACACAATCCAGAATCCACTAAGTACACACTACTTAATTATAGAGAAAACAACAAATGAATAAAAATATATAATCATAAGCTATGACAAAAAATGTTAAACTAGTAAGTGTATAATTCAGCAGCAAAAAGTAATTCTTGAGAAAAATCTTTGTACTAATTTTATAAAATCTAAACATGTTGATAAAAAGGTACAAATTACTATTTGTGTTCTTATAAAATACATATATATTTATATATGAATGTAAATTATATATAGGCCTACACAAATAATATAAAATTAAAAGATGTTTATTGTAAACGTAATGTGCAGCTTTTTAATGGGTCAACAAGATATGATAGATACGACAGAACAAGACAGTCTTTTAATAATCTGTCAGTGCACAAAACCATGATAATATGAAACGCTTCAAAACAGAGCGGCACAAACAGTGTATGCGCATCCTGGGTGCAGAATGATGCGCTTAAAGCAACATGGTGTCAGGGCGCGCAGCGCTGCGCAAGTGCGCATTGAAAAGTTCACGGGACAAAGAGAAGAGATGTTGAGCGCACAAATCCTAGTGTATATCTGTCCAACAGTTTACTGATCATTTGTTTCTTCACAGTTTTAAATTCCAGTTATTGTGCGTGTGATGCTAATTAATAGTCCTTGTGTTGTCACCAGGTAGCGAGTACAACATCGTTCAGAAACAAGATAAAGTTATTTCAAGCAAATCCACAGCACTTTATCTACAGCTCAAGTATTATAACGGGAATATATCATATTGGAGAGGGTTTTACCGTGCTGCCTGTCGTAACCGAACGCGACGCGCTGTTTGAATGCTGTACGTAGAATGATTGACAGCCGCAGAACGCAGCGAGGGAAGACGAGTTTCCGTCAAATTTAATTTAATTTATATATTCTTCTACAATAAAAAATTTCCGTCAAATTTTATTTAACAATGTTAATATTCTTCTGTCCCTCACATTTAGCTATGGAATGGCTTGAGATGACTTTGTACCAGCAAATCATAATATAAGAGTGATTACTGAAGGATCATGTGACACTGATATATAATCTGAGCATGTGACTGCCTGTCTTGAGTTTTGTCGACAGCCAGAGACAGCACGAAATTTGACGGAGGCGGCCGCCTCGTAATTCTCTATGCAGGAAAAACCCAATATTTTTGTGGAAACCGTGACACATGGAACAGGATTTTTTGATGAATAGAAAGTTCAAAAGAACAGCATTTATTTGAAATAGATATATTTTGTAACATTATAAATGTCTTTACTGTCTCTTTTGAGAGTAATTAATGCATCCTTGCTGAATAAAAGTATTAATTTCTTTCAAACAAAACTCTTACCCCAAACTTTTGAACGGTAGTGTACAGTATATAATAATTTTATTAATGCTTCAAGGGTTACAATTGTCCCAATCACTGTTACATTTGGTGGTTACACTCTAACTTGTATTATATTCAACATAATAATGTAGCCTTTACTTTTAGTAAATGTGTTTCATAGCAAAAGATGGCAGGTAGATTGGATTGACCCCGGTGATTGTGATAATGCTGATTTGATGCCTTTTGCCAACTGATGGTTTTCTCTGTGTGGACTCTCTCTGCAGAGCGGTGCTGACCTTAAGGACCCGTGGTAGTCGTCCCACCTGAGGGAAGAGCCCCTTTTCTACACAAGACATCAATTGTTCCATCATTTCTTTTGTTCCAGTGAAGATTCAACGGTCTTTCAAGAGTCACAACACAGTGGAAACGCAGTACAACCAAAAGCATTACAAACACTTTTTTTCTAATACATGAGGGAAAGAATGGAGTTCCAGTTTTAAAAAAAAAAAAACCTCAAATACAAAAATAACAAAATGCACATCATACAATAAAAAAACAGTTTTTCTCTCTTTTTTTTGTGGTGGCTGTGGGTGTTCATTTTAAAACCGAGGATGTTTTGCGGAATGGACCCATGTACGTGCTGTGGTGCCTTTTCCAGTCGGCTGCAAATTCGAGTGAGGTTTGCTAATGCCAGATGCCCTGAGTCCAGGATACAATTGATAAACTTGGCAGCCCCTGGTACGGGGTTATGGATCATCACTGGGTTTAATTGAGGATATATTTGACTGATGATTGTGTGTGGAACATGTTTTAAAGAATTGCTTCATTACTACATAACCTGCGTGGAAAGTATTGAAGCTTGTTGGCTTTTTCCACCTTACCTCCCTCCTCATGAGCGCTGACTGACCTTTAGATAGAACCTCGGACTTGACTTCGTTTTGCAGGTTATCATTTGATTGGTTGTCAAAAGCTTTTTAATCCTGCTGTTTCAGAGAATATAGAATATATAGAGATAAATATATATAAAATCATATATATTTTTTATTTTTCCCAAGTTTGACGTCTTTGTCGCTTATTGTGTGAAGCAATAGAGTAATGTTGGTGGCGACCGATGAGCGTGCCACGTTGTGTGAAATACTTTAGACACACTGAGATTGTTCATGTACTTGTGTAACCCAGGAACTGTGGGTAATATTGGATAAAAGGGATTGTAACTGCCCACTAAAGCCACGCAGCTTTTCTCAGCTCCCCCTTTGTATTATATCTCACAGTCTTCTCTCCTTATCAGCCCTCACTTTCGAATGCAGATGTGAACTTACAGCAACCTGCCTTTTTTCCTTTTTCTTTCAGAGTATATTGTAAAGTGGTGTTTTGTTTTGTTTTTTGGTTAGCTGAAGATGAAAATACTAGCTTTGTGATGAGTTCACAGATTATTTTCTGATTCATCATACAAGTGTAATGTCGGTTTTGCTCAAATGTTTTCAGCAGTCCATTGACAACATTACTCATTGGCCTCAGAACTTGAAAGATGATATTGAGCAGAACAATAAAGCTACAGGAAAAAGCAGTCTTGCTCCTTATGTTTAATGAATCACAGTGGGATAGATCTAATGGCTGAGACACCACACTTTGAGTCCTTTAACTTAGCATAACAGTAAGCAGTAGTTCCATGTTCCAAGAGACCGGCATGTAAAGCAACCAACTGCAGGTTGCCTTGTTTTTGTGTGCACTTTAGCGGTCAATAGCGCAATAATAGACTGGCATGGAAAGAAATTATTTCAAATAATGGTGTTCTCAGTAAAAGGTTGTCCATAAAACAACAAAAAAAGGAAAAATATGTATAGATGTTGTGAATTTGTAATTCTGAGTTCTGACTGAACAAAGCTGAATATATTGTGTTGATCTACTAAGTGCCACAAACAAACCTGAGCATGTTTCAAAGATTTGTTGTCTCTTACCCCAGCAAACTTCAGAAAATCTAGTGTTCACTCATTGTATCAACTTTGCCAGGCGATCTGAAAAAAAAAAATGTGTAGAATGTGCATCAGTTGGTCAGCGAGCAGACTGGCTAAAGATGCATTGTTAATAATATGTGCTGTGTTATCTAGGGTTTCATGAAAGCCTGTTTTAAATATTGCAGAACAAGTTTATTTATTTGTGTTTTAATTTGATCATGAAGGTAAAGATGAAAAAAGTTCTGCTGTACCTGTAACACTGAATGAATTGTGTAGTAGGTGAAGAGTGAAGGCCTATTCACATCAAAACGAATGTTCAGCATGCGGTCCGATTTTTACATGCAATTTGTCTGTTCAGACCAATGTATAAAAAAAACGGCAGATGGGCATGCAATTAAGATGCAAAATCACTGTTTGACAGTAGGTGGCGCTTATAAAAAAGCCAATACTTGATAATCTTCACAAATGAACACAATTTTTTTTGAATTTTGAAGCCTAAATAGAATTGCCAGAAGTAAAAAGCTAAACGTAGGCTTCGAACTACACCACGATCACATGACGTCAACATCACCATCACTAAGCTTCCGAAAACTAGAAATTCTATAGAAACCTTAGGAAATATAGAATGGTTAGAATAGTTCAAAACAGTGTGATTATAAACAAAATAAGTCAATGAAAGCGGACTAGTAACTTATTTCAGTCTTTTAACCAAAAATCCATTCAAAAAACCTATTAGCTTTGGGGTGATGGAACCGGAATGTTAACTCCTTCCTGTGTTTTGGCCTATAGAAATACATCATCTCTGCAGCACACTATGGTATTTATCAACCCAAACCAAATACGAGAGAGCTGCTTCCGCTGCTATTCATTGTTGCTTGGCAAAATAGTCTGTTTGTGAACACCACCAAGTTGTATAACAGCGGCTCTGGGTATGTGACCAAAAGCGCAAATCTTTTTGGTAGGCCAGTTTTCTTGGCGGTGCAGTGGAAAAGAGATTAGAACACCTTTCCATAAAAAAAATCTGTCACTGACAGAATACGATTTGTTTCTGCCAGTCTAAACAGATGCATTAATGTCTGTTTATTCAAATATTCAATATTTGCACTGAATATTCGTCTGGGTATGATCAGGCCTTGATATAGTCTGCATAAACATGAATAAAATTATATACTCGAGTTGCAGTTTACAATCTAATAGTTATCTAGTTACATTACAAATTGGACATGATTTTTATTTTGTTAATTCTTAGAGATCTGATTTCAAGGAAAATCTGTCAGCTGTGAAACTAAAGCATTGTCTTTAAGGTAAAAGTTTGCCAGCCAATTTGTCACATGGTGAAAAAGCTCTTATTCTCATTACTGGTGTTATTTTAGTATTATTCATATACACTGATAAGGCATAACATTGTTCATTAACTTCCTAATATTGAGTTGGTCCCCCTTTTACTGCCACAACAGCCCTGACCCGTCAAGGCATGGACTCCACTAAACCCCTGAAGGTGTGCTGTGGTATCTGGCACCAAGATGTTAGTAGCAGATCCTTTAAGTCCTGTAAGTTGCGAGGTGGGGCCTCCATGGATCGGACTTGTTTGTTCCGCACATTCCACAGTCAACAAACTCGTTGTGCTCCTCAAACCATTCCTGAACCATTTTTGCTTTGTGGCAGGGTGCATTATCCTGCTGAAAGAGGCTACAGCCACCAGGGAATACCGTTTCCATGAAAGGATACATGGTCTGCAACAATGCTTAGGTAGGTGGTACGTGTCAAAGTAACGTCCACATGGATGGCAGGACCCAAGGTTTCCCAGCAGAATATTGCCCAAAGCATCGCACTGCCTCCGCCGGCTTGCCTTCTTCCCATAGTGCATCCTGGTGCCATGTGTTCCAAATGTAAACGACGCACATGCACCCGGCCATTCACGTGATGTAAAAGAAAATGTGATTCATCAGACCAGGCCACCTTCTTCCATTGCGGCGTGGTCCAGTTCTGATGCTCACGTGCCCACTGTTGGCACTTTCGGCGGTGGACAGGGGTCATTATGGGCACCCTGACTGGTCTGCGGCTATGCAGCCCCATACACAACAAACTGTGATGCACTGTGTATTCTGACACCTTTCTATCAGAACCAGCATTAACTTGAGCAATTTGAGCTACAGTAGCTCGTCTGTTTGATCGGACCACATGGGCCAGCCTTCTCTCCCCATGTGCATCAATGAGCCTTGGCCACCCATGACCCTGTCGCCAGTTCACCACTGTTCCTTCCTTAGACCACTTTTGATAGATACTGCCCACTGCAGACCAGTAACACCCCACAAGAGCTGCAGTTTTGGAGATGCTCTGACCCAGTCGTCTAGCCATCACAAAGTTGGCCCTTTTCAAACTCGCTCAAATCCTTACGTTTGTCCATTTTTCCTGCTTCTAACACATGAACTTTGAGGACAAAATGTTCACTTGCTGCCTAATATATCCCACCCACTAACAGGTGCCGTGATGAAGAGATAATCAGTGTTATTCACTTCACCTGTCATAATGTTATGCCTGATTGGTGTACTATTATAGTATTTATTAATATTTTAGCTTTTTTATATTTTCAGTTTTTATTTTAATAAGTTGTATTAATTTTATGTTTATTTACTCTGTTTTTTAAATATATATTTAGCTTTAGTTTTATTTCATTTTTAGTAATTTTAGCCAAGGCAACATTACTAGTTAGCAAGTTTTTCATCTAATTTTTCATCTTATTTCAATTACGAAAAACATTTTAAAATATATTTAGTTTTAGTTAACGCTGATATGATTAAATTATTTTGCCCCAAAACATATGCAAATTAGGCAATAAATTATGTACCACTTTTTATGCATTCTGCATCAAAAATCTTAATTTTTTTGGTAATGATTATTAGACCTTAAATTACTTTTAGAATGATTATAATTGACGTGATCTTGACAGTGTGCATAAACATCAATAAAATTGTATAATCAAGCTGCAGTTTACAATCTAGTTAACCAGTTACAAGTTGGACAGATTTTTATTTTTGTTCATTGTAGAGATCTGATTTCAGGGAAAATCTGTCAGCTGAGAAACTAAAGGGTTGTTCATATGGTAAAAGTTTGCCATCCAATTTTCTACTTAGTGAGAAAGTTCTCTGTTCAGAGGGGTGTGAGAATCCAGTGTAGACAGTTGTCCGCAACACTAAAACCTTGTCAATTATAGCCAATGCCATGATGGGTTACCTGACTTTTCAATAATATGTGGCCAAGGCAGTGTGTGATTGGCCTTGCTAATCTCTGCCACATTCCTCTGGGAGGGGTTTTATTGTGTGTGTGAGAGAGGAATGGAGACTGAATGAGTGCTGTGCACTATGGACTTGTGAATGCCTCTATTTAACAGACTCTCTCAAGTGCTGTTCCTGTGCTTTTGTGATTGAATGAAGCAAGAAAGATGAGCTCGACCAAAATCACAAACATTGACACAGTGGAGCTGCAAGAAGGTGTCCAGAATGCAGCCTTTCAAGAGGATGATGATGATGATGCATCCTGCTCTCGAGAGCACCAGGCCACCAGCGTCTTCGCCACCAGGCCGGAGGAAAGCGTGTACACTCAGATCAAACCGTATGCTGGGATGCCCAAAGAGGTTCTGATGTTACACTCGAGCAAAGCCTGCTACCGGATACCACGAGAGATTATTTTCTGGCTGATCATCGCATGCACCCTGGCTCTGATTGCCATGACCATTACGATCGTGGCGCTGTCGCCTCGATGCATGAGCTGGTGGCAGCTGTCTCCGGTCTACCAGGTTTATCCACGATCGTTCAAAGATTCAAATGCTGATGGTGTTGGAGACCTCAAAGGTAATTTTTGATCCTTAAGGTGAGGTAAATAGGGTAAAAAACCCAACTTTAAGATGTTCCCACGATGCAATGTAAAGATGTTATACTCATTGTTATTTTAGTAGTATATGTTATAGTATTTCATATTTTTTTTATTTCAGTTTCAATAATTTTGTATTGTATTTGAAATGGCCCCCCAAGCATATGCAAATTGGGTGATTATGTACCACTTTTTATGCATTCTGCACAAAAAACTATTTTAGTGATGATTAATATACTTAAAATAAATAATTTCAAGATTTTATTAATATAATTTATTTTAATATCCTTTTCTTGTTGTATACAATGACAGTATTTTGAAATACATGTAAATATTTTGTCTGTGTTTACATACAAATTGTCTAATAATTCAAGTAAATTGTTCTGTAATCTGCAAATCTTACATAATATTGTTGAGAACCTTTTGTGTCAGGTTTGGATCTTGTATTCTGAGAACACCTAATGTACCTACACACATCCTAGTATGCATAATGTGATAATTTTGGTTACTTTTAATAATCATGTAGACTATATGAGACAATTGGCCTAAAACAAAAAGCCTGAAAAAGTTAGTAGTAGTTTCTGAAGCAGCCTTGAAAAACAACTCTCTTTTCAGTAGCTGAGCGTTCCCTCCAGCTGTAGTGTTATTTGAGAAGTGAGTGTATTGATGGCTTGGACAGACACGCAAAAGCCATGTTTTTCCCTCATAATGGTTCTGTGTTGCGTATTCAGTTTAATGCAAGAGGAGGAGGTTGTTTAATTGCTCTTATGTAATGGGCAAAATTACGTCTACACATGCCATAAAGTAAATAAAACTGATTTTACGGTGGTACATTACAGGGTCATTAGTATTTTACTTTGAAACATGTTCACACAGAGCAAACACTATGGATAAGACAAAACGCCAGCTTATCTTCTACATGTGACAACTTTAGTGACCCTCCAAAATGATCGTATTGAAATGATTATAAAGGTTGGATTGATCAAGATAAATCCATTGTAAGGATTGTCGAATGTACAGATCAAAGGTGCAAAAGTGTGTAGATAACAATTTTATAATTCAATGTTTTAGTGCAGGGGCCATCTTAAGTTTTAATCTTACATTAATAATTCAATGTTTGACTTCAGGAATCAGGGAGAAACTGAGTCATTTTGAGTACCTGAACATTAAAGCAATCTGGATCAGTCCTTTCTACAAGTCTCCTATGAGGGACTTTGGCTATGACGTAGAGGACTTCAGGGAGGTTGACCCTCTCTTTGGAACCATGGAAGACTTTGACGACCTCCTAACAAGCATGCATGACAAAGGTGGGCATGCATTATAATAAATGATATTTCAATCAACATTGCTGTCAACCAACAACTTGTAACATAATGACAACTCATTGTGTTTATGGCTATAGTTAGAATTTTAGCTTGTTATGAGCTTCACGAGTAACATATAATAATTAATAATTAACAGTTCCAAACTTGTTACAATGTTATAACACCTTTATTACAATAATCACTACAATGCTGTTTTTGTGTTGCCCAGGTCTAAAGCTGATCATGGACTACATCCCGAACCACACCAGCGACAAACACATCTGGTTCCAGCTTAGCCGTAATGGCACAGAGCCCTATAAAGACTATTATATCTGGGTTAACTGCACAGCAGACAAACCTCCTAACAACTGGGTATGAATGTCCATCCTCACAATGCAAACAGATCAATGAATAGTGACAGCTGCTTTAGCATCATCCATTTGGAGCTTGAATTTTATGGTTCAACATAAAGAATGAGTGCTATTTGGAATGTTTGTTCAAGCTTTGCTATTATATCTCATCTGATACCGTATGTTACATTATTTTTTGTTACAATTACGACTGAATTTAGTAAAACGATTACAAACATATATATGTAGTAGTTAGATGTGGTTGACTATAGTGTGACATTGTTTGCCTAGGTAAGCGTCTTTGGGAATTCCACCTGGGAGTACGATGAAATACGACAACAGTGCTATTTCCATCAGTTCCTTAAGGAACAGCCAGACCTGAACTTCCGTAACCCCCGAGTCATAGAGGAGATGACGGTAAGACCGAGCTAAAGGAAGCATGAAGACAACGACTTGACTATGAACATTATGCAGACATTTACACTTTATTCCCAGACTAAAATGGATGTTTGAGCTGTTTTAACTGAAAGCAATTTGCACTGATATATCTTACAATATGTCAATGCCATTTTGTCTCAAGATGCACACTTGATGGTAATGTTTTTTTTCTAAGGCATGTTTATAAAAGCTACTTAAATGCCCCGATTGAACTAAGGCCTAATCCTGGCTTAATCTAAGCCCTGTCTGTGAAAACTGGCCTAAGAGTCCTTACAAAAGTGCAAAATGGCAAAGCAACAAGCAATGGTTCTGGTCCTAGTTAGGACAAGATGAACTTACAAGATACACATTACACTCTTAAAAATGAAGGTTCCAGAAAAGAAACCATCCTAGTGTGACATGTTTTTCATAGAGTGAAGAACATTTTAATAATCAAAAGAACCCTTTTCATGTTAATGGTTCTTCATGAAACCATATATACCAATAAAGAACCTTTATTTTTTAAGAGTGTGTATATATACCTTTCCAGTCATTTGTGAGAAATGGATAGTTTTTTATTTTATTTTATTTTTTATTCTATTTGTAGCCAATTAAATGTTCTAGAGCTTGAGCTTAAGTCTTATTTCCCATGACTTTTTAAGATTTTGTTAATATATATATATAAATATATATATAACTTTTCTAGGCCTGAAAATCACAATAGGAAAACCCCTGATATCTCCAGCCTTTTCATTAAAGAAAGATAGATAGATAGATAGATAGATAATCTATAATGAATGTGATTTTTGGAGTGAATGTTGCTGTGGGAAAAAACTGTGAGAATGAGAAACTGTTAAGAAAACGGGTGACTGCGTCTGAATGAATGACCGAATGAATGTAGGGGGCTTTAAACCACCTAAGCATGAAGCCACCACCCATTTAAACACCATTTTGTTTTCATTTACATAGGGAGTTGTTGTTTGAGTTTAAAATATTTTTAAATATTGGTGGAGGAGGAATATTAGCCTTTAACAAAAAGGCCCTTCATGGAGATCCGCAACCCACCATACCATATCATGTTTCACTACAAACATGGACCCTCTTTGATCTTTGTTTCACGTCTGTGTAATAGGACATAATCCATTTCTGGCTGAAGAAGGGGGTGGATGGGTTCCGCATGGACGCTGTGAAACACATGCTTGAGGCCACACATTTGAGAAATGAACCCCAGGTGGACCCTGACCAAGATCCAGTAAGCCAAACAATGTCCTGTGCAATGTAACCTCATGAAATTTCAGTTTACACACTTTTTTTTATTGAAGCACTTCATCTGCCAGAGCCAAAATTATTCTCTGAATGCATTTAGGAGTCATGTTACTATTCTTCGTTCTCACAATGTCATTTAAGGGATTACTAGTGCATATTTCTCTGGATTTACTGGCAAGTCATGCCCATTTATCCTAATTCCAGATGATTACAAAGCCACTGAAGATCTAGGGAAGGCTGTGGAATGACTCAGTGGTCTTGGCCCTCTTCTTCAATGACTTGTCTTTCGGTCCTTTTGGGCTTAGAAAAATGTTCCGGGTTCAACACAAGTTAAACTCTATCATCTGTGACATGTTGTGGATTACAGTAGAAAATCATTTTCATTCATCCCTCAGTTTGTAAAAACATGCAATACAAAATCAGTGGAAGTCTATGGGACAAGACATTCCAGAACGGTTAAAAGTAGAAATTTGCTTATGGAATTTTTGTAAAAGCATTAATTCTTCCATACACAAATATGTGTTGTTTGAGCTATAAAAATGTCCCTTTAATTGTTTCTTTAGTGGACGGGCTAGAGGTAGATGGGTGTCTGATTAGACCAACACAATTCTGTGTTGAATTTTTATTTAGCACTGACATGTTAGTGAGATATTTTATTTATTTATAAATGTACAATGACTTGCCTTGCCCAATTAACTTCAAGGAATAGTTCATGCAAAAATGAAAATTCTGTCATCTTTACTCACCCTCAAGCTGTTCCAAAAGAAGATATTTTGAAGAATGTCGGTAACTAAACAGTTGATGGGCTCCATTGACTTCCATAGTATTGCCCCCCCCCCCCCCCCTCTATTTGAATATATTCTAAAATATAGTTTATTCCTGTGATGGAAAAGCTCGATTTTCAGTATCATTACTCCAGTCTTCAGTGTCACATGACCCTTCAGAAATCATTCTAATATGCTGATTTGATGCTCAAGAAACATTTCTTATTATTATCAATGTTGAAAACAGTTGTGCTGCTTAAATGTTTTTGTGGGAACTAATTTTTTTCAGGATTCTTTGATGTATAGAAAGTTCGAAAGAACAGCATTTATTTGAAATAGAAATCTTTTGTAACATTCTAAATGTATTTACTGTCAATTTTGATAAATTTAATGCATCCTTGCTGAATAAAAGTATTAATTTCATTAAAAAAAACCTCCCAAACTTTGGAATCGTAATGCATACCATATTTCTTAACTAGATGAATTTGGTGTAGTGTTATAGATTTTCAAGTGTGCAGTGTGTCTAGCTACAAGGTTATCCTCATTCTTTCCTCTCTTGATGTCCTTCAGTCGACTGTGGACACAGAGTTTGAGCTGTACCATGACTACACCTACACACAACAGGGGCTACATGAGATCCTGACAGACTGGAGGATAGAGATGGACGCCTACAGCAGAGAGCCTGGCCGCTACAGGTATCCTCAGTTCCTCTACTTCACGAATCCCCACGTGCTTCTCTCTTGTAAATGGCTCTTTTGTGTTTTCTTTAACTTAGATTCATGGTTACAGAGAGTTATGACTATGAAGAAATTGAAAAAACCATGAGGTACTATGGTACAAGCTATGCCACAGAAAGCGACTTCCCCTTTAACTTCTATCTACTGTATCTTCCTGATGATCTGTCAGGATATCAAGCCAAAGGCCTGGTTGATTTATGGATGTCGAATATGCCAAAGGGAAAATGGCCAAACTGGGTGGTGAGTGACCAGATGTCTGTCCATTCTTTAAGAATCACAATCTCAAGTTTGAATGGTCAACTTAGATGGTCAAACGGAGTTTAAAATGTAAAAAATTGCACACTGCAGCTTTTTTCCCTTCATATATAATACAGTTTGTTCGCTTTGTTACAATCACAAAATATGTTTGTATACATATATAGGTGGGAAACCATGACAAGCCACGTATAGCCTCAAGTGCTGGGAAGGAATATGTACGTGCTATAAACATGCTGCTGTTAACACTGCCTGGAACTCCCACAACATACTACGGAGAGGAGATTGGCATGGTGAATGTAAATGTATCGGTAATTCAGGATCCTTTTGGAAAACATGATCCAGTAAGTGTAAAATATTTCATTATTTTTTAAAATAATAGTTAAATTTAGCACATTAAAATTTGGCACTTTTGTACAGTTATACTATTTTTTTTAATATACAAAATAAATGTATTTAAAAATATTTATTGTATAATTTTACCGTTCAAAAGTTTGGGGTCGGTAATATTTTTTTCAATATTTTTGAAAGAAGTCTCTTATGAGAAGTCTCTGTAGTGGCCCCTTTAATAGTTTCTTTTTATATTTTGAATTTTTTTTTTTATATTTTTGAAAAAAAGTCTCTTATGATCCAAGGCCACATTTATTTGATCAAAAATACATTAATATTGTGAAATATTATTACAATAAAAATATATTATATTTTAAAATGTAATATATTCCTCTGATAGCAAAGCTGAATTTTCAGCGTCCATTACTTCAGTCTTCAATGTCACATGATCCTTCAGAAATCATTCTAATATGCTTGAGAAACATTTCTTATTATTATCAATGTTAAAACAGTTGTGCTTCATAATATTTTTGTGGAACCTTTACTGTCACTTTTGATCAATTTAATGCATTATTTTTTAAATTAAATGCACACTTGTTTTACCATTTAAGAGCAACAGTCGAGACCCGCAGCGAACACCAATGCAGTGGAATGATCAGCTCAACGCTGGCTTTAGTGACAATGAAACCAGCACATGGCTAGACATCGCTCCAGACTACAGCGCTGTCAATGTGGAGGTACGTTGATTCCGACTGCTATGCCAAGAATCTGTGTTAATTTAGGGAAACCTCTGATCCCAGTTTATATCTTTCTCTCCAGCTTCAGCAGGCCGATCCAGACTCTATCATTTCACAGTATCGTGCTCTGAGTTTGCTCAGGGTGTCGGAGATTACCCTGTCCCGAGGCTGGTTCTGCTACGTCTGGAGTGATGTCAACGTATTTGCTTATTTGCGTGAGCTGGATGGGCTCAGAAAAGGCTTCCTGGTGGTTCTAAACTTTGGCGTGGATACTACAACAGACTTGTCTTCGGTTAGTGAGCTGCCAGATTCCCTTACTGTGCATTTAAGTACAGTGCCGATAAGCCAGAAGACTTTCTCTAAATCCAGAATTCCAACATCTCAAGGGCAAGGATTGCTCCTGGAATATTCCACCAATCAGCGATTTAACCCTAACCATGCATCTGAGTGTTATGTTTCTGAGAAAGCCTGCTATTTGTCCACGCTAGATATTCTGTACAAGTGTTGAGGGCGAATTGACAAGCGATAAAGGCTATCTATTCCATGTTTTATTTCTGTGGTGTCATGCTGGCTAGTTCTGCCCACTCTGAAATCTCATTGGTCCAAAATCTTACTCCACAGAACTGTAGACTGAAGATCAAGTATTTTCTGATTGGCTGTGATATCTTTTGTGTTCAGTGTGAACAGTTGCTTGTCAGTGGTCACTATGCTAGATTAGATTTTTGTCAGAATAAAGACAAACATTTATTAAAAAAGAAATTAACATCATCTATGAAACAAAATAGTTTGGTTTATTAAAAAAAAACCCCTCTTTGTCTTGTTTTTCATTCACACATACACAAACAAGGGTTTTTAGGGTTTCTGGGAATTGCGAGTTAGGTTATTTGAGCTTTCTTTTCGTCTCCGTCGAGTTTTTTGGTGGTCTAGTCCAAGTTCTGTGTACAGGAAAGCTAAGTGTCGGGCACTCTGTGAGAAAGAAGGGGAGAAAAAGGAGCAGGCTCACTTCAAATATAAGATTACTATATAACCTGCAGAAATACACATGACATAAAGCTGTTAGTTTCAACAACAGTATTCAAGTACAGTATAAGTTAATGTGTGACATCAAACCATGATAGGATCTTTCAACTGTTCTCAGCAGAAAGTATATCAATTGAAAAAATGCACTTTTACTTGATCATAAAGTTTATATAATCACAACCTTAACCGATTAATCCAAAGCTTTATAATACCCAGCATGCTCAAGTATTATGCTTGAGTGTGTTAAACAGCAGGTAATTTAGCAATTCGGTCTGACAAGGTGTGGGATGAATATAATTGAGTGTTTATGTACCTCATTCAAGGACAGATGAAAATCCTCAGGGCCAAAGTGATCACCTCCTGGCTGCATGTCCAGAATGACAGCTGGGACACGTGCTGGTTGTTGAACAGTGCAGGAAGTATGTGTCAGTTAAACAGGCACAGGTTCATGTGTACTTTAAAGTCACCAGGACAATTCTTGTTTATGGAATATTGCAGTATTTATTATAAATGATTTTTATTACTGTTATTTCTTTTATTACTGTGCACATAATTTTTTTAATGTGCCCTCGCAAGTCATAATCTTGAATCAAAATAACTTCCCCCTCCCTCTTGCAGTGACATCTCTTCTTCTTCTCTGATGACGTGTTTACTGGTCAAGGGTGGGACAACCTGTCACTCACATGAGATCACAGCAAGTCCCGCCCTACATTTTTTTCTTGTCTGAGAAGCTCTTTCACTCGGATATACGGCACAATAGGGAGGAAACGACTATTTCTTCCGTTTTATGCTTTAAGCTGAACAGTTACCAAACTCTTTTATTAAAAATAGAATATTAATATAAATATTAAGAAATGAAATTAAAACAATGGTATAAGGCCTTCAAATATTTTTCAGTTAAACCAACACGGTTTTCTATGTAATTATTATTTACTATGACAGGATTGAATAATTTGAGTCTTTATGTATTGAAGTGTACTTTTGAAAAATGTTTAAAATCATGTACACTCATATTTCCTAGTGTGCAAAACAATGTTATTTTAGTATTTTATATATATATTATATATTAGTATTTATTAATATATTGAATTAGCTTTTATTTTTATATTTTCAGTTTTCACTAACTTTTTAAAAATATTTTTATATAGAATCAATAATAACTTTAGTTATTCAGCTTAAATAAAAAGTAATTTTTATTACTTGGCAAGTAATAGAAATAGTTGAATTTAAGTTCAAGTTTTTTCATCTAATATTTAACTTTTATTTTATTAATGCAGCTTTACGTCCATTAACAATTTTTAATAGTTTTAGTTAATGTCAACACTTGTAAAACTTTTTAATAAGGAAAAAGTTACTGAAGCACCTTTAAATAAACATAAAAGTAAGCCTAAATTTGATCTTGGGGGACATGAACACAGTATATAAATTAAAAGAAATTCATTTACGTTAGTTCATGTTTGTCACAAGGCCAAATGCATTGAATGTATAAGACTAGACTGACAATATCCAAGCGTAATCCGGTACTCTGGCTCTCCATCACAACACCTGGGCATCACATGCAGCACTTTAAAGTCAACGCTCTTGAAACAGAGTGGATGATGAGAGGCTGCCATGTAGGTGGACTTGGCCCACTCCTTTGCCTGGCTGCCTTATTTCCCCACGGTGATGAGATCTCTCTGAAGTGAAGCTGAGTGTAAAAATCATATGCCTAATCCTTAAAACTCTGTCATCTGCCTCTTATCTGCAGTATGGCCGCCGGTGTCTCTCTCCATCCCGCTCCTTCTCTGGGCCGCGTGTTTCACAAGCCTTCTCCTGACCTTGGCACAGCCCAGTGTATTGTTCCTTATCTCCTCGCCTGATACACTATCTCATAAACATGTTAATCGTCTGAGCTGGCACCATGTGTGATCAGCGTTTTATCTCCCGGAGAGGAATGGGAGAGATTAGAGGAACTTTCGTTTTTTCTTTGTGTATGTGTATGGGTGTTAGCGAAGGTGTTTTTATGCGTGTGTGTGTGTGTCTGTAATAAAAATAATAAATGGCACACAGATGGAGAGGAAGTCTAACGGAGGGGGTCCGGACTAAGATGTGCTGACAGTGTGTCTCACGCAGCAGCTCGCACGCAAGGTGACCTCAGGTTGATATGGAGAGGAATCGCTCCACATCACCTGTTTCCAGATCAGTGCTCTTCTCTCCTGAGTAGAGAGTGTAAGTGCTTCTCTTGAGCCCAGGGGTTTATTTGAGAGCTGGGATTACAGCCAGTGACCTCCAAGTTCATTTCCATTATACTTCACTTGGTTTATTAGAGTTTTTATTACTGCAGCTTAGTTTTGATAATATTCTTCACTTATTGGACTAATGAGATGTCTAGATTCCAGATCAAATACACTGATGTTCAATAAATAAATACTAAAAATTAATTCATATAATAATTAATATTAATTTAAAAAATTCACCAAAAATTCAGTCTGTCTATCTAATGTTTTATATAAGATATAATATCTATCTATCTATACTATACTGACAAAAGTTTTGGGGTGCCTGCCTTTACATGCACATGAACTTTAATGACATCCCATTCTTAATCCGTAGGGTTTAATATGGAGTTGGCCCACCCTTTGGGGCATTAAGACCACCCCTGAAGCATTAAGAGTTCCTTTCACTGGAACTAAGGGGCCAAGCCCAACCCCACACCATAATTCCCCCTTCCACCAAACTTTACACTTGGCACAATGCAGTCAGGCAAGTACCGTTCTCCTGGCAACCGGCAAACCCTGACTCGTCCATCGGATTGCCAGACAGAGAAGCGTGATTGGTCACTCCAGAGAACACGTCTCCACTGCTCTAGAGTCCAGTGGCGGCGTGCTTTACACCACTGCATCTGACGCTTTGCATTGCATTTGGTGATGTAAGGCTTGGATGCAGCTGCTTGGCCATGGAAACCCATTCCATGAAGCTCTCTACGCACTGTTTTTGAGCTAATCTGAAGGCCACACGAAGTTTGGAGGTCTGAAGCTATTGACTCTGCAGAAAGTTGGCGACTTCTGCGCACTGTGCGCCTCAGCATGCGCTGACCCCGCTCTGTGATTTTACGCGGCCTACCACTTTGTGGCTGAGTTGCAGCTGTTCCCAACTGCTTCCACTTTGTTATAATACCACTGACAGTTGACCGTGGAATATTTAGTAGTGACGAAATCTTTTTTCTGCCAACTTGATGGTAGAATTGTTTATGGGAAATTGATTCTGATTAATAAATTTACTGGTTTTTATTATATTGGTGTTTCCACTATTTAAAGTAATTACCACGTGTATTACACTGATTTGTAATGGTCCACTTTATGCCCAAGAACACCCCTTATCCATGGACTAGAATTGCTTTATTTTATGTGCTAGGAGAATCTGAGAATTGTAAAGCTGATTAAAAAGGCTCAAGAGAGCATTTATGCACTCACCGTTAACATCAACCCGAGTGGTACATGTTTGTATGGCCTTCTTTAGTCTTTCCACATACTTCATGACCCCAGACAAAGGAACTCTGCGGTCTTCTGGATATGCAGTGATCAGAATGGATGGGTAAAGCTGTGGGAAAAAAAAAGAAACGTTTATTAAATGGCCCTTGAATCATAAGACACAAACTACTAATCAAAAGTTTGGGGTCTGTAAGATTTTTTTCATTTTTTTTTTTTTTTTTTTTTTTTTTTTTTTTTTAAATAATTCTCTTGTGCTCACTAAGGCTGCATTAATATGATAAAAAATACAGTAAAAATATAAAATATTTTTTACAATTTAAAATAACTTTTCTATTTGAATATATTTTAAAGTGTAATTTATTCCCGTGATTCCTGTGATTCAGAAATCATTATAATATGCTGATTTGGTGCTCAAATAACAAATTATTATCAATGTTAAAACAGTTGTGCTGCCTCTTATTTTTGTGGAAACCATGACACATTTTTGTTTTCAGGATTTCTTTATGAATATAAAGTTAAAAAGAACAGCATTTATTTTAATCTTTTTGCAACATAAATGTCGTTAATATCATTTTTGATCAATTTAATGCATCCTTGCTGAATAAGAAAAACAAAAAGTACCCCTACAATCTTGAACGGTAGTGTATGTCATATCTGAGTGATTTACCTGAGGTATAATGTTGTGGCAGGGACAGTAAGATGCAATGTTGTCCCTGTGTTCCCTTATAAGGGGGTCTCCCCACTCCCCCCTCTCCTCAACAGTAAGCGGCAGTGAAGGGTCTTGCATTGTGCCAAGAACATCCAGAAAAGGCGCCTGCCGAGAATCGCAATGTCATATATCTTGTGGAAATATGGCTCAGGGAATGTTTGCTCAATGAAGTATTGAAGATCCACCTGTAGAATTACAGCTCTAAGAAGCAGTGGGTTATGGTTGCACAGCGCCCCCGCTAGGACAGCTCCAGCACTGCGAGCGGTGAGGGCAGTTAGAGCAGGATGAGACGTTCCCAAGTGATGTAGTGTCTGAATGCAAGCAGCAAGATCTTCCACTCCCCTCTGCTTCTGCAGCACAGAGCCCGCTCGATGCCACGCCAGACCACGCTCACCACCACCCCTGCCCAGTCACAAACAACACAAGCACACAAAGATGCAGTATTTTTCAACATACCTATGAAAAAAGATGACTAGAGTTGTAGTTCAGTACCTGACATGGCAGTAGGCCAGAGCCCAGCCGTCCTCCAGCAACAGTCTCTTCTCAGGACTGAAGGCCATATTGAGGTCAACACCATACGCTCCATAAACATGCAGAAGCAGTGGAGCGTTATGCAGCTCAGATAATGCAGGCATATGGAGGAGAGTCAAAGGCACCATTGTACCATCCTAAAAAGTCAGACATTGGGATATTACGGCTTTTTGGAATTACATGGGCAGCCTTTTGTACCACTGTACGACTTCTCATATGTAAATAACTCGTACCTGACTGGCTGCCTGCAGGCGTGTAGTGTTAAACTCAGGGAGGGAGATATACCGGATGTCCTCCTCTGTTATGGAAAGCTTTTGTTTTCTGGAGGAATAGAGGTAGCGTACAGGTGGGTGCACTGGAGAGGACAGGAGAAAACCAAATGACCCTCTGTCCACAGTCCCAACACGCTGTGGTGATAAATCACAGGCCCAGTGGGGAAGCTAAGAGCAAAATAGAAACATTGCTGTTAGAAAATACAAACAGCATCTTTGGACCGTAGTAATGTATCAGGTTAACCCTCGTGCGGTCTGAGAGAGCCTTTTAATATATCAAAAACATATTGAATATTCAAGTTCTTTGTGGCATTTTTTGGCAATGATTATAAGCAAAAATTAAATTTGATAACATGTATAAAACGCACTCTATGAAAAAAGGTTACATTACTTATGATGGGGTCTTTAGAGATCCCAGATGGTAAGACAATGTAATTGTAGCATTTAACTCTTGACAAGTTTCTATTTACATTTGTTTTATACAGTGTCATAAACATGTATGCTTACTTTATAGTGAAGTATTAAAAGGTTTAATTATATCCTAGGTCTTTCAAATGATATATGTCAAAATAATAATATTAATTTCAAAATGAATATTATTATACACTATCCTTTAAAAGATTTTAATGTTTTTGAAAGAAGTCTCTTATGCTCATTAATGCTGCATTAATTTGATCAAATACACAGCAAAAACAGTAATACAGTGAAATATTATGAGAATTTAAAATAACTGTTTTCTATTTGAATATATTTTAAAGTGTAATTTATTCCTGTGATGGCAAAGCTGAATTTTCAGCATCGTTACTCCAGTTTTCAGTGTCACATGATCCTTCAGAAATCATTCTAATATACTGTGCTCTAGGAACATTTATTATTATCAATGTTAAAAACAGTTGTGCTGCTTAATAATTTTAGCGGAAACTATTATACATTTTTTTCAGTATTTTTTGATTAACAATGTTTAAAAGAACAACATTTATTTGAAATAGAAATCTTTTGTAACATAATAAATGTATTCATTGTCACTTTTGATCAATTTAATGCACCCTTGCTGAATAAAAGTACTAATTTCAATCAATCAATAAATAAATCTCACTGACGCACTCACTGAAGTTTTGAACTGTAGTGAACATATACGTCATTAGGGTCAAAAGCATAAAGACAGTGAAGTCAGTCTTAACAGAATGAGAGTAAAAACTTTAGACTTTCTAATACATTAATGATAAGGAATAAGAAATTAATCAAATAAGATGTCATCTATACAGTAAAACAAATCCAAAATTGAAATAAAATTAAAATTAAAATGTAAATTAGCATCATTATAAATAAACATTTGTGTATGTGAATTTTGGATTCTTCAAACCTGGAGAGTGTTTAACTGATAGGGCTCTTGTGTGGTAAGAGTCTGGATCTGAAGTCGACACTGTGAATCCTTTACTGTGAACACACAGTGATCCTGAAGCAGCTCCATATCTTTAATGACAGTTCCCGGTACAGCACTGAACACAGACACCCAATGTGTCATGGACGGAGAGGCTAATGGTGCCCTGAGCAGCTTGAGATTTGAGAAGAAAAAAATTACACAGTTATAATTTAGTTCTGAACAATACTGCTCTCTTGGGGCTGGAATTACCTGATACTCCTGATGTGCTCCAGTGTTAGCAAGGATGAACAGGTGGTTGTCCGAGTGCTCCACATGATAAAGTAGACCAGGCTGACGGGACTGGATGAGGGTGGGGAATGAAAGTGGAGTCTTGCTGTCAATGAACCACACCTCAGAACTGATCTTACTACTGCAGTTAATGGTCACCAGCCTCTGGTCTCTGGAACGACTGACCTCCACAAAGAACCTGAGGAGGGGGCAGAAGACCACATCAATGCTGGCCAAAATAACTCTTCACCAACAATTAGGGCTTAAAGTCCAATCAAATTTGACAGTTCTTATGGAATATTGCAGTATTTGTAAATGAGTTATCTGTGCATATATTTTTTTAATTCATGTGGCCTTGTAATATTTAATCAAAATAACTTCCCCTCCCTCTCGGAACAACATCTCTTCTCTGATCATGTGTTTTTTTATAGTGCGAAGGCGGGATATCCTGTCACTCACATGAGATCACAGCAATAGCAAACCACAACTATCCAGTCAGTTCCAGATGGACATAATCAAATCCCGCCCTATATTTTTTCTTGTTCGAGAAGCCGTTTCACTCGGATATATGTCACAATAGAGAGGAAAAGACTATCGCATGCCGACTTTAAGCACACTCTGGTCTTACTCTGGATCCTTTTCTTCATAAACAGGGGTGGTTTGGACACCAGAATCACTGAGATGAACACGGAAAACACGCAAGCAACGAAGAGCCTCCTGGGTGCTGTAGAAAAGGATGTCATCTGCTGCCCATTCTGCAAAAGAGAAGATATTTGTGAAGAACAAACTCTGTTTCAATTACTATCAAAGTATAGTAAATCTTACCAAAGCTGAGCACGTTGTCTAAAACCAACATGGCATTTTGATGAAGGTTGACACCTCCTAGATGGACCAACACACATCTGGTCTCTTCATGGTGGTTTTTCTTTACAGTGGCGGCCAGCATGGTCTCTGTGGGAGAGAGTCTGACCCTCTGGATGCTTCCATATCCATCTCCTGCCCAGTCTGCTCTGAACACCTCCACCATCTCCTGCTCACCTGTATGCAGAGATTTACTGGTTTCTACTTGGAACTAAATAAAGTGTCTTTTCTGAAATGGTTCCTCTTTAATATATTTTACCGTGTGCCAGGGTCGATCTGTAGATTCTTTTGCCATCTTCAAAGTATACATGATGGTGTCCCTGAAACTTGAGATGATGTTGAGGGAATGATGACTCATATCAATCGTGTATTATACACTTTGCACCATTACAGTTGCTTACCTCTGAATTTTCTGGCACATTGGCAAACTTCTTATGAATCGAATGCAATCTTCTTTTAAAACGCTGCTCCTGACCTGTGAGTTTCTGCAGTTGGGCTTTAGACAGCTCAGCTGTAGTCTGTGAGAATCCAATAAATGAAGGTCATGTTGATACAAAAAGTTGACTTGCAGTGTGATTATGCAATACTCCATCTACATGCAATTTAAACAGTATTTTGCTAATTATTATTTTTGATTATTATGCATGTCGATATACATATATGCATTTTGTTACTTTTTCTAACGAATAACACTTGCTACTTTTTTCTTGCTACTGTACTAAATTCACACTTTTACATTCTATTTTTCAATGCTACATATATTTTAGAATCTATGAATGATTTGTGTTTATTATTGCCATGTACTTGTATGACAGTCTCAGCGAATGTCAAACGAATGTTCAATATCTTTAAAGCAGTTATGCAAAAAGTACATGAGCAAAAGTAAAACCAAAACATGTAGGAACTTGATCTTACCTCAGTGTAAAGACGTGAGATTAATGGGTGTATATTCATCCGATGTATATTGCGTGAAACTGGTCGCAAAAGCAGCAGACATGAGGAGGTGATCAGATTCATTTAATGCAGCAAGAATGTCACTGTCTAATTAGTTTCTGTTACATTAAATGTCAGAAATACAGTGCATTAATCATTCTGGGTAAGTGTCACATTCAAAATACTTAAACTTCCCTGCAGCCCAATGTGCTTATTCTGTAGAACTGTGGTGCACTGACATTTACACTATCGATGTCCGTTCATTTGAGTCGGATCTTTTTAATGAACCGGTTGAATTGGTTCACAAAACCTGTCTGAACGATTCATTTACCAGTCGGAATCATAGGTCGGAATCAATCGGTCCGAGCAGTTCTTGATCAACACTTGAACATTGAAACTTTCAAAACAGACTCTCTCTGACATGTGCAACTGAAAATAAACCGAATATTGAGCTGAATTCGCTGATAAAGGTGAATTTTGGAATGTTTATTGTGATTGCAAACTGTGTTTATGTTCTTAATTACCTTTTTATGAGCTGAATGGCTACAACTAACTGAGCTGGAACACATGAAGTTAAAATAAACACCGCTATTAGAGATTATGTGACTTCACGTCGCTGTATTTTTAATCGGCTCTTTGAGACGAACTATTCAAAAGAACCGATTCGCAGAAATGAGTCGGACTCCCTATCAGTCGATCACCAACGGCGCTAAAATATGACATCTAGTTCAGGCAAGAGTAATAGAGGCAAAAATCATAGATGATAGCCGATAGAGCAGAGTGTTCGATGACTCTGGTAATGAATTGGATTTTCTTTCCTCCTGCAACAAGAGGAGGTGGTGTACGGAAGTAGTGTGGGATTTTATTACTAAGCAACAGAGACCAGTACATACCGGCGAATTAGTAAAAACGGTATTAAATTGTACCATCGACTTTAACCACATCCAGAGAACAAATGCCAAATAAGCCTTCGCCTAGACTCTGCAGTCTGTTGTCGTTGTAGTACTACGTTATTTTCTGCATGAAGCCGAAACAAATCGACCAGGTTGCTCTGCCATGAATACATGTAAAGATCCCCCATTAGCTGCGACAGAAATGCATGCGAATAATCACCAAAATCACGACTCTCACTGTGGAACCGATGTGGCCCGTGCACGATGGGGACTTCTGCGACAGGTGAGGGGGTTTCAGTGAATCTCCTTTAGTTTACAGCTGAATGCATTTGTTAAGCGTAAATGTAATGCGTTATGTAATGCGGTTATCACGTCTGACATATGGATGCGTCTATGTAGTAGCATCTGATGTATCTCTTCACAATGCAGGTTTTGAAACGCAAGCAGCTCGACAGTTCAGCTGTTCAGCAGGTGTCAGTACGAAGATTCTCCTCCTTTAACCTGTTCTCCAGGAGCAGGGTCACTCCCACAGAGACGGATGACCCATCAGACGGGCAGTTGGTGGAGTACAGAAGTGCAATCTTTCCCCAGTACAGTGCCTTACTCAGGTATGCTGTAGAAAGTGTTGAGTACACTATTTGTTGGTGTTTTTTCATTTCCACACACCCATGGTCTCTCAAGGACTTCCCGTTTTAAGGGATAGTTCACTCAAAAATGCAAATTCTGTCATCTTTTACTCTTTTACTTTGTCATTCAAACTCGTATAATATTCTTTCTTCACAAAACACAAAAGGAAAAGTTCTGAATTATGGTTATGCTGATTTTATTCCATACAATGAATTGGGACTAAAGGTGTCAAACTCCAAAAAAAAAAAACAAAAAAAAAACAACAACATAGAAGCATCATAAAAGTTGCCAGTATGACTTTTATTATAAGTTTAGATGAAATTTAAGTCAAAATATGTCTTCACAGCCATTGCCATCATTCATTTTCATTGTATAAAAAAAAGAGCAGCTTGGCCATTCTGCTAATAATAACTGCTTTATTTATAGCAGAGTGGGTGAATAAACGATGACAGTATTTTTATTTTTATTTTAACTATTCCTTTTGGTCATGTCAGTATAGTAATAATAATAGGTTTTATTTATAAAGCGTTTTTCCCAAGCTCTAGGTCGCTGTACAAAAAAATAACACATACACAGCATCAAACATAAGCACCAATTATAGTACATAGATATACATATACACATACAAATATACAGCAACTAAACAGCAGAACACTAAACAGAAGAGGGTTGGAAATACAGTAAGAAAAGATACGTTTTTAGTTGAGATTTGAATGAGGATATAGTAGCAGTGTCACGAAGAGTAAGAGGGAGAGAATTCCAGAGTTTCGGAGCCACAGCACTGAATGATCTACCACCACATTATGATTAAACAAATTCTGTTGTTTATACTAACATTAATGTTTTGTCAGTATCTCAGCTTATTTATGTCTATATCATGTTTATTGATGCATTTCAGAGACAATCTTGGCCCTATTAGAGTGGATGAGGTGCTCAGCAGCTTTGACAACACAGGAAATGTCTGTGAGTATCTTTTCTGTGCACGTTCATACTTCTTTTGTTGCATGTAGGTTGTGAAACGGATCACATGGTGGTATTTGCTCTTTTAATGCAGTCTTCTATACTTTTTGAATATGAATGTACAATACTCTGTAATCTTAAACTGAACATGACCTATGGCAGGCAGCGGGGGGTCAGATAAAGCTGCAGCTCCATGGTGCACCAGAGGCAGGCACACTTGAGCCTTATAAGCACCTTATTATAAGCAACTTATTGACTTCTGCTGTCTATGACAGGGAGTATTAAAGTATATTATTACTATTTAGTGTATTAAATAGTCTGTGAAATGCACATTTTTATGTTATACACTTCCATTCAAACGTTTGAGGTTAGTAAGATTTTAGTTTTTTGGAAGAAATTAATACTTTTTTGTCTTTGTAGTGCAGTATGAAAGGGATAGTCTGTCCACAAATGTAAATTTACTGTACGAATTAGCTCAGAGGGGAAATATTAATAATTATTCATTACTCCTTATGATTATTCATTATGATTAATTATGAATATTTGAATCAGTTAATGAGATTAACTTGATGTTGCTACATTAACATTCCAATCAATCAATCAGTTCATCCTGTGAACACTCAGTATTGATTATTAATTAATTCTAAGAAAAGGATATTTTTCATGGCCACAGAAAAATAGTTCTTCCTTTGTATTAACATAAGTGCTTAGAGCACATAACAAGATCGATCATTTAAGTGACAATTTGTTTGCAGGCAGGGAGTCAGAACCAAACATACAGTGGGGAGAACAAGTATTTGATACACTGCCGATTTTGCAGGTTTGCCCACTTACAAAGCATGTAGAAGTCTGTAATTATTATCATAGGTACTCTTCAACTGTGAGTGACGGAATCTAAAACAAAAATCCAGAAAATCACATTGTATGATTTTTAAGAAATGAATTTGCATTTTATTGCATGACATAAGTATTTGATACATCAGAAAAGCAGAACTTAATATTTGGTACAGAAACCTTTGTTTGCAATTACAGAGATCATACGTTTCCTGTAGTTCTTGACCAGGTTTGCACACACTGCAGCAGGGATTTTGGCCCACTCCTCCATACAGACCTTCTCCAGATCCTTCAGGTTTCGGGGCTGTCGCTGGGCAATACGGACTTTCAGCTCCCTCCAAAGATTTTCTATTGGGTTCAGGTCTGGAGACTGGCTAGGCCACTCCAGGACCTTGAGATGCTTCTTACGGAGCTACTCCTTAGTTGCCCTGGCTGTGTGTTTCGGGTCGTTGTCATGCTGGAAGACCCAGCCACGACCCATCTTCAATGCTCTTACTGAGGGAAGGAGGTTGTTGGCCAAGATCTCGCGATACATGGCCCCATTCATCCTCCCCTCAATACGGTGCAGTCGTCCTGTCCCCTTTGGAGAAAAGCATCCCCAAAGAATGATGTTTCCACCTCCATGCTTCACAGTTGGGATGGTGTTCTTGGGGTTGTACTCATCCTTCTTCCTCCAAACACAGCGAGTGGAGTTTAGACCAAAAAGCTCTATTTTTGTCTCATCAGACCACATGATCATCCAGATGGTCATTGGCAAACTTCAGACGGGCCTGGACATGCGCTGGCTTGAGCAGGGGGACCTTGCGTGCGCTGCAGGATTTTAATCCATGACAGCGTAGTGTGTTACTAATGGTTTTCTTTGAGACTGTGGTCCCAGCTCTCTTCAGGTCATTGACCAGGTCCTGCCGTGTAGTTCTGGGCTGATCCCTCACCTTCCTCATGATCATTGATGCCCCACGAGGTGAGATCTTGCATGGTGCCCCAGACCGAGGGAGATTGACCGTCATCTTGAACTTCTTCCATTTTCTAATAATTGCGCCAACAGTTGTTGCCTTCTCACCAAGCTGCTTGCCTATTGTCCTGTAGCCCATCCCAGCCTTGTGCAGGTCTACAGTTTTATCCCTGATGTCCTTACACAGCTCTCTGGTCTTGGCCATTGTGGAGAGGTTGGAGTTTGTTTGATTGAGTGTGTGGACAGGTGTCTTTTATACAGGTAACGAGTTCAAATAGGTGCAGTTAATACAGGTAATGAGTGGAGAACAGGAGGGCTTCTTAAAGAAAAACTAACAGGTCTGTGAGAGCTGGAATTCTTACTGGTTGGTAGGTGATCAAATACTTATGTCATGCAATAAAATGCAAATTAATTATTTAAAAATCATACAATGTGATTTTCTGGATTTTTGAAGATTTTTCTCACAGTTGAAGAGTACCTATGATAAAAATTACAGACCTCTACATGCTTTGTAAGTAGGAAAACCTGCAAAATCGGCAGTGTATCAAATACTTGTTCTCCCCACTGTATATGGTGCACAAATTTTATTAACTAAATCACGGACAAGACTAAAACTAACATAAAACACACATCACACATACATGGTAAGAGGCAAAGTTAAAGTGGTTGGAAGAACCGGGTCAGAACAGATGGATGAAGTTATGGAAAGAGTCTAAAACCTGAGAGAACCATCATTGATAAGCTCCTTTGTCTGAACAAAGAGGTTTACAGTTTTACTAACTACACAGCGATTTGTATTTCGTAGTACGTTACTTGCATTTGCCTGGGAAGGCGTCCAGATATACAGTCGCAGGAGAAATTCTTGATGGTTCCGTCTGATGGTTTTGCAGTTGCGATCGTTTCCTTCCGTGTCGAGCGAAAGGAACGATGGTGAACTTGCATGGTTGTTTCGACTCCGTTGAGGTTGAGGAAGTTGCACGTGGCGTGAGGAGTTTGGGCCTGCTGGCCCACCGGCCGTGTGGTGGCATCGGGTTTCCTGTCCCACACACGCACATGGTTCTGACATGATTCAATGGGTCTGTGCCCATTTATACTTCAGTTAATGCAACAAACACACACTGCATCCTCTGAAGAAGGGACATACATGAAAGTGTAAGTCGTGAAACGAGCATTAATTTGATAGGAGACAAGACATATATGAGGTTACATGAACTAGTAAGTTGCTCATAAGACATGCATAAACGAAATACCATACAAGAGACCCTTTACAAAACAGTTTAAATTGTACACACAATGTCCTGGGGTGCATGTTCATTTATAGAACAGTTTTCTATAAATGAATGCAGGAAAGTCCTTTTTAAGGGCATTGGGTCCCTTTTCAAAAAGAATCAATTTAGAGTCACAGCTCTCTGGAAATTCCTTTAAGTCGTAAACCAAGTCTTATCTGATGGTAGCCATGGTAACAGAGACCTTCCCTGCTCTTCTGGGGGATGTTTTCACCCAACTTTGTTGGGAGAGTAAGTTTGCTGGATCATTCATTAAATATAATGAATGAATAATTGCGTCTGATTTGTCTCAGTCGTTACATTTACCTTCATGCCGTTCTAAACCTTTCTTCTGTTGAGCACAAAAGGAGTTGTTCGGCAGATACACCAAAGAAACAGAATCTGTTGCTGGCTATATCTGAGACTCATAATGGTATTTTAATGGAATTTTGTATATATTTTTTTCAGTTATGGTTCTTTGTTGTGTAGGATGAAAGAACGGCTCAGACGTTTTTAGTTGAAAACATATTTAAAACTTTTTTTTTATGCAGATTACTTGTTTTAGGATAGGAAGGAGACTGATCCCGTGCTGGTTTTCAGTATCTTGTGGTCTGAAATGTCTTGAAATATTTGGCTCTTTTACTGGATTAGTTAAAAGGGGCAGCATGGCTCTCTTCTGCGGCAGGGTCATCGCTTCTCTTTTCAGACCTTCCTCTCAACCACCCTTAATTGATCTTACGCATTGGTAAGCCCAAACATCTCCCCCATGTCCTTGTCAGCTCAGCTGGGCAGGCTCATTGTCTGCAAAGAGGGGTGCCCCATGTGTTACCCACCTCACATACCCAGTTTAAAATCCTTGTTTCAGGATTTGACAAGCCGAAAGGTCTCTATGTCCTCTGAGGCACTGAATGTGGATTAGCTATCCAAATGTATGGATTACGGTGATCCAACTTGTCAGGGTTGGAAGGGTTGACGGTGCTGTGGGTTTAAGTGCTGTTGTTTCCAGCAGGGATCAAGAGGGACACAAAAGGTCTTATCTGAACATGCTGGGTGGACATGAAGAGCTTTAGAGAGGCTTGTTGACCATTGGTTTAGATTCAAACATCAGTTCTTCTGCTGTCATGTGCTCAGGTCAGAGTTGGTTAAAAACTAAAGAAAAATGTAGTTGCAGTAGTTTGGAATACTGATACTCATTTCAGAGGAGCTCTTTGCAGCCAGGTGATGTAGTTACAACATCTACTAGCAGGGGCTAACAAGACACTAAGTTCTTTCACACAAACCATCTTTTCAGGAAATTTACTGGTAAATTACAGTTTAGAGGTCATGTGTGAATAGAGCATGAGATTACCAATATGAGCACGTACAGGGACGCTTTGACGCAAGAAGTCTGCTTTGGACCAATCATGAAGTTCTGATGGAGATTTTCTCCACAAGCACAGTTTAAATGCTACATGGCTAGACGTGCTACACGGCAGATAATAATTTTTCAAAGTTGTATTTAAAACGAAGATGTTTTGAGTACATTTTACAAGAAAATACCATTTCAGTCTTTCTACTTCAAAATTTAATGTTTAAAGTTAGGGTAGGCAATGTTTTTCATAAACCCTTTTTGTTATAATGGTTGAAACTCTCTTCACATCCTCATAGTAATCAATAATAGAAGTGTTCTAAATATTTAAAAAATTACATATATCTTCTGTGGAAGTCTCAGGACCAAAACATTTTCGTCCAATCAATACATTCAGTCCGAATGCAATGATAGGATGTCTTACCTGCCTGTCAACCAATGTATTTCCATACCTCCGCACACCTGCTCACACAGACATCACACGTCATCAATGCATTTCATGAGGCTTTGTGAGTTGTAGACAGACAGTCACAGAGCGCCGCAAACAAACAACAGTCGTCTTTTACAGTTTCTCATGAACAAAAACAAGAAGTTTATGCTGCTTTCATGTCGTAATGACCATAATTATAAGATGGCAACTCGTGATGTTCACGTCCTCAGACTTGGAATTATGCGTTTCTATTGCAACACTATCAACGCTGAAATTAATCTGCAGCAGTCAGGTGTTACAAGCCAAAACTCTGTCTTTACATTCATTATTATTGTAATGTTATGTGCTTTGAGACATGATTTAACGTCGTCTCTTGTGCCGCTTAGCAGACTCTGCTCTGGCTGTGCGTGTTCATGTGCTTTTAAAGGAGGCATGGCTTTGTAGATGCTTTGAAGGGAGGGTGGGATCTTATGCTTTCAAAGCTAGCTTGCTATTGCTAGCCTCTCTGAAATTGCCTACCCTACCTTTAATTCAGCGTGTTACTTGCCATTTCTTTGTAGTTATTTGTAAAATTTACTAGCAGTTTCTGAGTGAAAAATGTTTCAAAAGTAAATATTACACCATTTTTTCCCCCAGTGTAGACGGCAGTTGCATACTACTGCTCGACGTCTCGCGTTTTTAAAAGCGAAAGCGCATTCTGTATTTTCACCCCTTTGCACTTTTCACTCGGTAGTCAAAAAATTTTGTCACGTTGGACAGATAGTGAAACTAAGTGCCAGAGTTTACTGGTAATTTAGTGCTGATGTGTGAATGATACTGTAACAATAAAAAAAATAGAAAGCTGTTATATGTGTGGTTAGCAGATTTGGTACGTTTACTGGAAAAGTCGGTCAAATGGCAATTTTACTGTAATTTACCAGGTTCAGTGTGTTAAAGCGGCTTATGCTATCCAGTCCAAACCTTGGCCTCTTACATCGTTTGCATAGTAAGGTTGACTAGTCAAACAACCAACTGGTTCATTAGTGACTTCACCTAGTTCATATTTTTCTTATATATATATATATATATATATATATATAAAATATTATATTTTTATATATATATATATATATGAAATATTATATTTTTATATATATATATATATATATATATATATAAGAAAAATATTAACTAGGTGAAGTTAATAAATAAATAAATATATATATATATATATATATATATGTATAATATTTTTTATATACAAACCCGATTCCAAAAAAGTTGGGACACTGTACAAATTGTGAATAAAAAAGGAATGCAATAATTTACAAATCTCATAAACTTATATTTTATTCACAATAGAATATAGATAACATATCAAATGTTGAAAGTGAGACATTTTGAAATGTCATGCTAAATATTGGCTCATTTTGGATTTAATGAGAGGTACACATTCCAAAAAAGTTGGGACAGGTAGCAATAAGAGGCCGGAAAAGTTAAATGTACATATAAGGAACAGCTGGAGGACCAATTTGCAACTTATTAGGTCAATTGGCAACATGATTGGGTATAAAAAAGAGCCTCTCAGAGTGGCAGTGTCTCTCAGAAGTCAAGATGGGCAGAGGATCACCAATTCCCCCAATGCTGCGGCGAAAAATAGTGGAGCAATATCAGAAAGGAGTTTCTCAGAGAAAAATTGCAAAGAGTTAGAAGTTATCATCATCTACAGTGCATAATATCATCCAAAGATTCAGAGAATCTGGAACAATCTCTGTGCGTAAGGGTCAAGGCCGGAAAACCATACTGGATGCTCGTGATCTTCGGGCCCTTAGACGGCACTGCATCACATACAGGAATGCTACTGTAATGGAAATCACAACATGGGTTCAGGAATACTTCCAGAAAACATTGTCGGTGAACACAATCCACCGTGCCATTCGCCGTTGCCGGCTAAAACTCTATAGGTCAAAAAAGAAGCCATATCTAAACATGATCCAGAAGCGCAGGCGTTTTCTCTGGGCCAAGGCTCATTTAAAATGGACTGTGGCAAAGTGGAAAACTGTTCTGTGGTCAGACGAATCAAAATTTGAAGTTCTTTTTGGAAAACTGGGACGCCATGTCATCCGGACTAAAGAGGACAAGAACAACCCAAGTTGTCATCAGCGCTCAGTTCAGAAGCCTGCATCTCTGATGGTGTGTGGCATGGGCAGCTTACACATCTGGAAAGGCACCATCAATGCTGAAAGGTATATCCAAGTTCTAGAACAACATATGCTCCCATCCAGACGTCGTCTCTTTCAGGGAAGACCTTGCATTTTCCAACATGACAATGCCAGACCACATACTGCATCAATTACAACATCATGGCTGCGTAGAAGAAGGATCCGGGTACTGAAATGGCCAGCCTGCAGTCCAGATCTTTCACCCATAGAAAACATTTGGCGCATCATAAAGAGGAAGATGTGACAAAGAAGACCTAAGACAGTTGAGCAACTAGAAGCCTGTATTAGACAAGAATGGGACAACATTCCTATTCCTAAACTTGAGCAACTTGTCTCCTCAGTCCCCAGACGTTTGCAGACTGTTATAAAAAGAAGAGGGGATGCCACACAGTGGTAAACATGGCCTTGTCCCAACTTTTTTGAGATGTGTTGATGCCATGAAATTTAAAATCAACTTATTTTTCCCTTAAAATTATACATTTTCTCAGTTTAAACATTTGATATGTCATCTATGCTGTATTCTGAATAAAATATTGAAATTTGAAACTTCCACATCATTGCATTCTGTTTTTATTCACAATTTGTACAGTGTCCCAACTTTTTTGGAATCGGGTTTGTGTATACACTCACCTAAAGGATTATTAGGAACACCATACTAATACTGTGTTTGACCCCCTTTCGCCTTCAGAACTGCCTTAATTCTACGTGGCATTGATTCAACAAGGTGCTGAAAGCATTCTTTAGAAATGTTGGCCCATATTGATAGGATAGCATCTTGCAGTTGATGGAGATTTGTGGGATGCACATCCAGGGCACGAAGCTCCCGTTCCACCACATCCCAAAGATGCTCTATTGGGTTGAGATCTGGTGACTGTGGGGGCCATTTTAGTACAGTGAACTCATTGTCATGTTCAAGAAACCAATTTGAAATGATTCAAGCTTTGTGACATGGTGCATTATCCTGCTGGAAGTAGCCATCAGAGGATGGGTACATGGTGGTCATAAAGGGATGGACATGGTCAGAAACAATGCTCAGGTAGGCCGTGGCATTTAAATGATGCCCAATTGGCACTAAGGGGCCTAAAGTGTGCCAAGAAAACATCCCCCACACCATTACACCACCACCACCAGCCTGCACAGTGGTAACAAGGCATGATGGATCCATGTTCTTATTCTGTTTACGCCAAATTCTGACTCTACCATCTGAATGTCTCAACAGAAATCGAGACTCATCAGACCAGGCAACATTTTTCTAGTCTTCAACTGTCCAATTTTGGTGAGCTCGTGCAAATTGTAGCCTCTTTTTCCTATTTGTAGTGGAGATGAGTGGTACCCGGTGGGGTCTTCTGCTGTTGTAGCCCATCCGCCTCAAGGTTGTGCGTGTTGTGGCTTCACAAATGCTTTGCTGCATACCTCGGTTGTAACGAGTGGCTATTTCAGTCAAAGTTGCTCTTCTATCAGCTTGAATCAGTCGGCCCATTCTCCTCTGACCTCTAGCATCAACAAGGCATTTTCGCCCACAGGACTGCCGCATACTGGATGTTTTTCCCTTTTCACACCATTCTTTGTAAACTCTAGAAATGGTTGTGCGTGAAAATCCCAGTAACTGAGCAGATTGTGAAATACTCAGACCGGCCCGTCTGGCACCAACAACCATGCCACGCTCAAAATTGCTTAAATCACCTTTCTTTCCCATTCTGACATTCAGTTTGGAGTTCAGGAGATTGTCTTGACCAGGACCACACCCCTAAATGCATTGAAGCAACTGCCATGTGATTGGTTGATTAGATAATTGCATTAATGAGAAATTGAACAGGTGTTCCTAATAATCCTTTAGGTGAGTGTATATATATATATATATATAATATTATTATATAATATAATATTTTTTTTGGATGGTAAAACACAAAAAAGTTGTCTTTAAATTCATGCACTTTAAAGCACCGTCATTTCAATCATGTACATTTGTTTTTGGTCAGTACTTTTTTAATAGCGTTTAACAATTGTAAACAAACCAAACAAGTGGTAACATATATTTAATTTATTTATATTTTACAAAATACTACTGACAACTGTGTATCTTTAACTACACATCATACACTGTTGTATGAACACCCAGCCAGTAACTTTTTTTAACTTTAAAAAAGCTTTTTCCAATTTAAGTTAGTTGTAAGCTGTATGTTTGATTCACTAAAAAGAGTTGTTCATTCAGTAATCGAACTGCAAAGATCAGTTGTGAGATCATGCTTTAGATTCATTAGGGAGATGCCAGAATGTTCGGACACTGTTCTGTCCGCATCGGATGAAGAATGCATGTGTGAGAACCTTTAACGGAACCAAACCTCATGGGTATTGGTAGGATACTCTCAGCCAGCTCAGCCAGTCCAGCCAGGGTCTTTATCCTGTGCCTTGAGTTAAAACATTCTTTAGAGAGGTCACATGATGAGGTGGAGGAACTGATCCCCTCTGAAATCACGACATTCAAGCTTACTAACAGGCAACGCTCAGTCTCAGCAGGGTTTCTGCTGAACACCCCACCAGTGCAGTTATCACAAATCCATGTGTAATGGTGACTTTTAGAACCTTTTCATAGCTAAATAAGTGTTATTAGTGTGTGCGTGTGTCTTTCTTTTTATTTGAATCATGTGTTTGTTGGTTTCCACTCACATGCCTGTCTGTCCTACCCCCTGCTTGGGCAATTATGTAGATTGGGGGACCCGGTGTACTAATTGCTCAGATTGAGGCTGTCCAATGAGGCCTGGTTAGACCTGCAGAGGTCAGAGGTCTGGCTCTCCATCTCTGCCTTATTCTGCTCTCCTGTGTTGGTGAGAGTTAATTAACCCTGCTCTCAAACTGTTTACAGGACGGCTCGCTGACCAGACTCAAGCCCTCATTACTGCAGAACGGCCTGTTGAACATGTGCAGACAGGGTCCAAAAATTAACACTCGCCAAGCACCAAATGCCAGCTAGAATTGTCCTTGGCGAATAAATAAAACAGTTTCTCACCAGTTGGATGAAAAATGTATTAGGAACTACCCGCTGTTGTTAGCAATGTGAACTATTCAGTCAGTTAGTCTACTACTAAAATTTGTTTTACCTAAAATGTGCAAAATAATTATCAATAGGCCAAATAATTTATTTGATTTGTTATTAGAAGTAATATTGCAAAATACAGTATTTTGGCCAATAAGAAATATTTATGACCGTTCTCAGTTCACACAGCATTGTCAGGGGACCTGCACTATTTTTTAAATTAAATTAAATTATTTTTTATTATTTATAGAGTATATAGTTTATAAATGTTATCCAAATACTGCAGCAGTTAAGCAGGAAAATAAATGTATTCAGGAGAAAAAAAAATAGAGAAACATTCGTACTTCACTTTCCTGTTCTCCACCATTTCACTGTTACTTTCCTCATTAATTTATTCTTATAGCATTAAGACTTTAATCTCATAATGCCATATTCTTTATTTTCATAATTTTGACAAAATAGTACAACTTCAGCAATGTTACGACAAGAGGCAGTTTTAACTTTAAGTGGCATAGCATCTTATGCACAGAAGTCATTTGCACATCCGGTTGTCATTGCCGGAACATGTCGCCGTATGTTGTGGCACCTCCAATACCCTAGTGACGCATGCCGCTGTCTGCCGCGCTTTATGTAGATGGTGTAACATGCACAGTAAACGGCAGAGCAACATTTATTTAATAATAAGTTGCTTTCAAAAAATGGTTTATAACTTACATCCCGGAGTTAGGCTTCTCCATTTTTAATATCAGCCTCATGGCCTGTTGTATGTATTTGTATATTTATTATAATACGTTTCATTTTTTTGTATAATTTTTAAAAATGTATTTAAATGCATATTGTAAATACACAGTTGTCTTGATAACTCAACAATTTTTTTATATTTGCATAGGATTGACAGTTCAGCTGTGTCATTTGCAATTATAAAAGAATAGACACTATTTAGATTTAGGTGGCCACGACTAAAAAAAGTGAAACCAGCAGGGGTATGTGCCACCACAAATCAGACACTTATCAATCAAGTATTTTATATTGTAAACTACCATGAGAGAAAATGGCACAAACCATTTAAAAGTGACACCTAACGTTCTGAAATGCGTTATGAAAACTGGCACCAACCATTTAGAAGTGTGCTGGACCTTGACACTGGCTCTTCACAATGCAGAGTAATGTAGGTCTGTGGATATTATAGTAAGCTGGATGTCTATTATAATGTGGCTACAGCAAGTCAAATACTTTATACAACTATTCAAAACTCCAGAAAGAATGCATGTTCACATTGTTAAAAATGGTTTTATTTCTTATTACATGCATAGTGACCCATGATAGATTTATTTTGTGTTTCCGAGACTGTCCGTTTTTTCGTGATCAACAACAACATACAGTAGCACTGGTATTACACAACATTCAGTGGCACATGCCACTCAAATATAGATGTGCCACAAATGGAACATCACAATTTTAGTCGCATATGCCACTATCGGATGTGCCACTAAGCATAGCAGCATGTGCCAATGGTTTCTGTGCGTAAGATGCCATAGTTATGACTTTATACTTGAAACTTTAAGATTCTCAAACAAGGCCTATTATGAGATTATTCCTTTTTCTATTTCAATTATACTATATCCATTTTTTTGTTTTATTTTTTATGTAATAATAATAATGTGGCCTGTAATTTTTTCAATTCACACAAAGTTTATTTGGGGACACTGAGTCTAAAATGAAATAAAATGAAATAAAATCAAATCAAATCAAATCAGAACTGACCTGGACTCTGTGCTGAATGATAAATGACTGACCCAGATTAAAGTCATTATGGGAAGCATTATTATAAAACATAATGTTCTTTTTCTGGCTATGTGCAAAATGGCATCATAAAAGGATTTGCTTTTTTATACAAGCACGAGTATAAAAGCAAATGTTCTTAATCATGGCTACAGGGGTCAGCAGAGGGGCGAGATGTATCAGAGTTAAGAGATGTGATAAAGGAAACCCTGAAGGAAAGAAATTACAATACTAGACTTTGCAGGGACATTGTGTGGGGTGTAATGCCACAGTAATTACCAACATACCTTAGCAGCCAGGTAACACTTTTTCTTTTGTTGCAAAGGTCCCTTCTAGTCTGGAATTAGAAGGGAGAGAGGGTGAATGAAGAAAATAATAACACCCTAGAAATTCACACTCCGGACTTGTGTAGTATTAGACATTTTCTCCATCATTTTTTCAAGTTTTCACCTTTTGCCCGTCATGCATTACTTTTTTGACTATTCACTTGTCTGTGAACTAACTGGCTTCAAAAGGAAAGCTAGACTTTGATGAAGTTCACACAATTTTTGTCCTAAACATTCTAATTAGTTTGATACAACCATGAGAAGCCATGCTTTACCGTGCTTTTACTACAAGTAAAGTGTGTTTAAAACTTTCCAAGAGCAACAGTGTTGTTGGATAGTCAGAAAGTGTCTAACATCTATTTAGCATTATCTAGCAGGTGCAAATTTAAAGTTTAGGAGGGCAAGTTTACACTTATGACACTAGTATCTTGATGTTAAATAGTTTATCTTGCTGTTTTGACATCTCAGAGAGTTCTAAAACAGATGCAATCTCTGTATTGATTAAAAATGAATCAAAAAATGTCATGAATAAAAATCTTGAATCTCTAAATCAAGCCCCGCCTTCTCCATGGTGTTTCCATCATACCATGTCTAAAGAACCTAGATAGTACCGTGGTACTTTTAAGCACTTTTATTGTTAGTGTAGAGAACAACAAATTACCCATAGGCCACTGTTTCTCTGTGAATGTGTGTTTCTGTGCTCCCATTGGACTTGTAAGTGATTAATGTAATGTAGTTAATTTGTCTCTCATTTCTCTGTCCATCAGACTGCACTTTTTTTGTCATCCTATTGGTGCGTTTGTGGACCCCCCTAAATGCTCGAATTCACCCTTTCGCCTGTCGAGTCCCCGGTTCCCGGTTTGCCTAGCAACCATGCCAGGTCTCCAGCAGCCCTAATGTACTTGATGATGTTTTAAAACAAATAGATCATTTATCTGATTAGCGTCTTGGTGGAGAACAAGCCATGTGAATGGCCACCTCTTACTCAGAGCTTGGGCAGCACTCCAAAAAACCTGACTCCCGGGAGGGATGCGTGTGTGTGTGTGTGCTATCTGAATGTATGTTCGTCTGCAAAGCACTCAATGTAATGACTCTCACACACTTATTTTTGTAAGTGCTGTCTCTTGGTTTACATGTATGTGACCTAATTAACAGAACTAACATGCCATGTATTTTTTTTAATTGGCTTTTATGTTTTTACAAATGTTAATTTTAATCATTTATATTAATATTTTATTTTAATTTAAAACTTTATATCCTTTATGGTGAAAACTTGCTAACAACAACAGATGTTTTTACCTCTATTATCAGACAGTTAATTTCACCAACATTTAGTCAAAAACGGGGGTTTACATATTTATTACTTATATATTTCAGTATATATTACAATTTTATCTTTGATGCATTGATAATAACATTTTGGTCAATACAATAACCTGATAATTATTTTCATGTTATGGCCGATTTTAAAATTCTAGACTATGTTGTCTAAATCAATTAAAAATAAAACACTAAAATCAATCATTATAAATGCTAAGTGAATTACAACATTATGTACAGTAAGAAAAGATTACATTTAACAGTGTTATTAAAGTGTTCATCTTTTTAAAGATAAACTTTAGTGGGTGTTCTAAATGTACACATAAGCATGAACAGTTAAATATCCAATGTCAGCTTATATATATCCAATATTAATAAATCAGACGATAACAGATACAGTGGGGAGAACAAGTATTTGATACACTGCCGATTTTGCAGGTTTGCCCACTTACAAAGCATGTAGAAGTCTGTAATTTTTATCATAGGTACACTTCAACTGTGAGTGACGGAATCTAAAACAAAAATCCAGAAAATCACATTGTATGATTTTTAAGAAATGAATTTGCATTTTATTGCATGACATAAGTATTTGATACATCAGAAAAGCAGAACTTAATATTTGGTACAGAAACCTTTGTTTGCAATTACAGAGATCATACGTTTCCTGTAGTTCTTGACCAGGTTTGCACACACTGCAGCAGGGATTTTGGCCCACTCCTCCATACAGACCTTCTCCAGATCCTTCAGGTTTCGGGGCTGTCGCTGGGCAATACGGACTTTCAGCTCCCTCCAAAGATTTTCTATTGGGTTCAGGTCTGGAGACTGGCTAGGCCACTCCAGGACCTTGAGATGCTTCTTATGGAGCCACTCCTTAGTTGCCCTGGCTGTGTGTTTCGGGTTGTTGTCATGCTGGAAGACCCAGCCACGACCCATCTTCAATGCTTTCACTGAGGGAGGTTGTTGGCCAGGATCTCGCGATACATTTTTTAATCCATGACGCCGTAGTGTGTTACTAATGGTTTTCTTTGAGACTGTGGTCCCAGCTCTCTTCAGGTCATTGACCAGGTACTGCCGTGTAGTTCTGGGCTGATCCCTCACCTTCCTCATGATCATTGATGCCCCACGAGATGAGATCTTGCATGGTGCCCCAGACCGAGGGAGATTGACCGTCATCTTGAACTTCTTCCATTTTCTAATAATTGTGCCAACAGTTGTTGCCTTCTCACCAAGCTGCTTGCCTATTGTCCTGTAGCCCATCCCAGCCTTGTGCAGGTCTACAATTTTATCCCTGATGTCCTTACACAGCTCTCTGGTCTTGGCCATTGTGGAGAGGTTGGAGTCTGTTTGATTGAGTGTGTGGACAGGTGTCTTTTATACAGGTAACGAGTTCAAATAGGTGCAGTTAATACAGGTAATGAGTGGAGAACAGGAGGGCTTCTTAAAGAAAAACTAACAGGTCTGTGAGAGCTGGAATTCTTACTGGTTGGTAGGTGATCAAATACTTATGTCATGCAATAAAATGCAAATTAATTATTTAAAAATCATACAATGTGATTTTCTGGATTTTTGTTTTAGATTCCGTCTCTCACAGTTGAAGTGTACCTATGATAAAAATTACAGACCTCTACATGATTTGTAAGTAGGAAAACCTGCAAAATACTTCAAATACTTGTATCAAATACTTGTTCTCCCCACTGTATATTGTGCATCTGTAGTTCATTGGCCTTAAAATGTGTACCTTGACTAATATACTTAATCATAATGCACAAAAGTTAAGGTTGATCAGAATGAATCAATAAGTTTTACCTTGGCAGCAAAGATCACATACATTATTTGTCAAATATGTTTGATGGTTGTCAAGGTCGGTTCTGTGAGGTCACAGGCATTGGTGAAGAGTGCTGAGTCGCTTAGTGTCTCTGTGACAGCTGATCGGGGGTTCTGGATCCTGAAACACTCCCCCTCTCTAACCCCCCCAGCTGGACATGGTGCAGCCTGTCTTTTGTATTTGACCAGCCAGCCTGAAAGCTGGGGGCCGGTACGGCTCTGAGGGAGAGCCAGTGCGGAGAAAGGGACCGAAGAAAGGAGAGAAGTAATTACGTCCAGTCATTGAGTTCTGAAGATCCCCCCCCAGGTTCATTACAGGGGCCCTGCACTGGCGACAAAACGTCGGCCATTTGGAGCGAAAGGAGCAGGAATGTTTTGGAGGAATATGACACCTCCAGATCCCTGCTCTGGCAAGAGAAGCAAGATTAAGAAGCCCACACCCCCTGCTTTTGGGTCGCGGCGCAGAGAAGTGTAGAAACGGGATGATTGCTAGGCTTGCCCATTGTCTGCACTTTTTCATATGTACCGCAAGCCGTTTCACATCACTAGCTTTTCAGGACAGGACAGAGGCCCCACACTTTTGCTTTTTGTCCACTCTTATCTTTCTTTTCAAAGGCTCAAAGTAGAATTTTCTGTCTTTAGAGTTTCCCCCAAAAATAAAAATCATTTACTCACCCTCATGTTGCTCTAAACCTGCATGACTTTCTGATATTCAAAATAAACGTCTTTTTTTTTTTATCCATTCACTGTTGTTTTGGACCCCATTGACTTTCATTGTGTGGAGAAAACATTCTTCAAAATGTTCTGCAGAAGACGTCATACAGGTTTGGAACAACATGAAGATGAGTAAACTTTCTGGCCAAGTTGTGAATGAATCTAGTGAATGGATACTGGTTCAACCACTGCACCTCGTTTCTGCCTTCTCACTCAGCTCGGGCGGCCCACCTCTGTTCCAGCAGGTTGGTTCCTGTCTCATTGTCTTGGTGGAGCCATGAGGGGATGTAATCTTCAGCAGAAAGGAGAAGTCATTTATTAGTCCCAGCCCAGGGGTTCATGCTTCACAAAACGTATTGAGGCTGTGCTGACCAATCAGAATGCAGAATTAGGGGAGTACTGTGGGGGTGACGTTGCTTCTTCTTTCACCCACCTCTCCTTGCCCATCCGGCCCAAAAGGATTATGGGGGATTGATGTAGTGCTGGTCCAGTGGCCAGATGATGCCAAACCTCCCCACTGAGCTTTTTAGGTGCATGTCTGTAAAGCCTGTCTCAGAAAAGAGCCTTTCAAATGTAACACAACTGTACGTTTGGGTAGAAACCGTGCCCGTGATCTTCAAATATCTGACCGCCGTTTGAGAGATGCACTATTGTTTTGTAAGTACACCAGTTAAAGAGCCTGCCAACACCCACCCCTTTTCCAGCACACAATCACATCACACTCTGTATAACAGTTTGTGGCACACAAAGATGCACACAATGATACTCGTACACACACACACACACCCACATTCCCTCCAAACAATCCAGTCGATGCTTTTTCGCTGCTTTGCCAAGTGGCTTTTTACAACTGTTCCACAATGGAGAAGCTAATTACTGTAGATTTGGAGAGCTGGTTAATTGATCGTGCTAGCGTCCTAATTGCATCTCTCTTACCTGGGGCCTCTGAAATGGCAGTGAATGCCTCTCATGTGACCTCTGTGTTTTGACACAGTGAGAAAAACACATTGCTAAAACTCTTCAGAGGGATACTTGTGGAGAGAAGGCATGTTTATTTAGGTGGGGTTTTTTGGGGATCGGCCATTTTTGAACCTCTTATGGCAGTTATATGGCGGTTTCTGCTGTAATTGTTTTAGCTTTTTTAATTCTGCATCCAGTTGGGGGCACTCTCATACTTTGCAAAACTATTCTCTTGGCATTATCTGATTGGACAGATATTCCCCTGTTATTTGTTCAGTTTTAAAAGGTCTAAAAAACACCTGGCTGGCTTATTAGTAATGCCACCACCTTACTTTCTAGAACTTTGTGAGATTATATTTACCAATCAAACAAGTGACTTGCTGTGTTTCTAAAATTGCAGTGGCTAACTTGTTAAATTGACACTTAATTCCCATCGTGATGAAGATATTAATTGAGGAGTGTCACATTACGTTGCGTGAAGAGGTAATTCAGTCTATCTGAACTCACGCACTTGTTCTGTCACTCACTCACTCTCAATTTAATGTGTGCGCACGCACCGATGATGCACCGTTGCCCTCGCTGCGAGTGTGAGCTGAAACCCATAGCGTGCTCCAAAGTGGGGCATCACTAATCAATGCGAATCATTTAAGTCCATTCTCTCCTGTGCCACAAAACCCAGCGTTTTAGCAATCAATTCAAAACAAGTGCCATCGGCTTTTCCAGTCTGCGGTACACATAGCTATATGAGCAAGTATTCGTAGGGAACGAATGTGCGAACTAGCCTGAACTCGGCAGGAATGCACGTATGTGTGTGTGCGTCGGCGTACGCATGTTTTCTGCCGCTTTTTCTCTTCAGTTAAACGCTCGTCTACATTTGTATGTACTCTTGTGTGTATACAAGAGCTCTGCATCAGATTGAATTAGCCAGTATTGTCCTGCTCACTAAAAGGGGGCTATGCTATTAGCAACCTTTCTAAGGACCACCGCATCCTGCACCAGGCAATCAGATCACTCAAGAGCCTCTTTCCCCTGCCGTGACCTGGGCTCCGGGCCCGCGTCTGGTAAAGACCGCTTCTCTAATGTCCCTCTCCAGCCTCTACTAAGCCCCCACCAGCCAGCGGCGAGCCCCCTGCGTCCTTCACCTCACACAGGGGAAGAAAGACAAGGTCACGCACATGGAGAAATAAAGGAGAAATGATTCCCATTCAATTGAGGTGAAGCATTCCATTTAGCAGCTAGCCCCGGGCTGCCACCGGGAGAGAGCTCTAACTGTCCAGTGCATGCACCATGCACATTGCCCAACTGTGGGTGTACGTTATTTAGAGAGGCTGCATGGCTCTGACAGGCGATTACTGTAAATAATGAAGAGATGGGCTTCAGATATGAAGCGATCAGACACAAGCTTGTGGCCATGAGAGAGAAACTGAGAGGGTGTGGAATGGATCCACTGTTGTATTGTTCTCTCCTGCCAGTGTTGGCTTGATATAAGATGCATTCTTTTCCACTGTCTATTGTTGATAGTCTTTGTTATGTGTCAGTCATAGCCTAAAAAAGTAATACAGTAATAGTATCTCATGATAATATCATGGTATTTTCATATATACCATGTTACTGAATGACTTGCATGTTCATATATATGTGCATATGGTATTGATGTGGTACTCCAAAGTACATCCAAGAATATGCCCAAAAAATCTATTACTATGGTACCATGTGGGTTTATCTCATGAAAACATGCCAATCCACTTGATTTATTTATTTAGTAAATTGCTATTTTTAGACAACTAAGCATTTTTTTCTTTTGCGTTGTGACATTTTCATAACAATGAAGTATATTTTGTTTTTAACAAAAATATTGTTTTTTGTTTTTTTGTAATTTCCATTTTTTTCTAAGTGGTTATTCTCTTTATATATTATTCGTTACAGCAAAAAATGCATATATTAGCATAAAACAAGGCAGTGCATTAAATACTACATGATGGATAAATATGTACAAGGAAAATAATATTTTAATAAGTAGATCATATCCTGTTTTGCATTAAAGTAATGAGAATGAGATTTTTGTTGTGGAACATTTTGATTATGAATATAATGTGACAAAAGGCTGAATGGTTTTAAAAAATAGACTTTCCTTTTTCATTCAAAAAGTAGAATTTCATTTGATCTTTTGTGAATTATTATGTTTCATGAGATAGTCCCAAAGCCGTGGTAATACCATGGTCATTTTAAAGTGAAACGTTCTAATTGGCTCTAGGAATCAGATTTAATTCAGCTGGTAGAAGAAAAGAGTGAAGGTGGGGTAGATGGGAGGAAAGATTAATCTCTTGAGTAGACACACTGCTGCTCGTCTGGATATACAGAAGTTCATTATTAATATTGATAGAGATGGACAGCGAGAGAAAAGGTTTAGAGATGCACAGTATTGGCCTCTCACATGTGTGTACACACACACACATATACGCACAGGGTCAGTAATAACAGCGGGCAGGCTCCATTACTCCCACAGTCGGAGTGTTAAGTGCTGTCCTGGTGTCAGTGGAAGATCAATGGCCAGTACTGTGTCGCAGTCAACGCAGCCCTGCCAAACAGCCCCAGGGTCAGAGGTCACTCAGCCAGACGGTCCAGAGGGCGTGGCGGCCCTTAGGGGGTGGCATCACCACAGCGACCCATCGATACCCAGGCGGGGCAACAGAGTGCTAATGCCCTGCTGATGGAGGAGCTCCCTGCCCCCAAGGACCATTAGAGAGAAACACACAAACACATGATGCATTTACACCTCACTTTTCTCTTACAGATACATACATGCCATTGCACATTAAAAGAGTGACCCGAGCACATGATCGCTTGGCCTGAGCACGTCACCTTCGCTGTAGTACAGACTCATCAAAGACAAGCGTGCAGTCTATTAATTTGGCTTGCGGTCTGTCTGAGTGACAAGTGCATTACAGATACTCACAGATATTGATCAGATACCCATATGGCCAATCATTCCTTCAATTATGATGTCTTGCACACTAACCCTTATCATTAAACACGAAAAGGGGGCATTGGGACTTCATTTTAAGTCATTGTAACTCATACTAAAACAAAATCCACATTGACCACATTGGAGATCTGAGATTCAAAATCAAAATGAATTTAAGAACATTTATTTTTTATAAATAAATATATATGTATATATATATATATATATATGTATGTATGTTTGTATGTATGTATGTGTGTGTATATATATATATATGTGTATATATATGTGTGTGTGTGTGTGTGTGTGTAATCAATTATAGTATATATGTCATTTTTATAATAGATCATTAAATGTTATACATGTTTTATAAATAAATTCTGGACAATGTAGAATTTCATATTTAGTCAAATATTTAAATATTTTATAACATATTAAAAGATATATAGAATATAAATATTCAGCAGTCTTTATCAGTCACTAATCGGATTATGCACAATAACAATTAATAATAAATTGCAAAAATAAATATTTTCATTCTTTTAGCCCTCTTTTTATTGAACATTTATTAATCTTTTTTGCACCTTACACTCAAATTATTTTGAATTTGCATATGAAATTGATATTTATTTGTGCATCTAACCTCGCTTTGTCTTTCTTCACACCTTTCATTTCACAGTTAAACCGACTGGCAGTACAGTGAGATCTGATTTAATCCTAAATCATACAAGCAGATGTTTTTGTTCGAGAGTGTTTAGATGGGTGAAGCATATAGCTGCCGATCAATACAGATACTCCGGTTGTTCTCTCCGAGGTCATCATTGCTGCTGGAGTTGTAATGGCACTCTAGCCCTCTCCACTCTCAGCCTCCATCTACCTACAATCTAGTGACCCCTACCACTCTACCTCTTCTCCCTCTATCATCTCTTTCACTCCATTTCGTATTTCGGGTAGGATTTTATTCCTTTCTGCACTTTCTGGCGATGACCTTGGGCTGAGAGCCTTCAAAAGCGTTCGGTTTGCTCTCTTCCATTTTACAGGACACAAATACGCTTAAAATATGTCTAACAAGTTATGTACTGTGTACACTCACCGGCCACTTTATTAGGTACACCTGTTCAACTGCTCATTAACATAAATATCTAATCAGCTGATCACATGGCAGAAACACAATGCATTAGGCCATGGCAATCTGCTGAAGTTCAAACTGAGCATCAGAATGGGGAAGAAAGATGATTTTAAGTGACTTTGAACATGCCATGGTTGTTGGTGCCAGATGGGCTGGTCTGAGTGTTTCAGAAACCATCTCTAGGGTATACAGAGAATGGTCAGAAAAAGAGAAAATATCCAGTGAGCAGCAGTTCTGTGGGCAAAAATGCCCACTGAAACACTCAGACCAGCCAGATGTCAGAGGAGAATGGCCAGACTGGTTCAAGCTGATAGAAAGCCAATAATAACTCGAATAACCTCTCATTACAACCAAGGTCTGCAGAAGAGCATCTCTGAACACACAACATGGCAAACCTTGAAGCAGATGGGCTACAGCAGCAGAAGAACACATCGGGTGCCACTCCTGTCAGCTAAGAACAGGAAACTGATGCTACAATTTGGGCTCACACAAATTGGACAATAGAAGATTGGAAAAACGTTGCCTGGTCTGATGAGTCTCAATTTCTAATGTGACATTCAGATGGTAGGGTCAGATTTGGCATAAACATCAAAGCATGGATCCATCCTGCCTTGTATCCTGCCAGCGGTTCAGACTGCTGGTGGTGTAATGGTGTCAGGGATATTTTCTTGACACATTTTAGGCCCCAATTGAGCATTGTTTAAACACCACAGCCTACCTGAGTATTGTTGCTGGCCATGTCCATCCCTTTATGAACACAGTGTACCCGTCTTCTGATGGCTACTTCCAGCAGGATAACACGCCATGTCACAAAGCTCAAATCATCATCTGGTTTCTTGAACTTGACAATGAGTTCACTAAACTCAAATGGCCTCCACAGTCACCAGATCTCAATCCAATAGAGCACGTTTGTGATGTGATAGAACGGGAGATTCGCAACATGCATGTGTAGCCGACAAATCTGCTGCAACTGCGTGATGCTATCATGTCAATGTGGACCAAAATCTCTGAGGAATGTTTCCAGCACCTTGTTGAACCTATGCCACGAAGTATTAAGGCAGTTCTGAAGTCAAAAGTGGGTCCAACCCGGTACTAGCAATATATACTAGCAGCTGTCATATATATACCGTTTGGTGTTGGTATGATTTCTTAAATGTTTTCGAAAGACGTCTCATGTTCACCAATGCAGCATTTATTTGATCAAAACAATTATGTTAGTGATGTTATGCAGTGTTGTGTCTTAAGCCCTATTCGGACAGGATAAGTTTTACATGGAGAGGTGGGGTAAAGTAATTATTACCAGAGCTTCTCTGTGATTTTAGTCCTGTCCGAATGTACCATCTCAGTAATCATTACGGACAATGTCAGTAAAGATTACAGTGACTTTTACCTTATGTAAAAAGGTCTGGAAAAATTACCAAAGGTAATGCTAATCCTGTGCGAATAGACCAGCTGTAAATATGTACGTAAATATTACGTCATGTCCTGTTTAAAAGTAGTCCATGTTTTTTTCAAGTATGGAGACACTTGAAGAAGCATTTAGTTGTGTTATAGGCAAGCACCACTAACATTTTCTTTAGAATCATCATGTTGTGTGTTTGCGCACGTGATATCAGGAAACAACTTAATGCACACATGACGACAGGGAGGTGACGGTGGTACCCCTCCCACTTCTGCTAGTTTTACTGAGATTTCTTATCCTGTGTGAATTGTCCATTAATATTACAGATGTCCTGTGGTAAAATGACATTACTCCATCTACCCATGTAAAACTAATCCCGTCCGAATAGGGCTTTAGGGAATGATGCCAATGTGAATGGACGCCCCTGAGTTATTGTAAGTCCACCTGTTTTCCTTTCATTTGTGTTCTACTTGTGATATGTGCTTGGTGGATAGTAAAAATCCCATGTCTTTTGACATTTCTATTTTATTATTACATTTTCCATGTCTTCCCATGTCTTTGGCAATATCTTGTTAACCACTCAGAACCCACCGTGGCAATTTTGTTCATATGCAAGCACCACTTACATTTTAGTCATTTAGAGTCTTTTCTGTAACATATAAGCAGTCGCACTGCGTGTAATTTTTGTAGTAGTGCAAATGATCTTGACACATTGGTGCTCACATTGGTTTGAGTCCAGCCTGCAACCCAATTATGTCTTGTCTCTTCTTCATTTTATCATTCTAAAAAAGAGGCAGCAGCCCAAAAATAACAAAAAACACTCGTTTCCACTCGTCAAAAGCTGTTTATTTCCATAGATTACGAGCTACCAATAGTGAGCACAAGTCAATTGCAGTTTACTCTGTAACCTGGTATACATTTCACCATGACAAAATGTCATAGGTATTATCTTGCTTACTCTGCTTTTATTTATTTACATAGTGATTTCAATAATGCACAAAACCCACAAACTGACTTTTATACAGCTGTTTGATGGTGAATATTCCTGCCCTTCAAAAGCACTCCACGTACAGCAAGCTTGCTGGTTGTCCTCTTCAGGCCTCCGTATTGAGAGCTCATTCTGTCTAGTACACAAACAAATCAATCAACAGATACTCTGTGTGTGAGTGCCTGAATGCTTTTGCAGATGTTTACACAATGCAAAGCAATAGAGTACTTACGCTAATACACATGCGTACACTTCTAAATATAAGCGATACTCGGCTGAGTATCTGAGCACTTTGAGTCTGTGTAGATGATGGGTGACTCTACATGCCCTACACTCAGGCTTCAACCAACTAATTTGATAATATATACAAGACCGCTATGTATACCGAAAATCCTTGACATCCAAGACACAACAAGAAACTGAACTTGGGAACAAGTTAAAATTTATCTTCTGGTGTTGTGGGACAAAGCGGATGGATTTTGGTTTTCATGAAATGCTTGTGAAAATGACAAAGCTTTGTTTAGAAGATGAGGTTATTGTGAGAGAGATTTTTTTTTTTTTTTTTTTTTTACAGTCATGCAGTTTGACTCTGTTTTGCCATTTATTTTGAAGTCTGACAGGATTTTAGTGGTGTTGTTTCTCTGAGGTGGGTTTCCTTTGTGAGGACCGAGTTTGCACAAACAGCCTGTTCCCCATCCGCTCCAACACAACTATAGTCTCACTTGTTTCACATAACACATCACAAGGCCTCTGCAACCCCTCATTCTCTCAGTTCGGATACTGTATTATAACATTGCATGCAGATTTTTCTTTGACTTTGGCCCTGTGAACAATTCTTTTAATGTTTGTCTTGTTTCTTTTTTCTCTAAACCATCAATATTTGAGTGAACAAATGTCGTATTGTATTTAATAGCATTCTGTGATGGAAATGACAGTGGTGGAATCACTAAAAAATTGCAATGGCTAATTTCATACTAAACTTTTTATGTGGTCTAAATGTATACGATTTTTTAAACTGATTGGAAAAGAAACTCAATTAAAATATATACGTATATTAAGATATATTTAAGTGAATGTGAACAATTGAAAAGTAAATTTTACCTTTTATGTTGTCCAGCAAATTTTTTTTTATTTCAATTAAAACATGCTGTACACACTGTGACTGGTAAGTTCTCATAATATGTGAAAAAAATTTTATAAAAAAAAACATTGAAAAAATATTGAAATGTTTTATGATTATTTCACTCTTTGTTTATATAATTTTGATAGATTATATAGATTTTCTATGTATAGAAAAAACATTTTCATATTTTAAATTTCATACATTTAAAAAAGACAAAAAAACACTTGGACAAGTGTAAAACAATAACATTTCTACAGAAAAGGCATATGAAAGTAGCAAAAATAAATTATGAAGGTTCAAAGTTCATCTCCCCCCCCCCACCCCCCCAACACTGATTTCATATCCTGAAACAAATGTCTTAAAATAAGCATGGTTTAATATTTATGTCCACTTTGTCATATATTGGTTCTGTTTTTTAAGTGTTTTTAAGTTTTCATTTTAAGTATCCTACATAGTGTCCCAAGTTTAAAGAGACTTTATTTACTGAGCAAAATTTAGAACTAGAAACACCTGGAGTATAAAGAAAAACCGTTCAAGTTATCAACCTACATGATATAAAAGTTTCTGTTTTGCTGTACTTCCTCTCAACTGTAGGTGGCAGCAGCTGCAACATTTTAATGAAACTGAAAACAGAAAAATGGATCCCAACATAACTGCACTCCTCAGGCTGGGCTTTCTTTTTAAAGGTTTTCCCTAAGGTCTAACATCATTGTCTGGTAGGCTTTAGGTCAAGGTGGATAATAAAACCCCTCAGACCAGGATGAGCACGTTTGGTGGGTTCGTAGGGATTGTGTGTGTGTGTGTGTGTGTGTTTTATTTTTTTATATGAATGCCAATAACTCATTTTTCTCAGGAACCTCCTTAATCATGTTTTATTTTACAGTTGCCTAATTATTTAGCCAACCCTAAAATTGACTTTTTTGCCGTTCATAGTCAGACTGAGGTTTTTGAAGTGAAGCATGTTGATATTATTTTTGATACCAAATGGAGGGGAAGAGAGGAAGGAATGGAGCGACTGAAGTGAATGGATTACATTAGTCTTTTCCCCACTAGAATTAACTGAACCGAATGATATGCATTGGGCCTGTTAACATTACAATCATCAGCTCGTTTTCTGCACACTTGTTGGGTTGGATTATGTTATGTGTGTGTGCTTGTGTTTATTTGTGTGTTTATGCCTATACAGCCTTAAATAGAGCACTTTGACTCATGACAGCCTTTAAGACTCCATTTAGAAACAAACCCTGTAGCTTCTCTCTCTCTCTCGCTATCTCTCTCTTTCTCTCACACACACACACACACACACACACAAACCTCCTGCTGCTATTTTGTTTTTCCAATGTGAGTAAATTATTTTAATTGGAAGCTAGTTGGCGTAAGTATTAATCTGGATAATGAATGATGCTATTTATTTAGTAAAAACTACCCAGAGCTTTTCTGTCTCATTGATGTCTGTTCCTGCATATTAGTATGTTTTGTAATAGCAAATTTATTTGGAAGTTAAAGTGTGTGGACAATTTTAGTGTGGAGATTAAATTTAAGTAATGTGAGAAGCAGGTGTTTACGGGGCAGGAGGGAGTTTTTGAACAATCTTTAGAGAGTGTGTAATTAGGTTTTATAATTGAAATGCCAATGTCATTTATCAAACAAACGAGATATGTTTTTTCCACAGTTTTGCGACAATGACCAAATGAGGAGAAACAAACAAAAAAAGTAAATAAAAAAACGAATGTTCATTCAGCGCTCCGAAAGCGTCTGGCAAAACAAAAGCTTTTTGCAAATCCTACATGAAGAGGGATGGATATTTACAATACCATTATCTGGCCATTCTGAAAATTGATTTTGGAAATGATATTGGTATTTTTTTCATCACATTTAGAAGATAATCGTATTATGTACATATATAGACGTATCTATATCTTTATATATATATTTTAACATGGATTGGACTGCACTGTAATACCATACAATTATGCAAATGCAGTAGAACACCAGCAGTGTACATTAACAAACTATCACACACACACATTTTAAGGGATGACCCTCTGGATAGATGAATAAAAGTAGTGCTATTGTAATTCGAGCGATGGCTTGAGCCAAGATAATCCCGAACAGATGATCATCATGCTGGCAAATTTGATTGATAGCAGCAAAAAGAGGGAGAATTAGAGAGAAAAAGGTGGCCTGTGATTTTTAGGAAGATTTAAAAGCTAGGAAGACTACAGTACACACACACAAACACACATTGTGTTTTCATGTTTTTTGGGGACTTTCCATAGACAATGATTTTTATACTGTACAAACTGTATATTGTATCACCTAACCTCAACCATACCCCTAAACCTACCCATCACAGAAAACTTTCTGCATTTATTTACATTTTCAAAAAACATCACTTAGTCTGATTTATAAGCGGTTTTACTCATGGGGACCAAAAAATGTCCCCACAAGGACAAGGATTACAGATATTGCCATCCTTGTGGGGACATTTTGTCCTCATAATGTAGGGTTTTCCTGGACACCCCCCCTCCCACACACACACACACCATGTCATCTCTCTGCTGAGGGGACACTCCGTCTCCGCGCATTTCTTGTTGTCGTACCCCTCTTCCTCTCTCTCTCTCTCTCTCCATCCCCCCCTCACCCTCAATGCCCTTTTAGTTGTTTCATTTTCACTCATCCTCTTGTTTTTCCTCTCTCTCTTTCTCTCTCAAGAGTGTTGGCAGTATAATCCTCAGCTTCAGCCCGTGTTGCCACAGAAACATCAATAATATTCCTGCTCAACAACATCTTAGTGCATTAAAGTGGTCATATGGAGTACACCTCTCTCCCTCACCCACTCTCACCCTGCGTCGTGCTCATTTTGGCCCCTTTTTCTTTCCCTGTAATGCTTTTCCTGTAATTCCTGGGCAGAAATAACGTGGTGCGTGTGTACTCGGGAACAAAGGACGAGACTCAGAGTGTGCTCAGACCTTTCCCAGTCCTTCATTATCTGGAGACTCGCGCACTCTCGCCTCAGGTTAAAGGATGCAAGGTCAGGGGACGAAGACTTTGACGTCTCCGTCAGGTCATTTGACACTGGAAGCTAATTGAATTTTATGTAGTATACAGCTAATTTTGAAGGGCCATCAGTGGAGAAAAATGCTTTTTGGCAGAAGAGTGTGTAGTTATGATGACATAGCAGAGACTAGCCATGTTAACTTTAGGGTATGTTCAGAATAGCGTGTTACATGTATTTTGTCAGTATTCAGTAGGCATATTGCACACAGTATACTCATTTTACCCGGACAACCTACTATATTTGCTTTATATTAAATCTCACAATGCAATGTGCTCACCTTGAGGTTAAAGTCAATCTGGAATCACAATTACATTTTCCCCCTTATCCTTATTGAGTAGATGAAAAGCTAACAATTAATTAAATTATAAAAAATTAATTAGAAAATTGATTAAATGGAAAAAAAATCTAAATAAATCACTTTCTAAAAAATGTAATTGTCATTTGTTTACCTGCATATCATGTGACCATTAACAGACATCAGAGAGCTGTGTACATGAAAATGTTTTGTTAAAGGGATAGTTCACCCAAAAATGAATATCACCCCATGATTTACTCACCCTCAAGCCATCCTAGGTGTATATGGCATTCTTCTTTCAGACGTATACAATCAGAGTTATGACTGGCTCTTCCAAGCTTTATAATGGCAGTGAATGGGAGCCCAAAATTTGAAGCCCAAAAAAGTGCATCCATCCATTATAAAAGTAATCCACACGGCTCCGGGGGGTTAGTAAAGGACGCAAAGAGATGCGTTTTTGTAAGAAAAATATCCATATTTAGCACGTTATAAAGTAAAATATCTAGCCTCCTCCAGATATCATACGTCACACTAGTTACACTTTCTTCGCCTGGTCTGGCGGAAGCTAGATATTTTACTTTATAAAGTTTTAAATATGGATATTTTTCGTACACAATCTCATCAATTCACTTCAGAAGGCCATTCTTAACTCCCTGGAGCCATGTGAAGTATGTTTATGATTGATGGATATACTTTTTTTTGGGCTTCAAATTTTGGGCTCCCATTCACTGCCATTATAATGCTTGGAAGCGTCAGGATATTTAATAATATAACTCTGTGTCATCTGAAAGAAGAATGCCATGTACACCTAGGATGGCTTGAGGGTGAGTAAATCATGGGGTAATTTTCATTTTTAGGTGAACTATCCCTTTAAATTATTGAAATATTAACTTAAAATATCATGGGGTACAAGTCAATTTAGGTCAAAGGGGTTTGGTCAAAAAAGTTTGGGAATCCCTGGATTAAGACCATTAATCAGAAGTAATTTCAACCATGATTTTTTTAACTTCTATTTCTTGAATCATTATTTAATTGGACTGTCAAAAGTTAAAAGTTATTAAAATGATTAAATGTATTTCCGTCTGGACACCACTGCTGAATTAAAGATGCAACTGTTTGCATTTTATGTAAATGCTATGTAGTATTCAGTAAGTAGTATATTAGTATTTGCTTAAAAAAAACAGCCTATAGATTGTGTGTATGGCTGCATCTGTAATCGCATACTGTCTTGAGTAGGTACTTATTTTGAATTTATTTTGAAGTAATTACTTTGCGGCCACTAAAAAAGTTGTTATATAGTATGAGTGTGTGTAGTCTCAATGTATTTCGGACATACTACATCCGCCATGTTGTCATCAGTTGCATCACTTCACTACCGTTCACAAATCCTCTCCCATGGCCTCATGGGATAGTAAAGTGTCCATCGTATGCACACTTTAGAATCCTGCCGGAAATACTAGGCCATCCGGGTACTTTTTGCCTACTCTTTTATGAGTACTGTGAATTCTAATACTTTTTTTTGTCACATACTGTTTTTCACCTACTAGTGGGGAAGTATGCGATTTCAGATGCAGCCTATGTATGTTTAAGCACCTGTCGGCACAGTGCACAAAACAACTTTATTTGAGCAATGTTATAGAAACTACAGTATCCTCAGGCACACTGGCCTGCTCGTCCGTGGCTTTGTCTCTGTGTGGGGTTAAGTGTGTGTGTATATATATATATATATATATATGTGTGTGTTCCCTCTCACAGTCGATTGCACTATTTGCACCCTGGAATTCAGAATATATTTGTGGATCACGCACATGTGTTGCCCTCAACTACTCAGACTCCAAATCACCATCACACAAACACACTCCCTCCTCCTCAACATTCAGCACACAGAGTGTGTGTGTTTGCATACTATTTTTGTGGAAAGCATTCTCACCACTCCATTCACTGATGATCACACACACACACGCACACACACACAGCTGGGGGTATGTTCAGGCTGGGGATGTCATCATCACAGCAGCCAAATTATTCTGATTGACCGTCTGATTTCCTGATAGAAGGGCTTCAGTCGTTAACAGAGGCAGGGGTCCCGCACTCCTAGTTCAACTTTAATCAAATGATTTGATTTTGCCTTTTATTATCTCCCCCGAGTGCTAAAATATCACCGGTGGTGGGCTTTTCAACCACTGATGAGACCAGCCTCTCTACGTTAGACTCTAGAAAGTACAGATGAGGGGTAGATGGCACCAGAGCCCACTTCCTGTTACTGCAGCGTGAACCAACCAAAGTCAGAGGACCGTCTGGGCCTTGTTCCGTTTTTTCATTTGTGACAGTCACTTACTTATGCGGTCGTTCTGGTCAAAAGCTGCACACTTATGTAGTTAGATGTCTTCTTACCAACAGGTAAAGTGACTTTTTTGCCATTTAGGATTTTATTTAAAATAATTATTTAAAATGTTTTAAAATTAACAATTTAATGCAAGGATGCATTAAATTGATCAAAAGTGACAGTAAGAACAGTTATAATGTTACAAAAGATTTCTAGTTTAAATAAATGCTGTTCTTTTGAACTTTCTATTCATCAAAGTACAGAATGAATAAATTACATTTACTTTTGACTTTACTTTTGCATGGTAGCATATGATACGACAATTATAGACCAGCGTAAAAAGGGCACAACAGTCTCCATAAGCAGTTTTTCAGAAGCTACTTAAAATCTGTTCATCCAGAAGCAATAAGTTCCAGTTATTTAATAGAAGTAACTCAGAAATTAGAGATCAGTAAAACCATAATTGGAAACCTGACCCATCACACCTGTGTTGTTGAGCAAAGTTCAATTCAAGTCCATTAAATGGTGAATATACACTCACCTAAAGGATTATTAGGAACACCTGTTCAATTTCTCATTAATGCAATTATCTAATCAACCAATCACATGGCAGTTGCTTCAATGCATTTAGGGGTGTGGTCCTGGTCAAGACAATCTCCTGAACTCCAAACTGAATGTCAGAATGGGAAAGAAAGGTGATTTAAGCAATTTTGAGCGTGGCATGGTTGTTGGTGCCAGACGGGCCGGTCTGAGTATTTCACAATCTGCTCAGTTACTGGGATTTTCACGCACAACCATTTCTAGAGCTTACAAAGAATGGTGTGAAAAGGGAAAAACATCCAGTATGCGGCAGTCCTGTGGGCGAAAATGCCTTGTTGATGCTAGAGGTCAGAGGAGAATGGGCCGACTGATTCAAGCTGATAGAAGAGCAACTTTGACTGAAATAACCACTCGTTACAACCGAGGTATGCAGCAAAGCATTTGTGAAGCCACAACACGCACAACCTTGAGGCGGATGGGCTACAACAGCAGAAGACCCCACCGGGTACCACTCATCTCCACTACAAATAGGAAAAAGAGGCTACAATTTGCACGAGCTCACCAAAATTGGACAGTTGAAGACTGGAAAAATGTTGCCTGGTCTGATGAGTCTCGATTTCTGTTGAGACATTCAGATGGTAGAGTCAGAATTTGGCGTAAACAGAATGAGAACATGGATCCATCATGCCTTGTTACCACTGTGCAGGCTGGTGGTGGTGGTGTAATGGTGTGGGGGATGTTTTCTTGGCACACTTTAGGCCCCTTAGTGCCAATTGGGCATCGTTTAAATGCCACGGCCTACCTGAGCATTGTTTCTGACCATGTCCATCCCTTTATGACCACCATGTACCCATCCTCTGATGGCTACTTCCAGCAGGATAATGCACCATGTCACAAAGCTCGAATCATTTCAAATTGGTTTCTTGAACATGACAATGAGTTCACTGTACTAAAATGGCCCCCACAGTCACCAGATCTCAACCCAATAGAGCATCTTTGGGATGTGGTGGAACGGGAGCTTCGTGCCCTGGATGTGCATCCCACAAATCTCCATCAACTGCAAGATGCTATCCTATCAATATGGGCCAACATTTCTAAAGAATGCTTTCAGCACCTTGTTGAATCAATGCCACGTAGAATTAAGGCAGTTCTGAAGGCGAAAGGGGGTCAAACACAGTATTAGTATGGTGTTCCTAATAATCCTTTAGGTGAGTGTATATATACACCTTCTCATTTAGCTTTTTTTTTCCAAGGGCTTTGCTTGTGAATATTAATTATGTGACTTAAGGTTGTTCAGTAGACCTAATTGATTTACTGAAAGGCAGACGTTGGCAAGTAGGCGCTTGCCATAGTAGGATTAGTGCTTACTGTTTGTGTGTTTGTTCAGTGCACTGTTAGCGGTGAAGGTTGGCAGTGATTTCTATTTGTTTTACCGGATTACTTCCTCCTTAAATTAAAATTTACTCACCCTCAATTTGTACCAGACACTTTCTTTCTTCTGCTGAAATAAAAAAGGAGAAAATTTAAATGTTCTGATCAGTCTTTTCTATGCATTTATAATGAATTACCCATCTGCAGTGTTCAAGCTTCAAAAATGGATTATTAAACAAAATTTTATAACATTTATTTATAATATTGCATTACTTTATAATATATCCCCTCCAGTCTGTTGTTAGTTGCTGCAATAAGATTGAGTCACAGTTAAATTGCATGAGAACCACACTAGTATGAATCATGAAAGAATCATTCAGTGAATTAATTTTTTTAATTTTTTTTTTTTATAACTGGATCAACTGATTCAATTACAAAGATCTGACTTAAAAGAATGACTTCACAAATCGAGCATTGCTACTTCTCTCTACAGCATTGCTATGTGCCAAAGACACCTAGAATGTATGTCAAAAAGTTCAATTTAAGTTTGTTCCTCACTGAAAGCTATCATATGGCTTCAGAGCTCTATAGGAATGTAGCACATGAATCATACGAATTAACTTTGACACATTTATGGCTCATTCATGTTCATTTCTTTGTTTGCTCGTTAATCCATTCATTTGATTATTCAATGCATTTATTTTATTTTTATATATATATATATATATATATATATATATATATATATATATATATATATATATATATATATATATATATATATATATATATATATATAATAATTAGACTAATAATTCATTTTTATTTTTACTTTTCTTTTGTAATTTTTTGTGTTATACATATATGTATGTATGTACTGTAAGTACCCAGAGGTCCTGGAAACCACAAAGAATTCCTAGTGTGTTTGTGCACATTTGGCAAATAAATCTCTTTTTGATGCTGATAATATAAAAAAAGTGGGCTTTGATCAAATTGACAGCTATATTCAATGGCAGTATGTCACATGGGTGAGCAAATGTCCTCAAAGTTCCCTCTCGAACTCCTTTTTTAACTTTTCTATTATCCTCATATCTGCACTGCCAAGTAAACCATTTCTGTCTTGTTTGCTGACACTTGAGTTGTCATTTTAGTTGTCGCTTCAGTTTGATTGACTCAATGACAAGTTGGGGTCAATATGTTTCAAAGTGCGCATGAAGGTTGGTCACGTCTCAATCTACAAGCTCTTTTGACATTTGCTTTGAGCACTAAACCAACTCAGGTGGTAGGAGCCGCCTGCATAGCATAGCAAAACATACTGCAGAATACAAGCACGAAAAGGTTCAATGGACACTCCCACACTTGCAGAAAATACACTCGGTCATCATCTTGTTTTTTTCTTTCTTTTTTTTTTTTCTTTTCAGAGTTAGTGTGTAAAGCTGAGCTGCGCACCGAGTGCCAACTCTTTGCGAGCATCTTCAAATGCCAAACGTCTTCCCTGCATTCCAGTCTTTTTCAGTTCTCTCCATGCAATTTTCAGTTATTTTCTTGTCTGAGTGCAGCTTTCAGTGTGGTTGGTTTCAGGACACATGGACACACACACACATACACACGTACACAAACACCTTTCCTTAAAGCAAGCACCGGCTGCCCTGTGTTTGGATGGCCGGATAGGAAGGACTGCAGTGAACTAAACATGCCATGGGTCGTGCAGATGTCACTTCCTATTAACAAGCACAGATTGCAGCCCATGTCACACAGGTCATGCACCTCCTCCCTGCTTTTGTGTGTGTGTCTGTGCACGTGAATGAGGCGTCGCTCTCTTAGTGAGCGATAGACACAGCTAAGTACAATTATACTGATCCTCTGTTCAGTCTGGGTTTTATCATGTTCAATGTACCTTTTCCAGGTTTAGGTGTAGAGAATTAGCGGACATTTAATGGTAGAGTTTGACTGGACAAAGTAAGGGAGCTTGGCACCCACATAAGCACACCCACACACACTCGAATGTGGACATACCGAGCATGACACACACACACACACACACACACACACACACACACACACACACACACACACACACACAAAGTCTGTCTCAAAACCTAGCGTGTTGCCTACCTAGATGGCATTTTAAGGCATCCTAGGCAAAATTCAGACAAAATAGATAGGCAGCAACATTATACTGGCTTGTTTTGGCCTTAATATAAGGTAGCCAATCCCAGAATTCATTGCGGCAACCACAGTGAATGTCAGCTATTTCGTTTATTCTAAGCAAAATTCTAAACAAAATAGTTGAATCTATTATATTAAAAAATTGACAATTTTCCATTTCACCAGTGGGAGTAAAACACCTTTTATTCCTTTTCACACAAATTGTGATTACGGAGCAGATTATTTATTAATACATTTTTGCCCAATACTGTGTTATGACTTCAAACCACTTTTTCCATAGTGCATGATTTGTAAACTAATACAGTTTGGTGTTTACATCACATAACCAGCTCCATTTCTATAGCTTTTCTAATGTAGCAAACTTGCTCGGTAGCTCACCTGATACAGCGTTGCACGTGCACTGATATAAATCACTCGAGTATGAGTCCTGTAAAAAACAAGTCATGATAAAAGAGCTTAAAGGGATAGTTCACCCAAAAATGAAATTCTGTCATTTACTCACCCTCAAGTTGTTCCAAACCTGTATGAACCAGAACTCGGCAGCCATTGACTACCTTAGTATTTGTTTTCCCCACTATGGTAGTCAATGGCTGCTGAGATATGCTTGGTTACAAACATTCTTCCAAATATCTTCCTTTGTGTTCAGCAGAACAAAGAAATTTATACAGGTTTGGTACAACTTGAAGGTGACTAAATGATGATAGAATTTTCATTTTTGGGTGAACTATCCCTTTAAACACTTGGCATGTGTGCATTTTTATCTATGTTTGCTTTTGTTACCACTATCGGTTAAGTTTATGGTTGGATTTAGTGTAGGTGGTGTGTTATTTTTAAACCTGGGAGAGCATTAACCTTTTAGTGCCATTTACCGGACATTTCATTTTTGAACTGTCACAATACGTACTACAACTATCGCAGAACGTTGCCAGGTTCACGTTCATTTTCAACGCTCTGGACATTTCACTTTGAAAGTGTTGTGAAACGTGCAAGAAGCAACATCATAATTTTTTTTGGAAATATTACCACATGCAAATTTTCCAAAGAGCCCGGGTTGTTAAATTTAGTGTGTGTTCACACTTGTACAGTAGATTGGTTTGCCTGCTTTGTTTGGTCTGGACCAAAAAACAAAAAAAACTAAACATTTAGTCTTGGTCCGCTTAGTGTTCACATTTTAACACCGAACCTTAAAGATACCGAACCTAAAGGCACAGGGATATGTTCACAATCTGATTGGTCAGCTTTTATTATGTGTATTTCGTGACGGAACTTACAGAACATCCAAAACAATGCTCTGTGCTGGGATTAAATGCGCTCGTTGTATGTGCGTAGCCTAAAAATGATGGTATTTTGACCAGCTGGGAACTTGTGAAGAGCTTGTAAAATGTGTCAAAAGAGCAACAGGAATCCCTCCGTCACACACACAAAGATCTGTGGTCTCGGTCCACTTGTTTGGTGCACACCAGAGTTCGGATGGCAGCGTTCATACTTATTCAAATAAACCACACTAACAGAGCAATTGCACCAGCGTTCGTTTTAATCAAACCAAACATGCCAAGTGTGAAGTGTAAAAAAGGTTATATTTCACTGATGCTGCCTAGGCAGAAGGCAGCAATACAGCACACTAGGTTTTGGAACAGAGCCTTAATGTGTGTGTGCCAGTCAGACTGATTTCCCCCTTCAGCAACTCTGTTTTTGAAAAACAGATCTCAGATAGCAATAGCAGGGGAAAGCTTTGAATTAGTCATGACTGTGGACTTTTAGAGTGCTACCGTTTTAGGATTGCATTTGTGTGTGAGTGGCCTGCACAGTAATCCTCTCCTCTCTGCCCCCTCTCTCTTTCCCTCCACCTTGTTCTGTATCATCGTAGCTTGCTTGCTGAATAATTGCAAGGGGACTTTTCAATGAATTCGTGATTGGCTCTCTGGGCGCAGTACACAGTATAGGGTGAGTGTGTTCTCTGCTCTTCCTCCCTAAGCCCATTTCTCCTCCTCTAATGCAGTCCAGCCTGACTCCTGCAGACATTAACACATGAATACTTGACTATTACAAACTTCTTTATGCTTTTCTCTGATGCTTTGTAGCCTTGTAGTCTGAATTTCTGATGGTCTCTTACCAATACACGGATTAATACACGGACCACTTTTGCGCATGGTTTTTGATTGTATAAAACCTTGCATTTTGCTCATGAACCATCCACAATCCATCTTAAATTAGAATAGCACTGCGCCACAAGTTTTTAAATTAAGTCATTGACATTATTTTCAGCATAAACATGCCTCTTTCTATGCAAATGAGGTGTATAGAATACACCATATTGACAAAAGTCAGAAGTGTTTGCTTGATTCAGTTAGCATTGAGCTATCGACCATGGAAAGCATGTGGTGAACTGAATTTTACTTAAAGACCCCCTGTGTGAAAATCAAGTTTTTAATGTTGTTTATATGTCTATGTGGTGGTTTAATATGCTTTAAGACAATCCATGTGCAAATTCGTCTCAAAAACGTGATTTGAAATCACATGTGTCCCTTACATCTACCTTGTAACCAATCACGTCAATGTGCGGGGCTGGCTTTAGCATATCATCATTACTATGCTGCAAAGCAGGGGATTCTCAAGAGAAGGCAGTTTATATATTTTTTTGTTGATATGAAAAATCTGGTACATTTAGCAATATAGTGGGTGAATTATGTATATGGTGTATATTACGATGTTATGATGAACTATATGCCACTGGCGTTCTAAGTTCAAAGCGTTTCTAAGAATGCTGACTTTTAGAAGGCAGCTGTCTGACTCTGAGATGGTGAACGGGAACATGGTTTGTAATATTAGCAGCACATTATTAGCTGTTTGATAACGTAGTCAAGCAAAAGGCAAATCATATTAATTACCGTTATGTGTCCGACGTTGTAGAGAGCGATACATAAAAAGCATTACCGTTCTGATACATCGACTTGTAGACGACCCTGTATAATTCACTCTTCCACTTCTTCTGAATCAGTTTCTGGTTCAATCATATATGGCTGAATTAAACCACTTGCCGTTTTGCAACGTTTACTACAGTAAATTTGACCGAGTGGATCAGGTAGTCCGAGCTCGTGTGGTTGAGTGGAAGTGGGGCTAATTTGTATATTCATGGGTCCGCGTATACTAAATGAAGCAAGGAGTTACATTCAAGCTATTTTAAGGCATGAAGAAATTTTTTTCACAGGAAATTTTTTTTAAATATGTCATTTTGCTGATCAAAGATGAGTTTTAATGGATGCAATTATTTGCTACAGGTGGACGTTAAAAATGTTTGTATCCATATTATATCCTTTTGAAGAATTGGTAAAATTTGTGTGAAGTGCTGTTTTTCACGTTTTCAAACCAAGCAGCTTTCTGTTGGTCAGCGTAGTGACCAACTTAAACCCAATGCAAAATGTGCATGGGAGAACAGGGCTCAACACTTTTTTTTCCCCCTAACATGTTCACTGGCCCCACCACAAAAAAAATTATAAATAAATAGAATAAAATAGGCCTAGTTATTGTTGTCTGTGTTTTGACCCATGTAACTTTACAACTACTTACAAACATACTACACTACTTTTCCATTGTTTGGAGAGGACGTGAAAGAGGACTCAATTCAGTATTTGCGTGCTGTTTTCGAATGTGTGTTGCGCACACAAAACTTCTCAAACAGCGAGTACAGAATTGAGTTCTCTTTTGCATCTTCTTGCGCTTGAATATTTAAATTGGCAAGGCTTAAAAATATGTGCAAATAATAAACTTTTGTGATGACGCAGCACTGGCCCGATCAGGCAGTGACAATTCTGTCTACTGTCCCGAGCGTCGTTCATGCTGGCCCTGGGCCATCGGGCAGTCCTTATTGTCGAGCCCTGGGAATATTTCTCCCTCCTGAGAAATTCTTGATCGTGTGGATTCCTATTGAAATTACTGGATTTTGCCCACAAAAATTCACTGAACAATGGTAATGATTTTTTTTTTGCCACTGTGCCTTTAATACATCTATATAACACCTGCTTTGTATGTGAAATGAGTAACTTTATGATTCAATTCTGATTCATTTGGTTATATTTCAGGCTCATCAGTAAATCTCTGTACCAATGTTGTAAATTATACATGGCAGTGTTTCACATGGATTCTTGTTTCATATACTTTCCAATGTATAACTGAATATGGATCCTGTCCTCCACCAGCATATTATGCAGAGTGTTGTGACATAAACACTAGTGGGCCTACTGTTAATCAAGTGGGAGGAATCAGTAACATTTTTCAATTGTACCAGATCCTACACATCATCAAAACCCTGACAAACACACACTTACACAGTCTCATCCTCCCTCATCCACTCACCAGCAAACACAACTCACACACTTCAGCCTCCCACAGAATCAACTATGCAAATGTGTCCTCCAGCAACAAACATCCATATAATTTTATGTTGTGTGGCCCATTGTCACCTCCAACAGCAATAAGACAGTGGCTGCGTCCGAAAAATCCTGCCTTTGGAGGACACATTCCAAGGTTGGAAGACATTAAGGCACGTCCGAATCCAAAGTTAGCTTCACTTCCTGTCTTCTGAGATACCTTCATCTGATTGATTTTTGAGGGCAGCATAGATGTATCCTTCACTGCCTTTGATATCCCACAATTCTGTGCTTTCCATTCTGTGACAGTTGAGCTAAAAAATAAAGATGGCATCTGAAAGTTGCGGTTAGTGGTCCGTTTGTGTGTAAATGTACGTTTTTGACCAACGTTTTCCACTTATGTCATTTCTAGCAAGAAATTACTACTGTAGTAATTAAATATTCGCTTAGTTTTCACCAAAGCTCTCTCTATTTTGCTGTAGATCATTAAACCGTTACGCTGCCTCAGAAGTCTGTCCGAAATCAGTTTCGTGAGGTACCTTTGAGTGCAAATGCTTCCTGAAAAGTCATTGCCTGATAGGGCAGCGAGGCAACAAGTCAGCTACCTAAGTTTTCAGGCACAGCCAGTATGGTGATCTGGCATGTTGATGATTTAGAGGGTCGTATAAAATCAGGGGTACCAAATCCTGTTCCTGGAGATCCTACCTGCAGAGTTCAGATCCAACCCTGATCTAACACACCTGTCTGTAATTATCAAGTGCTCCTGAAGATCTTATGCTGCCTTCACGTGCTATTGGAAATTTCCTACTTCCCACTTCTGAAGTCGTGATTACGAGCTCATTGCGTTAAAAATTTGACTTGTCCAATTTTTTAACTAGGAAACTAGTATTTACGATAATTCCGATAGCATGTGAAGGCAGCATAAATTAGCTGGTTCAGTTGTGTTTGATCAGGGTTGGAGCTGAAATTTGCAGGAGGGTAGACCGGGCACCCCTGTATAAAATGATGAATGTACAAAATCAAATAGCCGTGAATTACCTAAATGACTGTTGTTCTAAATGGTTTGTATATTTCGCCAGAGGATGCACCAAGGTTTTTTATTATTATTATTATTATTATTATTATTATGGTACCGGTTAATATTGGATATACTATACACTCCCGTAGTCCTGTTTAAAAGTTTGGGGTCAGTACAATTTTTTTTTTTTTTTTTTTTAAAAGAGAAATTAATACTTTTATTTAGCAAGGGCACATTGCATTGATTTTAAAGTGACAGTAAAGACATTTATAATGTTAAAAAGAATTATATTTCAAATAAACGCTGTCCTTTTGAACTTTCTATTTGTCAGAGAATCCTGAAAAAAGTATCATGGTTTCCACAAAAATATTAAGCAGCACAAATGTTTTCAACATTGATTAATAAGAAATGTTTCTTGAACAGCAAATCAGCATATTAGAATGATTTCTGAAGGATCATGTGACACTAAAGACTGGAGTAATGATGCTGAAAATTCAGCCTTGCCATGACGGGAATAAATTACAATTTAAAATATAATAAATGAGAAAAAAAAAAGTTATTTAAGTTGTAATAATATTTCACAATATTACTGTTTTCACTGTATTTTTATTAAATAAATGCAGCCTTTGCTGAGCATAAACATAACCCATAAACCATACCCATCACAAACTTTTGATTTGGTTGTGTATATCAGTTGATATTGGATATTTAATTGTGCATCTCTAGACCTCTCTAATCAACTAGTCGGTTGTTGGACAGCTAGTCAATTAACTAACCATAGTGACTCGTCACAGGTAGTCAGCCTTAAAGACATACCAGACTGACTTTGTTCAAGTTATAAATTGTAATATTTTGTGAATTTAGTTGGTAACTACATTTTTTAGACTACCAGATTATTCATCCTCTGAAAGGTATGTCATTAATGTAATACCCCACCTTGCCTGGCGTCCCACTAATGTGTATGAGTGAACCTGAGTGTTAGAGGGTGTTAGACACCTGCCTGGTGCACCAGCCCACACCAGCTGGTGTCTTTGTTAGGACTAAGTACAGTCAATTAGATAACAACTGAATGAACACAAATGTGTTTGTGTGTGTCAGTAGTGTAAGAGGACTCTGTGTTGAATAGAACTCACAGAGTCCTGAGCGTCTTTTACAAGCTGTTGTGCTTAAAAACATAAATGCTAGTGCTTGTGCTTTTCAGAGACTACTTTTATACTTAGGGTGAAAAAATCTGCGCAGTTAAACATTTTCTGCTGTGGGTTTTTTTTTTTTTTATTTTAGCAAAAGGATTTTACCATTTAACTTGGTTAACAGTTTTCATGGTTTTATTTTCTTTTAATAACAAATGAGAATCTGCTACTACAGATTGGCATAGAAACCTCATACTTTTCTTTTATAAAGTTAGCTGTCTAGTGTTGGGTGTGTCTAGACAGACGTTCCTCAGTAGGGGGTTAATATTTGACCAGACGCTGCCTCTCCTGGTAGTCCCATTATCTGGGTTACCCAGCATTCAGCAGACAGGTGCTTCCCCTCCCTGTACGCTGTGACCAGGGAGGAGAGGACTTCTCTGGAGCAGGACTTCAATAGGTGTGCTGCTGGGACAGCAGCAGGATAAGGAAGTCAGGAGGTTTACTAATTACAGTGGTGTGTGTATGTTTGCTTATGTGTGTGCGTGTGTGTGGCACTGACCACTGCGCCTATTGCATATATTGACAGGTAAATCAGGAGAAATTAATAATTATTATATTTCTCTTTTTTTGTGTTATTAAAAAAACAAACAACCAAGTCCAGCCCAGGTGACACATTACTTTCCAAAAGTAACTACTGTAAGTAACAATTAGTTACTTTTTTTTAAGGGAGTAACACAATTTTGTAATGCATTACTTTTAAAAGTAACTTTCCCCAACACTGGTGATGTCAAAATTCATTTGTAACATTTAAAACTATTGATTTTAGGTTTTGGTATGCTTTTATTCTTTTTTATATTCTTTTTTTTTTATGCAAAATTATTAATGTTGTCCTTTTTTCAGTTATCAGTTGCATTGCAATAACTATCAGATGGAATTTCAATAGAAGTGATTCCATAAAAATGAGTAGGAAAAAGTTACACCTCTATTACTGAGCTTTAGTGACTACATATTCCAATATTCATTCAATTCACTAAAACTGTTTGAATACAGAGTTTATTAATCCAATGGAGACAGCTATCTGCTATTTTCTAGAAAAAATTCAAATAATGTTGACAGGGTTGGTATGGAAGGGGCCATTTTCTTGATTTGAGAAAGGCTTTCGATACAGTAAACCACACAGTACTATTAATATTAATACATTATGTTCTTTTAATATTTCAATCAATGCTCTTAAAAGGATGAAGTCATATTTGAAAGGAAGAACACTATATATGAAATTTAATGATCACAATTTCTCTGTTTCTGATACTACTACGGGTGTTCCACAGGGATCCACTTGGACCATTGTTATTTAGTTTGTACATCAATGATTTGCCTGGTGTATCAATGGTTTGTCTTAAAGTCTTAGATCAAAAACACAAAAGCTTCTGTACTTGTTTAATTTGAAATAAAATATAGACTTTTGAGTTGGAGAATTTAAATTCATTATGCAAAGTAATACTTATGGTACAAGAGGAATGACTAGAGGGGACTGTATTGTTATGATTCGTAAAAATACTTTTATTCAGTCCAATACTTACTGTCTTTTTACTGTTAAATCGAAGCTGTGGCTTTTCAATAACCAATTATGTGAGCATTAGTATATGATTTGTCTGTCATTTTTATTTTTATCTTTGTTTTATTTATTTATTTTTTTAGTTTCAAAAACTAAAAAACATTTCAAAAACTAAAAAAAGGTAGGAGTGAGAGTTGAAGCTTCAGTTTGTACAGTTGAATACCAGTGGGAAAAATAAACGTCATTTCCTAAAAATGGTCTCAATGGAAAGTACACACTAACAGGGAAGATGATTTCAGGGATACATATAAACTATAGTTAAACTATATATATATATATATATATATATATATATATATATATATATATATATATATATATATAAACTATAGTTATTAGATGTGATTAGTTATTAGTGATTAGAGGCAGTTGTCTAAGTGATATATAATTTAAGCCATTTCTTATTTTATAGAAAATATGAGTAAGTAAATCATAGAGACAGAAAAGTCACTGTATAACAGGAACGATTAATGTACAAAGAGCAATTAATTTTGTCACAACACTCACATATTGTATCGCTGGTCAAAACTCATCAGGAGATTATAATTCCCTCCTCCTGTGCAATCATCATTGAAAGGTGTTGGGCATAATTTAGGTGGATTAGGAGATTAGCTGTTTATTGTGGGTTTTACCCATGGGCCTTGTCTGATGTAACCCCTCTGATGAAATGGTTTGTCTCCAGTGACTGTCAGCTATTGTTACACCTTTGTCAGGGTCGTTTAGAGAGATGTCAGCAGGGGAGGCTTTTAAATCTGTAAAGCATATTTCCAGATTTCCTCACTGTTACATTATTTCATTAATTTGAGTCTACTAATGCACTGCGATTTATTCCCCTGCCTCAACCTAGAGCAAGTGAATTATTTCATCAGAAAAAAATGAATTGGAGAATTTCTTTCCCTTTTTTAATGAAGGTAAAAAGACAAACCGCAATACATACTGGAATAATGGTGTAATGCATGACACTGTATACAGCACCTGTTCTTAAAACAAAAATCAATTAAATCAACAATTAAGTACATTAATTCCTAGTAAGGGTGATTTATCTTTATGCATCACTCTGACAATAAAATTTCAATTACAGAATTTAATAATCTACTACTATATTATTAAACCTTGACAGCCTTTTTCAGAGCATGTCCTTGTGCAATGAAACATGAATGCTTTTAGACTTTTGTAAACCCTGAAAACGTGTTAAACTGTTTAATTTAAGGTGTCAAGTCAAAGTCAGTTTGTTGTAATTTCTTTGCAGGGCAAAATAGAAAATAGTTTTGGCGAAACCTTGGTATAAATATTCCTTATTTAAGGGACATTAAACTATCATCACAGTATATACAAATAATAAATGTACATAAAGGACACATAAACAGACTGTAAATACGAATACCAGGGGTATCGATGCAATTGTTGATATTACAGTACCATGATAATACCATGTTATTTTTCAGATGTGTACCATGGAATTTACACTGTATGATATGGATTACCTTGAAGTGCCATATCAAAACCATGGTATATGAACATGGTAACCATTCAGTACCACAGTGATTTCATTAAGTTGAAGTTAGAGCATAAATCACATGCTCCTGGTGTCTGTAACATTAAAGTGACTGTGCAGTGGCGTTATTATATTAAATATTAGCCTACTGCCTGTATAATAGTATCTGGAGTGAGGTAATGAAGTAAATATGACTAGTGCACATTAAAAGCCACATGAGTGACTGTAGGTGGGCAAGTGGGCACGTCATTCATGCAGTTCATTCGTGCAGTATGTGTGAGTAGTGACACTGGGTTGTTGAGAAAAAAGGACTATGCTACCTGCCCAGTATTGTAGTGTATATTATTTGACATACTATTCAAAAGTTTGGGGTCATAATGATTTTTTAAAAATGTTTTTAAAAGAAGTCTCACATGCTTTCCAAAGCGACATTTATTTGGTCAAAAATGCAGTAAAACAGTAATATTGTAGAATATCATTATAGCTATATATATATATATATATATATATATATATATATACACTCACCTAAAGGATTATTAGGAACACCTGTTCAATTTCTCATTAATGCAATTATCTAATCAACCAATCACATGGCAGTTGCTTCAATGCATTTAGGGGTGTGGTCCTGGTCAAGACAATCTCCTGAACTCCAAACTGAATGTCAGAATGGGAAAGAAAGGTGATTTAAGCAATTTTGAGCGTGGCATGGTTGTTGGTGCCAGACGGGCCGGTCTGAGTATTTCACAATCTGCTCAGTTACTGGGATTTTCACGCACAACCATTTCTAGAGTTTACAAAGAATGGTGTGAAAAGGGAAAAACATCCAGTATGCGGCAGTCCTGTGGGCGAAAATGCCTTGTTAATGCTAGAGGTCAGAGGAGAATGGGCCGACTGATTCAAGCTGATAGAAGAGCAACTTTGACTGAAATAACCACTCGTTACAACCGAGGTATGCAGCAAAGCATTTGTGAAGCCACAACACGCACAACCTTGAGGCGGATGGGCTACAACAGCAGAAGACCCCACCGGGTACCACTCATCTCCACTACAAATAGGAAAAAGAGGCTACAATTTGCACGAGCTCACCAAAATTGGACAGTTGAAGACTGGAAAAATGTTGCCTGGTCTGATGAGTCTCGATTTCTGTTGAGACATTCAGATGGTAGAGTCAGAATTTGGCGTAAACAGAATGAGAACATGGATCCATCATGCCTTGTTACCACTGTGCAGGCTGGTGGTGGTGGTGTAATGGTGTGGGGGATGTTTTCTTGGCACACTTTAGGCCCCTTAGTGCCAATTGGGCATCGTTTAAATGCCACGGCCTACCTGAGCATTGTTTCTGACCATGTCCATCCCTTTATGACCACCATGTACCCATCCTCTGATGGCTACTTCCAGCAGGATAATGCACCATGTCACAAAGCTCGAATCATTTCAAATTGGTTTCTTGAACATGACAATGAGTTCACTGTACTAAAATGGCCCCCACAGTCACCAGATCTCAACCCAATAGAGCATCTTTGGGATGTGGTGGAACGGGAGCTTCGTGCCCTGGATGTGCATCCCACAAATCTCCATCAACTGCAAGATGCTATCCTATCAATATGGGCCAACATTTCTAAAGAATGCTTTCACCACCTTGTTGAATCAATGCCACGTAGAATTAAGGCAGTTCTGAAGGCGAAAGGGGGTCAAACACAGTATTAGTATGGTGTTCCTAATAATCCTTTAGGTGAGTGTGTGTGTGTGTATATATATATATATATATATATATCTATATATACAAACCCGATTCCAAAAAAGTTGGGACACTGTACAAATTGTGAATAAAAAAGGAATGCAATAATTTACAAATCTCATAAATTTATATTTTATTCACAATAGAATATAGATAACATATCAAATGTTGAAAGTGAGACATTTTGAAACGTCATGCCAAATATTGGCTCATTTTGGATTTCATGAGAGCTACACATTCCAAAAAAGTTGGGACAGGTAGCAATAAGAGGCCGGAAAAGTTAAATGTACATATAAGGAACAGCTGGAGGACCAATTTGCAACTTATTCGGTCAATTGGCAACATGATTGGGTATAAAAAGAGTCTCTCAGAGTGGCAGTGTCTCTCAGAAGTCAAGATGGGCAGAGGATCACCAATTCCCCCAATGCTGCGGCGAAAAATAGTGGAGCAATATCAGAAAGGAGTTTCTCAGAGAAAAATTGCAAAGAGTTTGAAGTTATCATCATCTACAGTGCATAATATCATCCAAAGATTCAGAGAATCTGGAACAATCTCTGTGCGTAAGGGTCAAGGCCAGAAAACCATACTGGATGCCCGTGATCTTCGGGCCCTTAGACGGCACTGCATCACATACAGGAATGCTACTGTAATGGAAATCACAACATGGGCTCAGGAATACTTCCAGAAAACATTGTCGGTGAACACAATCCACCGTGCCATTCGCCGTTGCCGGCTAAAACTCTATAGGTCAAAAAAGAAGCCATATCTAAACATGATCCAGAAGCGCAGGCGTTTTCTCTGGGCCAAGGCTCATTTAAAATGGACTGTGGCAAAGTGGAAAACTGTTCTGTGGACAGACGAATCAAAATTTGAAGTTCTTTTTGGAAAACTGGGACGCCATGTCATCCGGACTAAAGAGGACAAAGACAACCCAAGTTGTTATCAGCACTCAGTTCAGAAGCCTGCATCTCTGATGGTATGGGGTTGCATGAGTGCGTGTGGCATGGGCAGCTTACACATCTGGAAAGGCACCATCAATGCTGAAAGGTATATCCAAGTTCTAGAACAACATATGCTCCCATCCAGGCGTCGTCTCTTTTAGGGAAGACCTTGCATTTTCCAACATGACAATGCCAGACCACATACTGCATCAATTACAACATCATGGCTGCGTAGAAGAAGGATCCGGGGACTGAAATGGCCAGCCTGCAGTCCAGATCTTTCACCCATAGAAAACATTTGGCGCATCGTAAAGAGAAAGATGTGACAAAGAAGACCTAAGACAGTTGAGCAACTAGAAGCCTGTATTAGACAAGAATGGGACAACATTCCTATTCCTAAACTTGAGCAACTTGTCTCCTCAGTCCCCAGACGTTTGCAGACTGTTATAAAAAGAAGAGGGGATGCCACACAGTGGTAAACATGGCCTTGTCCCAACTTTTTTGAGATGTGTTGATGCCATGAAATTTAAAATCAACTTATTTTTCTCTTAAAATGATACATTTTCTCAGTTTAAACATTTGATATGTCATCTATGTTGGATTCTGAATAAAATATTGAAATTTGAAACTTCCACATCATTGCATTGTTTTTATTCACAATTTGTACAGTGTCCCAACTTTTTTGGAATCGGGTTTGTGTATATATATATATATATATATATATATATATATATAGATATATATATATAGAGAGAGAGAGAGAGAGAGAAATATATTTTGACATTGTAATTTATTCCTGTTATGGCAAAACTGAATTTTCAGCAGCCATTACTCCAGTCTTCTGCCGCTCAGACTGATCTTAGCATCTTACCAATGTTCATGTCAGCCAAATACAAATAAGTGATACAAGCCTATGAGAATCAGTGAGAATATACTTCATTGGCACCACTATGAGTGCTTTTCCACTTCCTCTGTTTCATGCACTCATTGGCTGAGACAAATTGTATGTACTCTGTTCAGTGCCTGATTAGAAATAATAGACTTTTTAAACTGTGTATTAAATAAACAAAAATATGTTAATATATTTTAAATTCCATATTACTAGGAATGCACAGTATATTGGAATCATTTGTCATTCCTCTCGTCATATTAGACGAGATTTTTTTTGTAGTATGTTGAAGATATATAGATGGTTGGATGGATAGATGGATAGATAGATATTGCTCCTATACATTTGTATTACATTTGTATCATCTAACAGTGTCTAAAAGTTTGAATTTGTAAAAATGCTAATATAATAACTATTAAAACTAAAATCCATTCATTTAAAATATTATGATGCCTAAATTTACTTGTAGCATTTAAAAGGTTTGGTTTTTAAATTATTTTGACAAAGTAATATAAAATGTTATATTTATATTTTAAAATGTATATTACATTTATATTACAATTTTATAGTATAATAGTTTGCCAATGTATAGTTTGCCAATGTATAGTTTGTCGCATGATCCTATCTAATATGAAGTCATTCTGTTGATTTGGTGCTCAAAAAACATTTCTTCTTATTGAAAACAGTTCATTTTTTGTGGAAACCGTGATGTTTTTTTCCAGATTCTTTGATGAACAGAAGGTTTAAAAGAACAGTTAGATAAGTTTTTTTTCTTTACATTATAAATGTTTTTACTGTTACTTTTGATCAATTGAATGTATCTTTACTGAACAAAAGTATTAATTTCTCACAAAAAACATCTTACTGACCCCAAACTATTTCAAAACTGTGAATATCTAGCTCTAATACTTTAACAACAAAGCTAGTGGTGACACCTTCAATGTGTGTTAGGTGGTCTTCAAATATTTCTTTGAAAATGCTAGTGGTTTGTAATCTCTATAATCCTAAGTGACCAATCAGCGATTTCTTCTAATGTATTGATTAATTATTTATCATATTCTTACTTCGTGATAACCAGTGGTGCTGGGCCTTAGCCAGGGAACACCAATGAACAAATTGTTTTCAGTTTGGTTTTATGAATGCATGTTTCAAACGCACACCACTGCTGGGGTCAGAAGTTGGCATGTTGGATAGATCCGGCAGTTTTTTAAAAGTGCCACAGTGTTTACAGTGTTCAGGAAATCAACCCACTGTATGAATGGCTTCTACTTTTCTCGACACAATATACTGTGATAGGAAAAAGTATTTTGACAAGAAAAAAAAATGCCACACTTCACATTTAAATTTGGTCTATTCTGAATTCACCGCCTCAATGCAGACATGACAATTTCCCACACAATACATTGTGAAAAACGGGTTTACACTTCTCTGATTGCTACTCATTCTCATATCTCAGCTTCATTCTCTCACCTGTGCATTAACAAAATGTAGCCTACGCCTCAGAAAACAAATTTACGCTTCCATGAAATGTTTATCTTTACGTCTGAATGTGTTTTTCTCTCAGTGGTGAATACGGTTACCCAGTCATCAAAAGGACACTTCCTGTCTGTCCTCTGAGCACATCCTGTGTCATACACCCTTATTGTTATACAGACATGTTGACAAGGCCTTCTCTCGCACTCCACACATGACCTTCCACTGTCTGACTGTATTTGTCAGCTCAAAGGAGTGTATTGTCTCCGCTTCCAATGCCAGACAATAGCCACCATAGGGCACAGATCTGACCCTCACAGACTGATCTTAGCATCTTACCAATGTTAATGTCAGCCAAATACAAATAAGTGATACAAGCCTATGAGAATCAGTGAGAATATACTTCATTGGCACCACTATGAGTGCTTTTCCACTTCCTCTGTTTCATGCACTTCTATTGGCTGAGACAAATTGTATGTACTCTGTTCAGTGCCTGATTAGAAATAATAGACTTTTTAAACTGTATTAAATAAACAAAAATATGTTAATGTCTTTTAAATTCCATATTACTAGGAATGCACAGTATATTGGAATCATTTGTCATTCCTCTTGTCATATTAGACAAGAGTATTTTTTTCTTCTAATATGTTGATACATTTTACATACCTCTGCTGGGGTGTACTTAGCCTGTTCACTTAAATTTAAACTTTAATAACACTATTAAAAAAAATGTAAGAAAATATACAATAAATAAATAAATTATAAATGTTATATTTATATATTATTTAAATATTATTTATATATTTAATATATAATACAGTGGTGGTCAGAATTATTGGCACCCCTGGTAAATATGATCAAATATGGCTGTAAAAAATAAATCTGCATTGTTTATCCTTTTGATCTTTTATTAAAAAAATTCACAAAAATCTAACCTTTCATTGAAGTAAAAGAATTGAAAGTGGGGGGTAAATCACATTATGATATAAATGCTTTTCTCCAAAACACGTAAAATATCTCTGAAGTATATTCCCATTAATATTTACATTTTTTTTTTAGCACACCAGGGTGACTAGGAACATGAAATTGTCCAGTTATGATGTCTTGTTCCACAGGAGTATAAATATGAGGAAACACAAAGGCCAAATTTTCATCACAATGAGTAAAGCCAAAGAATATAGTTCTGATGTGCAGCAAAAGATTGTTGAGCTTCACAAAATAGAAAGTGGCTGTAGGAAAATAGCTAAAGCATTGAAAATTCCCATTTCCACCATCAGGGCAATAATTAAGAAGTTCCAGTTCAACTAAAGATGTTACGAATCTGCCTGAAAGAGGACGTGTGTCTATATTGTCTTAATGCACGGCGAGGAGGAAAGTTTGAATGGCTGAAGACTCTCCAAGGATCACAGATAGAGAATCGCAGAGATTAGTTGAGTCTTGGGGTTAGAAAGCCTAAAAAAAAAAAAAATCAAAGTCATGTTGTTTGGGAGGGATTCAAGAAAAATCCTTCTTGCTCATCCAGAAACAAACTCCAGCATATTCAGTTGTCAGACACGACTGGAAATTCAAAAGGGACCTGGTTCTGTGGTCAGATGAAACTATAAAAAGAGCTTTTTGGCAGCAAATCCACCAGATGGGTTTGGTGCAAACAGGGATAAAAAGTACCCCATGCCCACGGTTAAAAATACCGCTGGATCTTTAATGTTGTGGGCCTATTTTTTTGCTGGAGGTCCTGGACATCTTGTTCAGATACATGGTATAATGGATTCTAGCAAATACCAACAGATAAAAAATCAAAACCTGACGGCCTCTGCTAGAAATCTTATTATGGGCCGTGGTTGGATCTTCCATCAGGACAGCGATCCAAAACAAACATCAAAATTAACACACAAATGTGTCACTGAGCACAAAATGAAGCTTCTGCCATGACCATCCCAGCCCCCTGACCTGAACCCTATAGAAAATGAGTGGGGTGAACTGAAGAGAAGAAGCACCAACATAGATCTGGGAATGTGAAGGATCTAGAGAGATTCTGTATGGAGGAATGGTCTCTGATCTCTTGTCAGATGTTCTTCAAACTAATCAGGCGTTATAGAAGAAGACTCAGAGCTGTTATCTTGGCAAAAGGAGGTTGCAAAAAGTATTTAATAAAAGGGTGCCAATAATTGTGGCCAACGTGTTTTGGAGAAAAGCATTTATTTCATAATGTGATTTACCACCCCGTTTTTACTTTTACTTCAATGAAAGGTTAGATTTTTGTGATTTTTTTTGAATAAAAGATCAAAAGGATAAACAATGCAGATTTATTATTTACAGCCATATTTGATCATATTTACCAGGGGTGCCAATAATTCTGACCACCACTGTATATTTATATAAATGTTATATTTTTATTTAAAAATGTATACTATATTTATATTATAATTTTATAGTATAATAGTTTGCCATTTATTGCTTACCGGTGATAACACTAACTAACTAACTAACTAACTAACTAACTAACTAACTAACTAACTAACTAACTAACTAACTAACTAACTAACTAACTAACTAACTAACTAAATAAATAAATAAATAAATAAATAAATAAATAAATAATTTTATGTGTGGACCAGAATTTGTATGTGTATCCCTACATATTCTGCACATTACATTTCCAAAGCTAAAAATAGTGAAATAGAATTCCCAACAGTACAAATTTCCCTTTTTGTGTTGTTGTTTAGCAAGCTAACAGTTTAGCCTAACAGCTTAGCATTGGGCTATGTGGTTAAAAAACTCTTTTGATGTGTTTTTGATCAGGCATTGAGGATCGGGGAGAGGATTCTGCGGGGGTTGACACTGGCCCCTTAATCCTTCTGGTCTTTATTAAATTTTTTTAATTATTAAAATGGCAACTTTCTTTATACTCTTTTAATCCGATGACCAACCATTTGTCATGTGATTGAACTTCCTGCTACACTCTGCTACACTGATATTCTGATCAAAGTGTCCGGGTTGAAGGGCGACGTGCTCTCAAAGTACCTTGCTCTCAAAGGTAAATACTTCTCGCTTCCACAATTGAAGACTGATAGTGCTAACATCAGAGATCAAGCCTAGCGTAATACTTCAAAGAGTTCACAGGGGTGTTAATTTGTGCTGTGTGTGTGCGTATGTGTCCATAGGTGGAATATGCTTGTCCACTGCTATTGCTGTCTGCTGTCAGCCTATTTCAGATTGTACAATGCAGAGCTGAAATGTTTTCAGTGTATTCTATGTATGAGCGTGACCCAGACCGGCCTCGCATCACAACCTCCATCTCCAGCTCTGATTGGGCTGCTTTGACAGCTGCGAAATCCTGCGTTTGTATGGACTCGTATCTTTCTGTAGTCTCCAAATGGTTCTTTCTTTGTACAAAATGAGCAGGGGCAAAGCGAGGGACCCCAACTATTCTGTTGATGCCCTCTGCCAGATCCTGAGTCAGCCCCTTGGACTCACATCCATTTGAAACAACCATGCTTCTATTCATTTGACCGTAATTGACCAGTTCTGGTTAGCCTTCGTCGTGGCATGAGAACAAAAAGGGTTACAGTGAGTCAGAGGGGCAAATATATTTTTCTTCCATCTACTGGCCTTTTTGTATGACTTGGCACACGTATACTCAGTGGGGCTTTTTTTAGCAGGCTCCTATCTGTGCCACACATTTCTTGCATCTGCCTACAGTTTTGCAGTTGAATAGTGTGATTTATAGTGCGCCCGCTAGAGGCATTGGACGATAATATCCAGGCGAGAATATTGTGTGTGTATAAAGTTACTCCCTCATTCTGCAGGGCGCCATGTGCTTCGGCAGCCTGGTAGTGTGTCATCGGGTTGCTCGCCACACGCCCTCTCTGTGGTTCTAATGACTTTGTAACTGCAGCGAGAGGTGAGGTGCAATACCCCCAAACTATCTCTTTACCCTCCCGAGGCCCCGTGCCCTCCTGCCCATCTACTCGGATTCTCTCGCTTCCTCCCCTCCTTCTTCCCCTGAAACCCACTCCTCTCATTACTGTGTTAATGATGTGTTTACATCCCTGTATGTTATTAAAGGCTAACCTCAGAGCACTAATAATTGGGGCTCCCTTTCACACTTTCTCATCAGCACACACACACACACAAATAAATATACCCCTACTGCTCCCACGGGAGGAAGAACTGTTAGAAAAGATTCATTTAGATTTCATAATTTCCAGCTAAAAATATGTGATACTGATGCATATATATGATGTTGGATTGAATATTATTGCAATTAGAAGTGTTACTGATCCCACTAGCATTTCAACACTGTCAGTAAATAGTCTACATTTAAAGTCAACATGAAATCAAAATTGACCCCATTTGTCAAAGTTCCACACTTATCAGTTCATTTTCAATGCATCAAGATACATAACACCAGGTGTCCAGCTCTGCATAAAAATGTCCAGTTTTATTTGGAGTTGGGCAGTCATGTGTTCCATTTTATAGATAAATGTAAGTTTTTCTATCCATTGACCTACTTTTGGTGTGGGTGGTTTCATCCAGTTTTTTGTGCAGTTAATAGGAGTACATGCATAATATATCTCTGGTTTTGGTTACACAAATTCTAGGTTATCGCTTCAAGCTAAAAATAAAGGGGAGTAAAAGGCAAGCCTAGATGTAAAAGTTTAATAATTTCATCCTTAAAGGGATAGTTCACCCAAAAATTTAAATTCTGTCGTTAATTACTCACCCTCATGTCGTTCCAAACCCGTAAGACCTTCGTTCATCTTAATTAATGACAGAATTTTCATTTTTCGGTGAACTAACCCTTTAACCCCTTGCCAAAATTGAAGTATTTTCGGACAATCCAAGAATATATATGTACCTTCCCACACCCCTCTCCAACATTTCTCTGCTTCTGGATTCTCAGAAAACTTTGATATCATCAATGGCGTTCTAACCCATTTGCTTTCATGATGCACATTTCTAAAATTATGGTGATTGATTCATGGGTGCAATAGTAGTTTGTGTGACTAATCTTTAATTAAAACATAATAACTTACACTTCTTTTTAAATGAATTTCCACTGTGTGAGCTGTTAGTCAAATAAGTGTTATTTTAGTGTTATTTACAATATCCACCTTATTTTGAATGTTTGAATGTCATTCGCTTCCAGTTATTTTTAGCTATACAAAACAGCTGGTATTTCTTATCACATTATTTTAATGTATTGCCATAATCATAAACACACTGGTTTGAAGCGCATAATAGTTTTACTCTTTACTGCACTGTTATTTTTAGTTATTTACTGCAGTCAATGAATCTGAGTCTTGCACATTCACAGTAAATAGCTTACTTCCACTTTGTAAATTAAGGTGGATATAGTATTATATTTTGAATTAGCTTTTATTTTTACGTTTGCAGTTTTAATCATTTTAAGTGCTTTTTTTACTTTTTTATTTAGCTTTAAATTATTATTATTTTTATTTAAGTTTTAGTAATTTTAGTACTTTAGGTTACTAATATTTATATTTTATTTCAGCTTTTTATATTTTTTCATTATTTCAGTTAACGCAAATTATTTATAATACTTTTAGTTAACAATATCAATACTGGATAATGTTAACCAATAGCGAAATAGCTATCATAGGCATTGTTTTAGCAAACATTCTCTCTGACTGTCTCCATTCTTGCATGTAATGTCCACTTTCCATGATCCAGTCAAATCCCATTGGAAAAAAAACAAATATTTTTATTTTTCTTGCTGAATATCCTGTTTCAATATCCTGGTTGTAAATGGCAATTCACATAAACTTTAAAAAACGTCATTGATTGTATCCCTCTCTATCAGTATAATCATAGTCAGTGAGTGTGTCATCTGAGAATAACACTGAGGGCTGTGTGACATAAGCAAATGGACTCTTTTTACAGACACACACACACACACACACACAGAGTCACTGGTGTGTTTGCTCTGAGATGCTTTATTTGTTTTTATATCCTCATGATGCTGAGAGCTCTCTGTGGTTCTGCTTCGTTTACAGGAATCCTTCAAAAGGTTTTTGCAAGAATATTTTTGGATACTCTCATGGTTTGTATAGAAGGAGACCAAACAAGTGCCTAAGTGTGTGTGGGGGGGTTTGATTCGTTTTTTGTTGATGGACACATCTCACTTGCTCTTCTAAGCCCCTGATGACTGCACCTTAGTGCTATCTCACTCAGTGTATAAAAGCCTTTCAACCATGACTGCTATAAAACCAGCCCAGTACCCAAGAGCAGTTCAATAAGAGGGTGAATGATCAGACTGCTGTCATCAGGGAGACTGAGAGAAATTGAGAGAGAGTGGAGAAAATGTCTCGGAGAGAAAGAGGTTGTGCGGGAAAAACATTGCTCTAAGGGTGTGAGAGAAGCGATATGTTTGTTTTGCATGAAGTGGACACTTTCTTCCACAGGGGTCCCGTGTAGTACCATTGACTTGTGGGAACTGAAGTTTGGAGATTCCCTGCAATGGCCCAGCTCTTATCGAAGTCATTAACCTTCAGGCTGGATCAGTATTACAACAGCAGAATGGTTTAAATGGATGTGTGGATTGATGCACAGGTGTGTAAGAGGCTTGTGGACGGCATCTGGTGGGACTTAGCATGCAGATTTAAACAAGGCAGATGATCTCATAGCCATCTTAGACTGGGATCCATTGGGCTGATCTTCATCAAGGTGCTCGACTTACCTCAAAAAATAGGATTTGTCTGTCCTTAGTGCCAAGCGGAGTTCGTTTTGTTGAGTGACCCAGGCAGTAGTGTCTGTGTAGTGAGGCGTTGCTGAGGAGTCTCATGAAGACACGGCTGCTCTTTGGCCTCTTGAGATTAGGCTTTGAGCTTTGATCAGCTGTCCCTTTAGATCATCTTGCTCACCTGCACACAGACCACCTGAGCTTTGTGTCATACTGAGGGATCATCCTGTCATCTTTGAAGAAGGCCCTGACCCTCAACTACCTGATAATCTGCTGGTAATTCTTATCAAAGTCTTCACGCAGCCTAGGTAAAGTCACCGAGCACCCGTGCAGGGATGCAAATTATTATTATTTTTTTATTTGTTTGTTTGTTTATTTTTGTTTGTTTGTATTTGTTTTTATTTATTATTGTTATTTAAATGTAAGCATTTTTTTAAATTATTTTCTATTTATTTATAATTTTTTGATATACATTTGGTCGGGGGGCACATTGAATAGGCATCTGCTTATACACGATATAGGGATATTCTGATCCCTAACATATGTGTCTAAATGAAGAAAATAAGAAGTATGATAGGTTTAAACTGATTTATTTATTATTATTTATTTTATTTTTTTTATTGTTTTCTCAACTAGGGTACCAATTGGGCCAGGACTGTTACTGTTGGTCCCTTCAAAAAAAAATAAAATGATGTCCCTGTGAGACAGAATATGACTATGAGTAAATGTGTGCTTATTTTAATCAGAATAACGTGTGAGTGTGTGTGTGTGTGTGTGTGTGTGTGTGTGTGTGTGTGTGTGTGTGTGTGTGTGTGTGTGTGTGTGTGTGTGTGTGTGAACTGTGTACAGTGGTTCTGTTTGAGTGTTTTTTTGATTTGCTTTTTGCGGGGAAAAAAGAGAGCGACTGGAGGAGTGTATTTGAGCTGGATAATAGAGGCGATCTCAAGGTCTTGGGCAGCAGGTGTCATGGATTGTGATAGTCAGGCTGTCTTTTAGAGAGCTGTTCTGCGTTTAAAACCACACCAAGCGACACTCTCTCTTCCTGAACCTTCACCTCTACTCCAGCTCCTGACTGACAGACGCAGCACTGTAATGAGAGGAAATCAGGACAAATTAAGCCCAATTAAACATCCATTTATGCCTCTGTCTGCTCTTCTGCCGGGCTGGTGAATATTCAAGCATATCAGTGAGAGGAATAAGGTGATTTAATATCATGGCAGTTGAAATTGTTATTTTTTTCAGTATTGTCTGATTGATTTTATGCATATTGTTTGGTCTCAAACAATGTGGCTTTGGCACCAAAAATGTCTGAACCAGAGCTTTGCACAGGCACGAAGTTGAAATAAATAAATGATAAAGGATGGATGGATGGATAAAGATAGAGATAGATAGATCTATCTGTTTTGCTTTGATGGCATGATGGTCATGTTCTCCAGCATGATTTGTGATGATCCAAAGATCTTGTGATTCAATGGAAGAATATCCGACCGTCTGTGTAAAGAGTCACATGATCAATGTCACACATTTACTTATTTCATTAGTGACATAGAAATAGTGCAAAACCTGAAATGATTATTATTAATTTTACAAAACATTTCTTTGCTTTTAATTCTTTCAAAGTCCTGAAACTTTATTAATTTCCAGGTTTAAATTGTTGTCAGTCTTTTGAACCTCTTTTTTATTTTTTTTTTTATTTTTTTCTGACATCATCACACTATGATTTCCATGTCCAGCTCAATTTGCCTTGTCTTCACTGCTGGCCAGTTTAGGGCAAAGGTTGTGCCTCCCTCAGATGTAATAGTCTATAATCACTTCTTATTGTTATTCAGGTGCAGGAAGAATGTCTTATTCAAATGTCAGGGTCTCTCATTCTCTTTTAGCCCCTCTCTGCTTTGCTTCCCTCAGCTCTCCTTTCTCACTCACATCAGGTCTTTTGACAGACTATAGGATGGCAGAGCAGACGTTAGGTAAATTACTTTTCATGATAACAGAGCTGAGTTTAATGAGATGCATCGCTGTGTCAGCAGCCCTACTGTTCTGCAGCAGAGGAATCAGCTGTCAATCATTCCTTTCATGGAGAGTGGGCGGCAGAGCACCCTATGTCCTTTTTAATAGTATGCGAGATGGGAATTATTGTGGCGCAATTCGTAGTACATTGAAAACCTAGATGCCTGGATTCAAAATGTGTGTCTGTGCATACTTTATAGCCTAAAATTTCCCACAATCCTTTGCACAACAGAAAACGAGAATTTTATGACCATTCTCTTTTTAATTTTTCTGTTAAAAAATACTTTTCAGAAGAAAAGTGACAAAAAATGCCAGGCTGAAGCTGCCAAAGTAGTTTTTAAACATGACAACCTAAGTTAAAGTTAGTTTTATAATGGAGTTATACCTTTATAATGACTTTAAAATTAAAAAATAAAAATAAATTAAAAATTCTGTAATCGTTTACTTACCCTTATCATTTCAAACCTTTTTGACTTACTTTCTTCTGCGGAACACAAAATAAGTTATTTGGAAAAAAATTTTGTGTGTGTGTGTATATATAAAATGAAAGTCAGTGGGGTCCAATGTTATTTTGTATGGACAAAAATTCTTTAAAATGTATTCATTTGTGCTGTACGGAAGAAAAAGTCTTTCAGGTTTGGAATCACATAAGGGTCAATAAATGCATATGATACATTCATGTGGACTTTGTCGAGTACATAGAGCATAGTATAAGTATTCCTATTGGTACTGTACACAGCCTCTAGATGTGATGGAAGAGGAGTTAAGATTGGGTTCATGTGGTGTGCTAGACTCGGTGCATGTATCATTCCCTTTAAGCGAACTCAGTCTGCACAGACTATATATGCAATAAAGATAATGAACAAGTGTTAGTGTAATGATAATGGCTGGATTTCACAGATTATCCGATTACCTGTAGTGATCCTAAAGGGCTTAAAATTGTGATACCACAGAAAGTAATGCTAACAGCCCTCATCATGTGGAGCCAGCTCTGAGACCATTATATTTTCATTTTTGTAAGTAATGTAATTTCCATAGAGGCCCTGGAGATACCAGATGGTTCATAGTAGAATGAATGAATTTAATTTGTGTAGACATCACAGCTCCCAATGCCAATATGCTTAGAAATGGAATTCTAGATGGACTTTGTCCATACAGAGAAATCAGAAAACAGTTAAAACCATACAATATGGCCGATAATCCCACCGAAGAAAGACTTGATTTTTGGACGTCAGTAACATCAGTGTCTAAAAGAACCCTCCAGAACTTGAATTACCTCCATGTTTTTCCCCATGACTATTTAGTCTGCTGTGCAACTTCAATTTGTGCCTCTTTAGCGTTGCAGCATTGGCTCCACTACATCACATCTTCTGACAGTGACAGCAAGGGGTGGGGATGTTCAGCGGGGAAGAAGATGAGGCAGCGGTGATGGAGACAGTGATGTTGTCACATGCAGCAGTGGCTGATAATTGGTCACGTCCTCGCTCCGTCCCCACCGGAGATCTATAAAAATGTAAATGAGCATGAAGTTGCTTGGTGATAGCAATAGAATCTGAAGCAGCAATGAAAACCATTTAACAGGCTAGTGCAGCGGTCAGCGCCTTTGCTGGAACTTGTCTTGAAAAGACGGTTGGCTTGTAAGGGCTGCCCAAACAACGTTCCTCTTGACACCAACCCTGACATTACCATCAAAGTCTCTCTGAATCATATTTCAAACCAGATATTGATCTTTTGTTGATGTACCAATATCATGTAGCTGTTTGTTGTTTCAAAAACAACACAAAACTGTACAATCAACCGAAAATCATACCTCTCTAACCAGTTTATTCCTTTGCAGACACCCCGTTAATCTGACTCCAGCGCCTACTGCCTGTAATGCCCCATTGAGAAAAAGCTCACAAATTTCCTGGCCTAAAACCCAGTCTGGAAACCCAGCTATTTCCACTCATGCAGTCAATATTCTCCTCCCTTTATGCCTCTCCCTATACCTAAGGCACAATAGCCTGTAATAACAGCAACGTCTTTAACAGTGGTGGAGATACACCGGCGTGTCGACAGCAAGAAAAGGCCTCAATCAGTATCCATAGAGCACCTCCAATTGTGTGATCTATGGGGCAGCGGAAAAGGTAATTTGAGCAAAAGAAAATGACACCAGCACAAAAAAACATGGTGATTTACGCAAAGTCAAATCACACCGTTCCATCGACACCTGGCTGTGTTATTATCTCAGGAGTTGGACCGCCGGGTTCCTCCGCTGGGTATCATGGGGAGGAGAGAGAAAAGCGAGGCAAAACATTTGTACACAAATGATAGAAGGAAAAAAAAGCGAAGATGCTAAACAAAAAGCTTTCTCTCCTCATCCGTGGCTATCAATTCTCCCTCCTCTGGTTCTGAAAGCATTGCTCCTGGCTCGATTGTTCAGGCATTGTTCCCTCGAGGGCAGGTGGAGTCAGAGAAGAGGGTATCAGAAGAAAAGGGACAATTTGTTGTTGTTTGTTGATATCTAGACCACTATAGCTTGATTGCCTAGCATTAAACCAGCAATAACAGCCCCAATCATCACACTTACACCACAAGATGCAGAACAACTGAATTGGATCAAACTTGTCTCTCCAGTTGGCCCACGCTCCTTTGCTCTGTTTCTTTCTCTCTCCTTCATGAAATGCTTATTAGCCCGTATCGATCCGACTTGGTCAATTGTAAGCTCCTCTCATCCACGGAGTATTGACGGCATAATCAGTGGATAGAGGCGATAGACAGATGAAATATGATGTCGGTGGGTAAATTATTAGTTGCTTGCCTGTTGACCTGGGCTGGGGGACTCACACCTCCTCAAAGCACACATGCACAAAAGCCCGTATTCTGCACCAACTTATTTACACCCACATGCTACTTTGCAGTCATATAGATTCTCACCATTGAAACGGAAGCAAAGAGATTGATGGAAAACAAGCTCTTAGGAGCATGATCACCTGTTAATTTAGCATCCTGAGTATTAATTAGTTTCAGTGCATTTGAATAAGTAAGAGGAAGGATTCAGTTGTGTTTTTATGCACAGTCTACTCGCGCTCGTCATTGACTGTGAATTAAAGGATGCTTATTTTTCTCTCCCAGCTCAAGAGTCAAGTATCCATGCATCTCCTCCTGCAGGGAAATGAGAAGGGAGACTATTGTGTGTACACATGCTGTTTTCATCTATAGAGTGCTCCACAGATGCGTCTCTGCTGCAAGGCCAGCCTTGAGCTTTCTATGGCCTCTAGTTGAATCGTACCCTCCTCCTAGAGATACACAACACTCCAGTCCTCAAAAGGCGAAACAGCTAATTGAAAAATATCTACCATATAAGCATAATTAAGGACTGGCTGATATACAACAGGAATATGGGTGGTAAGGTGTAAGGTGTTTAAAGTAAGGAGGTCTTTAATACCTGGAGATCTGTTATCATTTCTGAATCAAGTACGGTTCTGTTCTTTCACATGCTACTGAATATTTATACAGAGAAACAGACTGCTCAACAAGTGTAGTCTGATTACAAAATGAATGACTCTGAGGTTTTTTTTTTTTAATCAAAAACACAATTAACAGCTTACAATTAACTATGAGACTTGCAGTAGAGTAAATAGTTGTTTATTGATTGGTTCTTTGTCTAGTTAAAGTTGCAGATTGAGTTTTGTCAGGAGTATCTTATAAAATTAAATGAACAATAACAAACATAAAATGTGGTAACACATTTTATTTAACACATACACTGGCTATCAAACGTTTGGGGTCGGTGCAAATTATTATTATTATAATTTTTTTTATTTTTATGTTTTTGAAGCATACTCACTAAGGCTGTATTTATTTGATCAAAAATACAGTAAAAACAATATATTATCAAATGTTATTATAAGTGAAAATAACTTTTCTATTTTAATATATTTTAAAATGTGATTTATTCCTGATGGCAAAGCTGAATTTTCAGCATCATTACTCCAGTCTTCAGTGTCACATGATCCTTCAGAAATCATTCTAATATGCTGATTTTGGTGCTCAAGAAACATTTTTTTTTATTATTATCAATATTAGAAACAGTTGTGCTGCTTAATATTTTTGTGGATACTGTGATATATATATATATATATATATATATATATATATAATATTATTATTATTATTATTATTAATTTTTTTATATCTTTTACTGTCACTTTTGATCAATTTAATAAATCCTTGCTGTATAAAAGTTTGAAATATCTTATTGATCCCAAACTTTTGAACAGAACTGTAATTTAATATCAGTTATTGGATTGCGTTTATGGCACTTATATGAAGTAATTAAAAAAACACCTTCTGCAAGAATTGTTTTAAATTCATTTATTTTTGAATTTATGTAATCATTTGTGCATGGCTACATTTTAATCTAAGTCTATTCCTGCAATGATGTGGGAGGAAGTATATTCAAATAAGTATTTCGATTTCCCTCCGTACACAAGATCGCCACATTCGCCACAGCACTGACATGCCTTTTTGATTCATAGAGCTGAAGTCTGTCCCATGCTCTCTAGTTGGCGTCTGATGCTCTGCTCCCCCACTGAGTGCCCAGCTCTGGAGACTTCATTGTAGTGAAGAGGAGCATCTGGCAGGGCCTCTGTTTTGCTGAAGGCCGGTACTCACATTGTCGTCTGCTGATTAACTTTTTATCAAGCACTTAGATGGGCATCTGTTTCAGTCAGTTTTGCTCTGTATACAGTTGAACTGCCACAACAGGATCAGTGCCAGACGGAGTCATGTGTTCATGTGTCTTTGTGATCAGTGTCAAAGGAAATTACGGCATGCATACCATGATTGAGTCACTGCACTGTGCCTTGTGTATCTGTCTTTCTAACTTCTTTTCATGATGGTTGGTACATAGTTGAATGAGTAGAAATGAACCTCACTTCCATTTCTGGAAGGATGTTTGCTCAGCTTGGTTCCACTGAGTGATCTAACTGGTGGTATTTAGGGAATTAAAGGGATAGTTCAACTCAAAAATGAAAATTCTGCTGTCATGTACTCATCCCAGTGTAGTAGGCGAGACCAACTCATTCATGTCCTGGTCCAAGACTGAGACCAGAAGTAGGTTTGAGTTTGGGTCGAGTCCGAGGCAAGGTAGAGACTCTCTTCTGGTCTCAGTCTTGAGCTGTCTCGACTACAACACTGACTTACCCTCATGTCGTTTCATACAATGAAAGTCAGTGGGGTCCAGTGTTTTGCATTGTTGACCTATTGACTTTGAATGTTCAGCTAGTCACTATAGCTATTGACTCTGGAGGAGGAGACGTCAGCATCAGACATCAGAGTGTTGTATTTGAATATGTTTAATGCGTTATTGTTTACCACATATAACAGAAATTATAAACATTAGACTAAGGGGCTGGTTGATTGCAATACCTCTCAGAAATCACTCAGAAAGAGTGTAGATGTGATTTTTGTAATACCAACATTGTAGCAGGTCTACATCTCACTCTATCCTACTTGTTACTACCATCATATCTGTCGCATTGAAAACTAAGAGGTGCATATAGTGGCATAAGCTCAGCCAGGCTGAAATAGCGGCTTTGAAATGATACTAATTTAGTGTGAAATTGTGCAGTTGATTCAAGGATATAAACTCAAAGAAGAAACTATAGGCAGTGACCTGACCGTGGGTGGAAGCAGGAGAAACTAAAACTTGTTCAGAGTTTATTGAGAGCGCGAGTATGTGTGTTTGCTCACATCTGAGAGTTTGTGCTTATTTCCCATGTCGCTTGAAAAGTGAAGACATAAAGGAATGACTATATAAAATGGGGAGCGTGATTGAGGAAGATGGCATGATTGAGACATGCTTATGGATCGCTCCTCACTTCTTTTGTCCTCAATGCCGGACTTGTTTGTTTACTCTGATTTGGAAGTTTGTTCAATACAAGTTTTTCAGAAAACTATCCTACATCCTGTCAGATATCCTATCAGGATGCAGATCTTGAAGGATCAAATTGTTTCATAGATAAAGATGAAAAAAGATGCAATTACTGCACCTCTAGTGGTACCAAATGGAATGGCAAAAATAATGAGCGTTGGCAAAAAACATTTCCCAGACACTTCTATAGAGCTGTTCAGTCATAATGTCAATTTTTGGGTGAACACGGAAGACTTTTCCCCCCTCATAATACCCTCAGGAATGCTTTTTTGTAATGGGGGTTGTGTCTATGGTAAACATTACTTAAAAATACTTGCATCTTAAATTACACAGTCATACCTTAAATTTGAATTTTGAGTTGACCTTTATTTGTCCTTAAGTTGCTGCAAAGTTGGTGTGATTTGTAAAGCATATAAGATCACATATTTGTGGTGATTTATAGTCCTTACAAACACTGTGGCTTCAAAATTCATGTTTGATGTATGTTTAATTTGTTGAAGATACTTTGACATTCTACAAGTTCTACATAATTTTGACTAAAGGCTAAATGGCTAATAGCTACAAATAGCTAACATAGTTGTCTATACACATTAAAATTGAAAGGAGAAACTATTTTAACCAAACAAATTTACATACTTTACCTTCCAGTTGGTGGTTTGACTAAAGGTGCGCTCGCATTTACATTTGTTTGGCGAATTTTCATGGGAAAAATCCAGTCATTTCAATAGGAATCCACAGGAATTTCACGTGAAGATGAAACTATTTCCCCCACACATATTTCGCAGAGGGTCCAATTGGGTCACCCAGTTTCTTGTTTGTCAACACGGCGAAAGCTGCTCGGTTTGAAAGTGATTCTGTGTGAGCTGTGCTTCATACATCACTACACTATTGACAATAGACAGTGGAACATTTGCCTGTAAAGTTTCACTAATGTAACACAACAAATGTACGTTCTCAGTAAAATGCCTTCTCACATACACTAGAGACAGACATAAACACTTGTGCCTGTTGACCAGCAACACCTTAGCCTCTGCTCTCTGCCCTGGGGATCCTCGTGAAACAGTGAACTTGCTCTCTTTCCTTTATTTCTTTTTCCCGAAGACAAGTTAAATTAGCAGTCTGGCGGCGATGCCCCACCGTCTGCTGACTTTCCTGTGTTGCCACAGCGCACAGTGACTGTCAGTGAGAGCCTGACGGCTTAATAGTCTCTCCTGAGTGGATTTGGGCACTTTGCCTGCCTCTGTTTACATGCGCATGTCAGCCCTAAAATATTCAGATGGAGATGTGAAATATTCATATGAGGTCCCCACCAGGCCTGGCAAGATCCCCTCCACCCCTCCACACACACACCTCCCATGTGCTGTCAGTCAGTACAGACCCAGGAGGACGCCACTACGTGTATTGTCTCTTTAAAGCGGAGGAACGGAATGTGACTGCGACAAAGTGAAAAGATTTTAGCTGAAATTGGTATTTATCTAATGACTTAATGTTAGAATAGTCCTGAAGAGAAAAGCGCACCACTAAATTTATCGACTGCTAAGTAGGCGAATAAACATCAAATCTGCTTTCCCGGTTTTTCTTATTTATTTATAATCAGTGCCTATTCACGCTGGGGTTTTTTTTGCACATCACGTACAGGATTGTCTTTCAAAGCAGTCCAGTACAAATTGCTTCTGCTAGTATATACTACATATGGGTTCATTCAATGTGCACTAGAGCAGAGGAGTGACTAACGTTCTGTTTGAGCGAGCGAAAGGCAGTGAAAGGGAGGGAGAAGTGGGTACATTAGAGAAAGAAAGAAGAGAGTGTGACATTGGGAATTGTTGGCAGCCCCGGCTTCACTGGCGCTTTCTTTGAATGGCTGCCATATGTCCTTGCTTATCTTGACATTCTAATCTCCGTGCTGGCCCGAAGATGGTGGGGGATTTATTTAGTCTGCTCTTTGGAATGAATGCAAACAGTGGAATGGCTCGGCCCACCACAGCCTTCACCTCGTTTCAATCACGCTGGTTAAAATGACTGTGTGATACGGTTTGCGCTGCGGCCCACTCTCATTCTCAGTCTCTCTATTTTGTTCCCTATCTCTCCCCTGCATCCTTTTTTTTACTGTCACTTGCAATGCCTCTGTTTATCTCTCAGCTCCTTCTCTTTTGTGTGATATCAAACCCACAGAATAGCACATGCCACTGCATTATATTCCAGTATGGTGTTTTCATTTTCAACCGTGCATCCTGTCAATATGACTTTTTGTGTGGGTGCATATGAGGTTTGTTTTTTCCTTAGCGTTTGTGTGTTGAAATGGCGAGAGAGATGTGGAAGGACCACTTCGAATAGTATGTGTACATGGATTGGGGAGAGAGTGCAAAAATGTGTGTGTGTGTGTGTGTGTGTGTGTGTGTAAAAGGGTTGTGGAAAGTGGCTGGCTGAGAAGGCTGTTCTATATATAAATGCCTTGCTAGTTCATAAGTGACGTTAATGATAGAGCCAGGCAGACAATGGCAAGCTGTCAGGGTCAGTAATTGAGTGGGAGGGATGAGCTCTCTTCATTTTAGTCCATCGGTGTCACGGCGACAAGAGCACCACGGCAACTCGTCACCCAGAGATACCAGCCCGCCCGAACAATAGCTCCTGTCCGTCACAGCGCATGGCCGTCTAGTGCTGGCAGGGTTAGTGAGATGATGCTCTTGCCGGAGAAGAGAGAGCACTCATTACCGCGGTACTTCTCCGTATTGTGACGCACACACACATCTACATACAACAGATCACTGTCGTCCACAGCAAGGAACGCTCTGTTAGGTCTGTTGCAAAATAGGATGCTACGGTAAAAATTTTATTTGAGCAATGAAAAGTCTCAACTAATCGACTTAAAGGCATATTTCACCCAAAAATCAGCCTTACTCTCATGTTGTTTCAAGCCTGTATGACTTACTTTCTTCTGAGGAACAAAAAAGAAGATATTTTGAAGAAAGTTTCTGAAGAACTGATTTTGTCCATATACTAATACAAATTAAAAACCAGCTGATAGAAATATAAAAACATAAATAAATGTAGATCAACCATTTTCTATTTATTGTAGATAAACTATTTGGTCTTGGAGTATGATTCTCGCTTCGGGTGCGAGAGGTCCCGAGTTCAAATACCGGACGAGCCCCCATATGTCACACCTGGCTCAAGATGCAACATTAAGGGGAGACAACACAGTGTAATAAACTCAAAAGAAAGAATTTATTACATCCCAAATTAACAGGACAACATAATCACAATGTCAGTCATCAGTAATATCAGTCAGTGTGAATGGATGTATAACATGCAATGTTGTCAGGACAAGTGCATGGTTGCGAAACAAATTACATTCTCAAAAGTGAAGAGCAGATCTGGCAAACTGCTCAAGCAACAGCTTAGCAATGCCCCGACAAGCCACCGTGCATTGCTTAAATAGGAGCCAAGACAGGATTCAGGTGATCTCAGGTCACACCCCAATCACTAATCAAACCTGCAAAGAGAAAACAACAACCAAACCCACACAAAACAACTGAATCCTAACAATCCCCTACTTTTAACACTGATGTTTTGTCCTATAGGATTCAAATCTGTTTTGGGGTTACCGCTCAGAGATAAGGTCTTCCACCAATCCAACCTGCCACTTATGTGAAGTCATTGTTTGCGCCTGTGCCGTGAAAGGCTGTTTTACTTGGCAAGAACATGGCCCTATTACTTAGCCTAATTAAAGCAAGGTACATAATTATGCTTAATTACACACTAACAGGAGTCCCCCCAACCCTTTTTTTTATTTCCAGTGTGTGCTTTGTATCATTGCATATCAACTAGGTTTACAGTCTCTTTGGAGATTATGTGTATTTACTGTTTAAGTGTACAGATAGATGTGTATGTTTGTATAGATTAGTGAGAGGCATGGAGGAAGATCAAAACAAGAGTCTTTAAATTGCATTCCAACCAGCTGGGTCTTCAACAAGAGATGGCAGGAAAAAAAGGTCATGCAGAAAAATGAGAGATGGAGGAATGCTTGTGGGAAACATGGCTTTTCTAGGAATGAAATATTTAAACAAATCAGCATCTCCAATTAAACGGTGTGTATCTCCTGCTCACTCTGATTAATATCTCATCTGCAGAGGGATTTTATCCACCTCTTGAAAGGGAATGAAGGGCTGTCTTTTTCGTTGAACACTTTTTAGTCTTCAGTGGCTTCGTTTGGATGTAGTTTGATCATTTTTAAGCTGTTTGTATTGCATTGTATATATATCCTTCAGGGAGAAGGCAGACACGGAAGTTGGCATCACCATGGTTGCCTCTGCAAAAACCCAATGGGATTTTTTCATTAACTTTACATGTTTTATCATCATAATCTTCACAAGTGTGAACAACTTTTATCAATTTTGAAGCACATTTTAGGTTAAATGTCCCTGACAACCTCTGTAGTCCCATTTAGCCACTTGCTAGCAACTGCCTTTTTCAAGACGAGTAGAAGCTTAAAAAAAAAAAAAAAAAATTCACAAGGATTATCACTGATGTGACGTATTTATGTCATATAATAACATGTGAAAATATATTGTGCTTGTATTAACCACAGACCTATTATCAGGCTTTTAACCAACAATCCATTAAAAAATCCATTGACTTCAGGACGACCGGTCTACAAAAATATGTAATCTCTGCAGCACTCTTTAAATTCATATATAAATACAGTGGTGGTCAGAATTATTGGCACCCCTGGTAAATATGATCAAATATGACTGTAAATCTGCATTGTTTATCCTTTTGATCTTTTATTCAAAAAATTCACAAAAATCTAACCTTTCATTGAAGTAAAAGAATTGAAAGTGGGGGGTAAATCACATTATTAAATAAATGCTTTTCTCCAAAACACGTTGGCCACAATTATTGGCACCCCTAGAATTTTTTATGAGTAAAATATCTCTGAAGTATATTCCCATTAATATTAACTTTTTTTTAGCACACCAGGGTGACTAGGAACATGAAATTGTCTAACTATGACATCTTGTTTCACAGGAGTATAAATATGAGGAAACACAAAGGCCAAATTCCCTTAATCATTCATCGCAATGAGTAAAACCAAAGAATATAGTTCTGATGTGCAGCAAAAGATTGTTGAGCTTCACAAAATAGAAAGTGGCTATAGGAAAATAGCTAAAGCATTGAAAATTCCCATTTCCACCATCAGGGCAATAATTAAGAAGTTCCAGTTCAACTAAAGATGTTACGAATCTGCCTGAAAGAGGACATGTGTCTATATTGTCTTAATGCACGGCGAGGAGGAAAGTTTGAGTGGCTGAAGACTCTCCAAGGATCACAGACGGAGAATCGCAGAGATTAGTAGAGTCTTGGGGTTAGAAAGCCTAGAAAAAAAAATCAAACAACCCCTACATCACCTCATGTTTGGGAGGGATTCAAGAAAAATCCTTCTTGCTCACCCAGAAGCAAACTCCAGCATATTCAGTTGTCAGACACGACTGGAAATTCAAAAGGGACCTGGTTCTATGGTCAGATGAAACTATAAAAAGAGCTTTTTGGCAGCAAATCCACCAGATGGGTTTGGTGCAAACAGGGATAAAAAGTACCCCATGCCCACGGTTAAAAATACCGCTGGATCTTTAATGTTGTGGGCCTATTTTTTTGCTGGAGGTCCTGGACATCTTGTTCAGATACATGGTATAATGGATTCTAGCAAATACCAACAGATAAAAAATCAAAACCTGACGGCCTCTGCTAGAAATCTTATAATGGGCCGTGGTTGGATCTTCCATCAGGACAATGATCCAAAACAAACATCAAAATCAACACACAAATGTGTCACTGAACACAAAATGAAGCTTCTGCCATGACCATCCCAGTCCCCTGACCTGAACCCTATAGAAAATGAGTGGGGTGAACTGAAGAGAAGAAGCACCAACATGGATCTGGGAATGTGAAGGATCTGGAGAGATTCTGTATGGAGGAATGGTCTCTGATCTCTTGTCAGGTGTTCTCCAAACTCATCAGGTGTTATAGAAGAAGACTCAGAGCTGTTATCTTGGCAAAAGGAGGTTGCAAAAAGTATTTAATAAAAGGGTGCCAATAATTGTGGCCAACGTGTTTTGGAGAAAAGCATTTATTTCATAATGTGATTTACCCCCCACATTCAATTCTTTTACTTCAATGAAAGTTTTGATTTTTGTGAATTTTTTGAATAAAAGATCAAAAGGATAAACAATGCAGATTTATTTTTTACAGCCATATTTGATCATATTTACCAGGGGTGCCAATAATTCTGACCACCACTGTATAAATATATTTCATTCACTGCTGAATACAATCAATAAAAACCGTTAAATGTCATTAATAAAAACTATTTTACTCATTATTTGCATGCTATGCATTATTATTCTAATTACAGTATTATGATGATAGCTTAGCAACATGCTAACATTAAACTACTCAAATCAACAGCAATTTGTGTGATACACAGTATTTGCTGCCTATGTCGAGCATTTCAGTTAGCATGCATCTTAGGGGCCCTTTACACAGAACATATTTTTCCAATCCACTTTGCTGTTTTTCCATTAGTTTTCTATATATATATATATATATATATATATATATATATATATATATACACTTGCGCTACACCGACATGTTTGACCGTTGCGCTTGCGTCTTTTGCAGCGTCTTTCACATGACACAACATTCTAAAAACATGCTCTCTCAAGTTCAGTTTAATAAACTTTTATAAACGCAAAATGCATTCTCTGTTAATGGCCTTTGAAGGTCATTGCCTATGTAGACAGCAGACTGTAAAGCAGCTCACTAGGTCACTAACTCACTAGAGCTATGATGTTCAAGGTTGCTTTGCGTCAGTTACTGACCACTATCTTTACTCCGATAAACTTGACTGTACCTTAATGCGGTGAGTCTGTGCCCTGTAGTGCTGGGGGGTAAATTGGGACACTTGCCTCCCCCATCCTCCTCATCCTTGGCCTCTGGAGGTGTCTTAACAAGGAGCTTCATCGGAGTAATAAGGATCTCTGGGCTGTCCCTCACCAGCAGGCATATCACAGGTCATCTCTTCTATTTTCGTTTGTGACTAGCAGCGAAGGCCGTCTTATAACAGTACTCCTCAACAGGCGTCAGTCCCTTAAATTGCTTTAATGATCAAGTAGGATATTCACCTATTAATAAAAATAACGCAAGAGATGTTTGCCTTCTAGGGTTTTCTCATGTGTACTGTACCTATAAAGAATGACCATCGGGTGTCTGTATATTCATGCTCCAATGACCACATCCCTCCTAAAAAAACAGTTTAAACAGACCTGCTTGACCAGATTGGGAGATCAGCTACGATAATTTTCGTCATCAGGAGGGTCCGTGATGTCTGCACACCCCGTCCGCATGCAGCCCAGTTTTTGTGGCCGCGCGGACGGTAGGCATACAACAGCGCATGTGCGAGTGACATGCTTCAAAACAAAGTTCACTAGATAGTGTGCACGTCCTAGACAAGTCTTTCCATGTTCACGAACAAAGGAGTATACTTTAAAAGGCTTGTGCGCTCAACTGTGTGCGAGATGGAGCGGAACGCGAAAAATATACCCGGTATACCCTGGCCTTTAGGCTGGTGTTCTTTCTCTCTCTCTCTCTCTCTCTCTCTCTCTCTCTCTCTCTCTCTCTCTCTCTCTCTCTCTCTCTCTCTCTCTCTCTCTCTCTCTCTCTCTCTTTCTTTCTTTCTTTCTTTCTCTCTTTCTCTCTTTCTCTCTCTCTTTCTTTTTCTTTCTCTCTTTCTTTCTTTCTTTCTCTCTCTTTCTTTTTCTTTCTTTCTTTCTTTCTTTCTTTCTTTCTCTCTCTCTCTCTCTCTCTCTCTCTCTCTCTCTCTCTCTCTCTCTCTCTCTCTCTCTCTCTCTCTCTCTCTCTCTTTCTTTCTTTCTTTCTTTCTTTCTTTCTTTCTTTATTTCTCTCTCTCTCTCTTTCTTTCTTTCTTTCTCTCTCTCTTTCTTTCTTTCTTTCAGAAATTGCAGTTCTGTACTCACACAAGCCTATTATTCCTCACACTGACTGTGGTTTGCTGGGATACAATAGTTTTCTGCTCTGAGAGGTGGGAATATGGTGCTCACAATACATTCCTGACCAGATAGGCTCTTCAATTGTACTCTGGTATGTTGGGAGATTAGTCCTTTTGCTGTGGAGAGTAACAGCTTGACTTTCAGTGGAAAAAAAAGGTTAGTTCACAATTTGTTCATGTGTGTGTCTCTTTTCACATCTAAAGTGACCTGTGTCTTTGCCTTGTTTGTGCAGTTGTTGCACATATCTTGGTGTGTCCTGCCATGGTGTTGGTGAAAATGACTTGGTATGTGGACAAGTCTTCGTGGAGGCTTCGCCCATGGAGTGCTGCTGCCAATGGCTATAAACCAGTGCTGCTCAGGTTCAGTCACAGGATTGAATCACCACTCTGCAGATTCAACTCAGAATGCAGAACACCTGCAAAATCATTGTACAAAATTTTTTTTTTTACTTTTTTGCACTTTATTGTCATTTTTCTCTCGGTTACCAGCCCAGTCACTATTATACAGCATGAGGTGATGAGGACTGTGTCAAAGGTGTTTATTCACTCAACTTCTCACATAATATCTGCTGCTAAGTAGTATACTCTGCACTCAGTTCATCTTATCTGTAATTTGCTTCAAGGTGATCCCCCAACAACAGATATTTCCCCCGATGGCATAATATCTGCTCCAAGTTCATCTGGAGTGACGCAGATTGAAAAAGTGTATCTTTGCCCTGTGGGCTAAGTCTTTAAAAGAATAACCCTCGTTTGCTAGGTGCCTGAAGTCCTTAGAGGAGGGAAAAGCGCAGAGAAAATGCTGCATCCAATCTTTTTCTCCTTATTTAAATGATTTGAGTCGTCCGAAGGAGGCATTTGGACTTGTCTCGATCCACTGTGAAGTTACGTGAAGTGTTGTTCTCGCTTAATGTGTTTTGGCTTTCCCCGCTAATGTTTTTTTCTGGCACTGTTAGCGTCTGTCTGTTGGGATTCTCTGAGATGTCACACTTGGGTAGTGTTGTTTAGCAAAGTCATAGACCTTGGTCTTTTTATTTACACCTTGTTAAACCCCAAGCCTAAGACTGTAACACCTTTTTTTTTCTGTTAGGAACTAGAAAAGTATTCTGACAGTAGAAAAGAATAATGACAGTAAGACTGAAAAAATCAGCTAATTAATTGATTATATTACATTATAGTTTTTTATTTAAAATGAAATATTAAGAGGTTTTTCATAATGTTTTCATCATCTCATCTAGGATACCAAGTGACCCAGGACTGCCATTGGTGCCCCTTCAAACAAATGCATAACACCCCTTAAAACTTGGTATCAGGTATTGCAACATATGTTATTATATGTGAATTATATTCACAGAAAGAGCGGGAGCGTGTCCACTCAAAAGTGTGTGAGCATACTAAGGGTAAAATGTGTGTGTGTGTCTGTGTGTGTGTGTGTACGAGCGCACATGTGGCTCTAAATGGCTTCGCTCTCTCCTGGTGGGCATGGGTTTGCTGTGTCCGGAGCTTTGCTTTGTCCAGGGCTTTCTCTCTGATTAGGCCCTGGTGAGGTCTCACTTAAGGCAGAGGGAGAGTAGCATTCTACCTGCACTGCCCATGCTGTTCCCATCACAGCCACTTCCTCCATAATGCCACTTAATTCCCCAAGAAGTGGCACACTGCAGCAGTGGCCAGCCGGAGGAAGGGTGTCGTAATGCATCTGGACCCGACATCGCCCCACAGGGATAATAGCCCTGATTGCTCCTGATTCCCTGTCTCCACAAAGTACCTCATGTAAAATAAGTGACATTTAAAAGGCATCAAGATGTGAAAAGGAGCCAGGGTGTGCACCAGAGAAAACGAGAGCGAGAGAGAGCAGGGGAAGCAGTAAGCTTTTCACCTGAAAGACGAAGAGAAAAAAAGGTCCCTTCTTTTGCTGGCGGGGGAGCGACAGAAAAACGATAAGCCCTTGTGTCGTGAGCTGACCCTCGCTGCTAAGCTTTTTAACTTCCCCGTCTGTACTGCTTTTCTCTCTCCTCACACAAATCCGCATACACACACGCACACACACGGAAAGAGCGAGAAGGAGGCAGAAAAAGAGACGCTGGCAGTGGGTTGACATTGCTTCTGGGAAGTGCTTGAGTCGGCGTGCTAAAAATCATTTCGGGTTAGATAGAGGCCCCCTGAGCTGGCCCGGGGATATCACCACGCTCATCTCCGTTTAGAGTGAAAAGCGGCAACGCAAAGCACAGCCTGCAGGCGCCCTGCTTGTCCGTTCTCAGACAGAGAAAGAGAGTCAGAGAGAGATAAAGAGGGAATTCAGTGGCCCTTGCTGTATGCAGTGCTGAGGGTACAGCCAGCATATGTGCCTTATGGAATGCTCTGTGACCTTAATGCCCCGCCACAGACAGTGAAACGCAAATCAGTGACTCGTTCAGCTCAATCATGCACTGGAGCTGTTTATCTTATAAGTTTAGCAACTTGTTGTGACAATAATACTATTGCTTTTTTCTTGTCTCGGAGGGTCAAGGTGAACTAATTGTTCAACAACTGACTGGCCGATTAATGAGGTTGACTGGATTATCAACAAGTTTTCATGTAGATTTCCTATAGGGTTTTAGTCTAAAAACAGCATGACAGTTAAAGCACAACATGTTGCCTGCACGGTAATTATATATACACTGCCCATCGCTGTTTAGAATTAAATAGCCAAATGCTTAAGTGTCTATGATTGGATCATTATTTCAGTGATTATGATGTTTCTAGCATGTCATATGTTTGGCAACAGTTCTTCTAACCCTAATTGATGGAGTGTATAGCTTTTCATTTCTTAAACAACCATGTAGGAAGACACATCATAGCCATATTCCAGGATGACAATGTCAAGATTCATCAGGTTCAAATTGTGAAAGAATGGTTGGGAGGAAGCATGAAGAATCATTTTCACACATGAATTGGCACCTCTGAATCCAGACCTTAAATGCATAAAGTATTTGGGATGTGTTGGAGTAAACTTGAGAGTGCTTGACTCTTGCATTGTCAATACAAGATCTTGACTAAAAATTGATGCACCTCTTGATGGAAATAACATCACAACATTTATTTCCATCAAGCGGTCCATCAAAAAGACTTGGTGTTATGGGAAAGCAGAGAAGCAAACGTACGCAGTAGGCAGTTGACACTTGACATCCATTTTTTGGGGGCCACTGGGCCCTAATGACACACCTGACCATGGCCCTGCTTTTCAGCTAGGTGTGATGTTTTGCTGAAGGCTAGTCAAACTTAAAACTTGAAATGACTACTAGTTTGAGTCTTGTAGTGGGATTAGACCAAGCAATCTCATGTCATGACTTTATTACATAAATCAATCAAAAGGGTTTAATATTCACTGGTAGGGACAAAAACTGGTTGCAGTACCTGTCAGAAGGATGACACCATGATGACATGTTGTCATGGTTACAGTTCAGAAGTAAACAATGATGGACAATGTCACACTTGAGACATCTGTGTGTGTCTGTGTCTGGCTCTGGCCTGTCCATTGTTATAGTTGTTAACACATTCTCACCTGTACACATTAAATCACACACACACACACCTGCAGCAGTGGATAACTGTTCACACATTATCACCCATTGAGCACACACATTTTCTCACAGTGCTGTTCCTGAATCCCCTACAGGGCTGTGCAGTAATGTAGGTTAAGATAGCTGCCAACAAGAGCGCTGTGATGCTATAGAACAAGGAAAGTGGGTCGCACTGACACTATTTTCATCTGACTTTTCAATAGCTTTATGATAGGAACTTTTTCCCGATGCATTAATGAATATTTTCACTATGAAATTCTCGTTCAAATGCCTTTTGTCCCTGGCGGCTGGTCATTATACCTCCACAAAAAAAAAAAAAACACTCAGTGGTAATTACCCTTATGCGCTAAAACAATTCATTTCTTACAAAGGAAAGGTCTGCGCTTTATAAGGAGAGATGTTTTTCATCAGCAAGCACGTTTACAATATCTCATCACCTGTCTCTTCACCCCTTTTTTGTCTTCCCTTCTCCTTCTCTCCCTCTATTCATCCCTATCATTTCTCTCCCTCTCGCTTTAATTGTTTATATGCATTAACATTCTCCAAATAGACCTTGTTCAGGTGACAGGGCTGTAATTTGGCGGGCCCCTGTTCCACAGTACAGCAGAGAGAACTAAGCAATTTAGGCTTGCGCGGCGGCTGTAATCTGGGGTTGTCAACGGCCCGCGCCGTTCCAGCCTATGCTAATCAATCAGCTGCGGCCTGCACCCGCTCATCTGACCGGCTTAGCCCCGCACCCGCGTGCTGATATATCTATTAGTCTGCCGTCAGCGCCGCGCCGCTGCGAAGATGAGATTCCGCCAGCTTTGGCATTTTCTCTCACAGATAAGTAAGCTATCAGGCCACCGGATAAATAGCAGAGCAAAGAGTTGCCCCGGCCCCCGCGCGCGCCGGTGACAATGCAGCGATGGCTCTTCTCCCCTCATTATACGCCGCCACCCCTAATCCAAAAAACTTGTTTACCAAAAGAGGAGGGCGGCCTTATCTACCCGAGGCACAGTGTTGCGGCTTTGAAAACACACTCGTGTGCGCAGCTGGGCAAGACGGAAAGGCTTTTTTCCCTCTGTATTCTGTCATTTTGGTGTGCTGGAGCTGTGTGGTTAGAGGCTTCCTTTTTTTTTGTGCACTGAAAATTGCTGGGGTGTGTGTGTGTGGGGTTGCGTTGTAAAAGATTAAGCTTGTCGAATGTGAACCGAGTGTTTTCGGGGTGGGTGGTATGTCCAAATGCATCATGGTATGAGCAATATTATATGACAGCAATAGGTATTTTGGCTCTGAATTCAATTTAAACTGTTTTTGGAAAGTTGATGGACGGCAATCCAAAGGTTATTCATAACAGGATAACTAATAAGTACGGTATTAATGCTGAAACAGCTTCAAATTATGTAATGCTTGAGAAAACAAAAGACATAATACAATTTTTAAATGTGGCAGTATACAGTATGTTTGAAGCCGATATAAAACAGCTTATATGCCAGGGCCGTGACGCAGAGACCCGACAGCAGAACTATTGGCTCATTGGGACTCTGGTTCAATTCTGACCTGGGTCATGTCCTGTGGCCGGTTTCATTAACTGAAACCTGAATTTCATTAACTTTTCTTCCAGACTTACATGAAAATGTTGAATGGTCTAATTTGAATGTGAAAAGTAAGACTTGGCTAACTACAGTTGGTCAAACTAGTTTATAAGATACTTAACATAGTGGCTATGTTTTTGCAACTGGCAGCTGAATTCATTCCTCTCTCCCTCAATCCACTGTGCTGTCAGATCTTCACTGCTTAATATAATGAAGACCAAATAATTATAATTTTAAATAATTAATTATAAATAAATTAGTTTGCCAAAATGTGTTGTTGCTAAGCAATTGTAAACAATATACAGTAACACTGTCCCTATAGAACACAACAGTCGGGTTTTGCAAGTAAAAATCCCATTCATTTTCTTTATAGGGGAATTGATTTTTTATAATATCTTATTACCTTTAAAGACAGACTAATTTGAGCTACGGCATTGTTAATCAATGGTATATGCTTTTGTTGAAGCCATCAGCCAGTATTATTTCAACATATTTTTTTAATAATTGTTTAGCGGAATTCAAAGTTAGTAGTGAGTAGTGAACACACTCACACACTGCAAACCGTGGACAGCCATTTTTGCTGTGGTGCCCGGGAAGCGATTGGGGGGTCAAGTGCCTTGCTGAAGCTCAAGTTGTTTCCTGCTGATATTGAGAATCAAACCCGCAACCTTTGAGTTACTAGTATGACTCTCTAACCATTAGGCCACGACTGCCCGGGTGAAAAACGACTTTCCCCATGACTAAAATCTACACCGGTCAGAGAAATGAAACACCTAAATCATGCCTAAAGAACTCTTTAGTGCCCACTCACTCCCATGAAGCTCCCTATGCTCAGACTACTTAAATATTTGTATCTATATGCATATTTTTAAATAATCTTAAAATAAATTGTAAAATACACAGTGCTCTTGTTTTTGTATACACAATGAACATCTTTCAATTAATAGTGTTATATTTATCTGTCATTTTTAATTTGATTGTCATTTCCAATGTAGTTCCTTGTCTCAATAAGGCCGCAAAGTATACAGTCTTGGCTTTTTGTCTGATTTTCAAATACTTTTTTGCTTCAGAACAATGTTTGTAATGTTGTGATTAACCTTATATCTAAGTTGGTTTGGTTCATGGCATATAACTCTTTACCAAAGACTTTTTTAAAATCCCCATGGGAAAAATACTTCCAGAACCAAAGCCACTGAAAAAGTGGGCGGGCACTGTTGCACTCTATAGCGGATATGAGCTAGCATGGCGCATCAAAACAAAATGGCTTCATAATCAACAAAGTGCCCATCTGCAACACTCTTTGGAGTGTATGCCATAGTTTTTGGCTTAAACATTTATTATTAAAACATACCAACTCAGAATCTACAGTTTAGTATCCATAATGATTAGGATCTCACTCAGAACATTAAACTGCTCAGATCCTAACTTAAGACAGGAAGTTTCTGTAATATACTGTAGGTCCAGGTCTTCAACAGTTCTACAACCGTTTTTGAACTCTTGCAGGAACTGCGCTGTGTTGTTGCATCTCTGATTGCTTCAGACCCCAACACATCCTCTCTGAGATGTCTGCAGATGTATGTGTGAGAGTGAGTGAGTGAGTGTGTGTTCAGTAATCCTGAGTTGGAGTAAAGTAGCGGTGTGAAGGAACAGATTGCAGTTGATCATGCTGAAATGCTCTCTTATCCGTTATTGGATCTGAAATGGAGGAGGCTTAGGAATTATCAGAGGCCGGCGGTAATGTGGAGATCATCTGGAGAAAGCTCAGGGCCGGCCTGCATCCTGAAAGGGAGGAGGGAACACACAATTATGAGAAAAATTAATTTTTTCTGTTTCTCTTTGCTGCATTTTAGATTTTTAATATTGTGATGTATGATTGATTCATTATAGGTTTTTAGCTAGAGCTGTATGGCATGTCAATCTTTGACCTCAGTATCCATAAAGTGTTGTGGTAAGCTGATTGTTTGTCCTGTTCATTGTTCCTGTTTAAGCCCATGACGTTGAGGGTCTCTATGTACATGCAAGCAAACAAGTGGCTCCAGAGCACAGCGACTATAGTGTGTGCGTAAGTAAGTGCCGGACGGCATCTGTGCATCTCATCCCGGCTCATATGATTAGTGTCTGGCATTTCCACCAGGATTAGCCAGGCGCTGCACTTTTCCAAAGTTCACAAGGTTAAGAGTTCAGCTACACTTAGGCTGCTTGTTGGAGGACCACAGTTGGGTGATATTTCTGCGCCACTAGCGGCAATAAACAAAATTACTAATGTATTGACTTTTTAGAATTAAAACACTTTTTTTTTTATAACAACGTTTCGCTGTTCCGTTACAGTGGCATAATGAGCTGCTGTATACGTTTTTATTTAACCACACTTACATTGTTGGTTTTACATCAAAATTTGAGTTTTGAAGATGAGTAAAGGGAGGTAAAGAGAGTAGCAGAGACTGCTCTGTGTCACATTTGGTAATTGAGGGTGTGAAGTGATTGCATGATCCCCATGAAGAGCTTTTATCTGCTATCACCTCATGGCTTCTTTATTTCCTCAAGTGCATCTTGACTCCTGGCCTAAGTAAAACACACACCTTTACATGAACATGTCTGCTTTTGGTCTATAATTTAGATTCAAGTTTTAGATTCAAGACTTTTAGTGTCTCTCTTAGTGTCCATGTCAGTACTAAATCTACTACACTATCGTTCAAAAGTTTGGGGGTCATTTTTAATGTTATTGAAATGTCCACCAAGGCTGCATTTATTTGATTAAAAATACAGTATAAACTGTAATATTGTGAAATATGATTACAATTTAAAGTAACTGTTTTCTATTTGAATATATTTGAAATTGTAATTTATTCCTCTGATGGAAAGCTGAATCATTACTCCAGTCTTCAGTGTCACATGATCCTTCAGAAATCATTCTAATATGCTGATTTGCTGCTCAAGAAAAATTTCTTCTTATTATCAATGTTGAAAACAGTTGTGCTGCTTAATATTTTTGTGGAAACCATGATATATATTTTTTCTTTGATGAGTACAGTTATTTGAAATAAAACTCTTTTGTGACATTTCTTTTCTGTTACTTTGGTTCAATTTAATGCATCCCTGCAGAATAAAAGTATTAAAGGGGTCATGAATGGCATTTTAAAAAAAATATATATATATTTTGTAATGTTCTTTGAGGTCCACTTATAATGTTATCAAGATTTTTACATCAAAAAATCCTAATTTAGAAGTAATAAGCTATTTACATCCTGTTTTTGACCCTCTCTTTCAAACACTCTTTTTTGATGCACGTGCCACATTCAAGACTTGGAAGTAGGGCTGCAACTAATGATTATTTTGATAATCGATTAGTTGGCTGATTATTTTTTTATTTTATTTTTTTCGATTAATCGGATAAAAAGCCCTTTTTTTTTATTTTACTGACAAAACACACTATTCCCCATCCTGCCCAATGCTGTCCTTCAAACAAATGTGTCAGCTGAGTGCTATGAACACATACATAGTGAATATATCTACCATTACATACGTTAACCATGGTTTTACAATGAATAAAACAAACAAAAATAATAATAATAAATAAATAACAGGGTTATTGTACAAACCCGATTCCAAAAAAGTTGGGACACTGTACAAATTGTGAATAAAAAAGGAATGCAATAATTTACAAATCTCATAAACTTATATTTTATTCACAATAGAATATAGATAACATATCAAATGTTGAAAGTGAGACATTTTGAAATATTGGCTCATTTTGGATTTCATGAGAGCTACACATTCCAAAAAAGTTGGGACAGGTAGCAATAAGAGGCCGGAAAAGTTAAATGTACATATAAGGAACAGCTGGAGGACCAATTTGCAACTTATTAGGTCAATTGGCAACATGATTGGGTATAAAAAGAGCCTCTCAGAGTGGCAGTGTCTCTCAGAAGTCAAGATGGGCAGAGGATCACCAATTCCCCCAATGCTGCGGCGAAAAATAGTGGAGCAATATCAGAAAGGAGTTTCTCAGAGAAAAATTGCAAAGAGTTTGAAGTTATCATCATCTACAGTGCATAATATCATCCAAAGATTCAGAGAATCTGGAACAATCTCTGTGCGTAAGGGTCAAGGCCAGAAAACCATACTGGATGCCCGTGATCTTCGGGCCCTTAGACGGCACTGCATCACATACAGGAATGCTACTGTAATGGAAATCACAACATGGGCTCAGGAATACTTCCAGAAAACATTGTCGTGAACACAATCCACCGTGCCATTCGCCGTTGCCGGCTAAAACTCTATAGGTCAAAAAAGAAGCCATATCTAAACATGATCCAGAAGCGCAGGCGTTTTCTCTGGGCCAAGGCTCATTTAAAATGGACTGTGGCAAAGTGGAAAACTGTTCTGTGGTCAGACGAATCAAAATTTGAAGTTCTTTTTGGAAAAGTAGGACGCCATGTCATCCGGACTAAAGAGGACAAGGACAACCCAAGTTGTTATCAGCGCTCAGTTCAGAAGCCTGCATCTCTGATGGTATGGGGTTGCATGAGTGCGTGTGGCATGGGCAGCTTACACATCTGGAAAGGCACCATCAATGCTGAAAGGTATATCCAAGTTCTAGAACAACATATGCTCCCATCCAGACGTCGTCTCTTTCAGGGAAGACTTTGCATTTTCCAACATGACAATGCCAGACCACATACTGCATCAATTACAACATCATGGCTGCATAGAAGAAGGATCCGGGTACTGAAATGGCCAGCCTGCAGTCCAGATCTTTCACCCATAGAAAACATTTGGCGCATCATAAAGAGGAAGATGCGACAAAGAAGTTGAGCAACTAGAAGCCTGTATTAGACAAGAATGGGACAACATTCCTATTTCTAAACTTGAGCAACTTGTCTCCTCAGTCCCCAGACGTTTGCAGACTGTTATAAAAAGAAGAGGGGATGCCACACAGTGGTAAACATGGCCTTGTCCCAACTTTTTTGAGATGTGTTGATGCCATGAAATTTAAAATCAACTTATTTTTCCCTTAAAATGATACATTTTCTCAGTTTAAACATTTGATATGTCATCTATGTTGTATTCTGAATAAAATATTGAAATTTGAAACTTCCACATCATTGCATTCTGTTTTTATTCACAATTTGTACAGTGTCCCAACTTTTTTGGAATCGGGTTTGTAGTTATTCAATGGTAACCACAAATTAACCATTGTTTTGCTTCAAATCCATAGTTTAACTATGGTATTTGTGTGGTTCTACAAATGGTAATCAATACGGCAAAAACATGGTTTTATTATAATAAAACCATGGTTAATTTTCGTAAGGCTATGTTTGTGCTATACATTATATACAAAAAAAAAATTACTAAGCAAAAGGAGTTTAAATCCCTACATTAAAATGATATTAAAGAAAAACAAAAAAACACAAACTCAGTGTTAGCAGATAAGAGGAATGTTAATGAGAATCGTTATCGATGATTTTCATTACCGATTATTATCGATTTGATCGACTAGTTGTTGCAGCCCTACTTGGAAGTAAATGCCGACTGCTATGATTGGGTAACTGTTTTGCATATTACAATAATTTTCAACATCCCCGCCATTATAAGTGTGGAATTGTTTTAAAAACCTCAGATGTTGAAAGATATCTCGTAATTCTCATTACAGTTGAAACATTTGCCAACAGTGTGAAACATTTATATGCATTACATAAGCTTTATAAGTCTTGGTTGTGGCAAATAAATTTTAAGTACTTGTGGTTACCACAGTTATAGTTGACAGGATTTTTTCAGTATCCGGGAACCACCTGCATTAACCCCATAAATGCAGAAGCAAAGGAAAGAACAGCAAATCACAACTTTCACAAAAACTCAGTACATACAGTGGGGAGAACAAGTATTTGATACACTGCCGATTTTGCAGGTTTGCCCACTTACAAAGCATGTAGAGGTCTGTAATTTTTATCATAGGTACTCTTCAACTGTGAGTGACGGAATCTAAAACAAAAATCCAGAAAATCACATTGTATGATTAATTTGCATTTTATTGCATGACATAAGTATTTGATGCATCAGAAAAGCAGAACTTAATATTTGGTACAGAAACCTTTGTTTGCAATTACAGAGATCATACGTTTCCTGTAGTTCTTGACCAGGTTTGCACACACTGCAGCAGGGATTTTGGCCCACTCCTCCATACAGACCTTCTCCAGATCCTTCAGGTTTCGGGGCTGTCGCTGGGCAATACGGACTTTCAGCTCCCTCCAAAGATTTTTTTATTGGGTTCAGGTCTGGAGACTGGCTAGGCCACTCCAGGACCTTGAGATGCTTCTTATGGAGCCACTCCTTAGTTGCCCTGGCTGTGTGTTTCGGGTCGTTGTCATGCTGGAAGACCCAGCCACGACCCATCTTCAATGCTCTTACTGAGGGAAGGAGGTTGTTGGCTAAGATCTTGCGATACATGGCCCCATCCATCCTCCCCTCAATACGGTGCAGTCGTCCTGTCCCCTTTGCAGAAAAGCATCCCCAAAGAATGATGTTTCCACCTCCATGCTTCACGGTTGGGATGGTGTTCTTGGGGTTGTACTCATCCTTCTTCTTCCTGCAAACACGGCGAGTGGAGTTTAGACCAAAAGCTCTATTTTTGTCTCATCAGACCACATGACCTTCTCCCATTCCTCCTCTGGATCATCCAGATGGTCATTGGCAAACTTCAGATGGGCCTGGACATGCGCTGGCTTGAGCAGGAGGAACTTGCGTGCGCTGCAGGATTTTAATCCATGACGCCGTAGTGTGTTACTAACGGTTTTCTTTGAGACTGTGGTCCCAGCTCTCTTCAGGTCATTGAGCAGGTCCTGCCGTGTAGTTCTGGGCTGATCCCTCACCTTCCTCATGATTGTTGATGCCCCACGAGGTGAGATCTTGCATGGTGCCCCAGACCGAGGGAGATTGACCGTCATCTTGAACTTCTTCCATTTTCTAATAATTGCGCCAACAGCTGTTGCCTTCTCACCAAGCTGCTTGCCTATTGTCCTGTAGCCCATCCCAGCCTTGTGCAGGTCTACAATTTTATCCCTGATGTCCTTACACAGCTCTCTGGTCTTGGCCATTGTGGAGAGGTTGGAGTCTGTTTGATTGAGTGTGTGGACAGGTGTCTTTTATACAGGTAACGAGTTCAAACAGGTGCAGTTAATACAGGTAATGAGTGGAGAACAGGAGGGCTTCTTAAAGAAAAACTAACAGGTCTGTGAGAGCCGGAATTTTTACTGGTTGGTAGGTGATCAAATACTTATGTCATGCAATAAAATGCAAATTAATTATTTAAAAATCATACAATGTGATTTTCTGGATTTTTGTTTTAGATTCCGTCACTCACAGTTGAAGAGTACCTATGATAAAAATTGCAGACTTCTACATGCTTTGTAAGTGGGAAAACCTGCAAAATCGGCAGTGTATCAAATACTTGTTCTCCCCACTGTATCAAACTATCTGTTACAGACCATGCAATAGTTAAATCACTGTTACTCACACTTGTGTGTTGTGACATTACTGTCAGATCCAATATATCACAACATCTTTTATTTTCAGTGTCCCTGAAAATCCTGTGCTTAACGGCGTCTTGTTTTAAGACAAATTTGCAGTAAAATAAAGCGAACAAATGTGTCTTACTGATGCGAACTTAAGCTTTCTTAATGTTAGGATCACAGGGAAGGTAATGCAAAAACTTGGCACTTCAAAACGTCTTGTGGTCCTCAGAGCCATTTCTATTGTTGCTGGAGTAATCCTGTGTTTGCGTCTGGTGTTTTACTACTACATAACATGCGCAAATCAGTGGGCGGGGCTAAAAAGGCAATAGGCATTGATTTTCTTCTGCAGAGGTGGTTTTTCATCGCACTATTACATCATAATGTGACAAAATCCAAAACCAGTCGTTTTGCCAGCTTGGTTTCAATAAAAACTTTTTGGACTAATGAGGAAGTTTTGAGTTCTGAAACCTACAGAATATTTTTACAATGACCTTTTAGATGTCATAAGATCAAGGAAAATGCATGGACCCCTTTAATAAAAAAGAGTACATTGTAGAGTATGTTTATGTGTTTGGAACAAAACTTTGATAACTACAAAAAAAAATATTTTATGTGACTGCATAAAATTTACTGACAACACAACTTCAAACAAAAAAAAAACACATTGAATACGCTTACTGACAGAATGCAGGATGGTTATAAATGCATTTAATTTCTGAATATTTAGCTGTGCTGAACTGTATTACACTGTCTGTGACCTAAATGTTTATTGCATAAAAAGCACTTAGAAATAGTGTTTCATAGTGTTTTTTGTATAGCACCTTTGACTGTTTCAAAGCTGCTTTACAGGAAGTTAATTTTGTTTTTTTTGCTGCAGATAATTTGCCATATATTACCTGCAGTTTTTCTGCACATCAACTGTATTTGCCAAGGTATTTTTATGTATTTTTGCTATTCATCGCATATTGAATAAAAATGAGAATTTTTTAAGGATTAGTGTATTTCTTCATGGTGTACTTCTGCTGAGAGTAAGGAAAGAAATCCGCCTATTGCCATAATTATATCTCTGCATATCGTTATTGAAAAGACCTCTAAAAGCAGAAAAACTCTTGCCCTTATTAAAGGGTTAGTTCACCCAAAAATGAAAATTATCCCATGATTTACTCACTCTCAAGTCATCCTAGGTGTATATGACATTCTTCTTTCAGACGAATAAAATCGGAGTTATATTAAAAAAGTCCTGGCTAATCCAATCTTTATAATGGCAGTGAATTGTTGCCTCGTTTATGAAGTCCATAAAAGTTCATCTATCCATCATATAACTGCTCCACACGGCTCCGGGGGGTTAATAAAGGCCTTCTGAAGCAAAGTGGCGTGTTTGTGTAAGAAAAATATCCATATTTAAAACTTCATAGACTAAAATAACTAACTTCCGGCGGATTTCCGTACGCATCGTTTTACTGCGAAAGAGTAACCCTGGACCCTTGACCCTTGAACCCTTGATGCATGCGTATTGACGAACGCAGAAGCGCAGAGGATAGAGCAAAACAAAACGTAGCGTCGGGGGTTACTCTTTTAGCGCAAGTCGACTCGCGAACCGCTGACCGCCGGAAGCTAGTTATTTTAGTCTATAAAGTTTTAAATATAGATATTTTTCTTACACAAACGCGCCACTTCGCTTCAGAAGGCCTTTATTAACCCCCTGGAGCCGTGTGGAGCAGTTATATGATGGATTTTATTCGTCTGAAAGAAGAAAGTCATACACACCTAGGATGACTTGAGGGTGAGTAAATCATGGGCTAATTTTCATTTTTGGGTGAACTAACCCTTTAAGCAGCTCCTGTGTTACCATTTTTACAATTGCTGATTCAATCCATTTCAAATGTCATTTTTAAGAACGTCTAATTTACGAAAATGTCATTAATACATTTTGTGTACAGTTTATTTGAAATACCTCAGGTGCTTTCTTCAGAAATGTTCTTTTATGTTTGTAGCACTACAGGAGTTAATAAATGAAGACACCGCATTACACTTTCCTGAAGCATAGTTCTAGCTTTATCACTGCAAAATTACAAATGATAAGATTTAGCCCATCATTCAAACTCGCGGTTATTGGCTTTTTAAATTCTCAGTCACAGATTCTGGGTCTTCAGAGATTACGGACAGTCGAATTAATCGGCCCAGGTGGGCCACCTTGATGAGCCTAGAAGTAGTTGTTATGACCTCTAAGTGTCATAAGTTGTTTTTTTTTCTGTCTAGCTACAATCCTTATGTGATAAATCTTACACTAGCCTCTCAAAATGTCAGATGGTTCATCAGCAAGTGGAATAGCAAGCAGGTGCTGCCTTCTTTTAATGGCAGAGGCATATGTTGACGTTTTATCAATAGACATTATTAAATCTTGCTTGGGTGAGTTAATCTCAAGCTGATGGTGCAGAGAGGTTGAGAGAGACGGGCTTTAACAGGCCTTCCTGAAAGGCAGGTCATAAGCTGCTTATTATATCGACTCTGTCTTACAAATGCACACACACATTTTTTTTCTCACCCTCTCTCTCTCTCTCTCTCTCTCTCTCTCTCTCTCTCTCTCTCTCTCTCTCTCTCTCTTCTCTCTCTCTCTCTCTCTCTCTCTCTCTCTCTCTCTCTCTCTCTCTCTCTCTCTCTCTCTCTCTCTCTCTCTCTAACCTTCTGTATTTCTGCCGTTCTTGCATGCACTGAACCAAATCATTAGCAGGGTCATTCTGCAAAAAGACTGCTTATATACCAATGTGAAATTACTTTATGGATAGCCGTTGAATAGTAAATGCCAACTTTTACTGTGCTGTTATATAGACATTTTTATGAATACACAATGCTTTTTTTGATAAAAATCCAGTAATTTTATTTGATTTTCCCCCTTTTTCTTTAGTCTCAGTGATGCAATTTTAACTTCTCCTTGCTGTTATATCCATAATTAGCACATTTTGATTAATAACTAAATACATTGAAATAAATCCAGCATTTGGCTTTATTCTCTCTATATTCTTTTTTTAGATTTTAGTTGACATCACATATTATTAAAAAGTTATGTCTCCAGGTTGCGCTTCAACTTTATTAGTGTCATATTTTTCCCCTTTCTGAGTAATAAACTATTGCATAAATCAAAAAAATCTGTCATAATGACACTTTTCCAGAGATTAATCCTTTTAGGGCTATTTGAAGTCTCCTTTTTTACTTTATCTTACATTTTGTTACTTTTGTCAGTAGGGGTTTCTCTTAAAATGTCAACCCTATTACATTCAACCTTGTGATAATTAAAAAGTGTATTTGTGTAAATATCGATATAACTTCTAATATCGATTCTACTTTTAAGAAGTACGTTGCAGCATAAGTCTTTTTGAAGGCATATTCATATTGTGACATATATATTAAAATCTCTTAATTAAAGGGATAGATCACTCAAATGAAAATTGTCATCATTTATTCACCCTCATTTCCCAAACCTATATTTTTTACATTATTTATTTATTGGTGTGTTACCAGCATTCTTCAAAAATATCTTTAAAATATTCTTCAAAATAAGAAATTCATCCAGGTTTGGAACAATATGAGGGTGAGTAAATGATTGATGGATGAATTTTTGAGTGAACTATCCCTTTAAACTTAAGTTGGCTCAGTTAAGTTTTTTAATATTTAAACACATTTGTCGGTCAGAATGTTTAAAATCTTGCAGAAATGTACAACCTAAAAAGGCAGCGTTTCATAGAATGATCCAGTGCGCGCACACCAAAAACACTCTTTTATTTCTTCTTTCTTTTAAAACACTTCACAAATTTTATACATGAATATACGTTGCAAACGAAAGTAAAGTTACACACACAAATCCAAACACATAAGAGCTCCCATCAAAGGCAGACAGCTCAGGGGCCTAAGTTTATTGAAATGACTATTTTTCTTCAGCTGCACGTGTGTATGTGTGCGTCTGAGAGACAATAGCAGCTTTATGGCTCTTGCTGGAGCTAGCAGAAGGAGCAGAGGCTGACAGTGGGTGATAAGACCACCAGCCTGCTTCTTGTGATAATCGTTCGCTGGACCCCCACTCACTCTGTGCACAGCTTACAAGCCTAAGTAGCCAGAATCTTATGTGTGTGTGTGTGTGTGTGTGTGTGTGTGTGTGTGTGTGTGTGTGTGTGTGTGTGTGTGTGTGTGTTGGAAGCGAACTATAGTGAGCAGGGAGCAGGGAGCATTCATGAACACAGAGAAAGCGCCAGTGCAAAAGAGAGTGAGACACTGTCTTTATGTTGCATGTGAAGGTTACCAAGTAGGCTTGTCCTTGTGTGAGCATGCAGTATGTAATAAATCAAATGTTTCCTTGCTTTCTACGAGGAATAATGTCATATGTTCTTAAAGTCTCTTGATTTAATCAATCCCTCTCAACTGCTATGCAAGGCAATGTGAGATGAAATGTGTAGGTTACACTACAGTAGCTACATACATGATTAACTAGTTGAATATTCATTTCTAACAATTGCATTAACAGTTGATATAAACATTGGTATTTCATATGGTTTTATAATTATGCATTCAGATCACTAAGATAATTATTTAAAGAAATTGATACTTTTATACAACAAAGATAAATTAAACTTTCTATTCATCAAAGAATCCTGAAAAAAGTTGCAATTTCTGCTAAACATATTAAGCAGCACAAAGAAATGTTTCAGCATATTAGAATGATTTCTGAAGGATCATGTGACAATGAAGACTAGAGTGACTGGAACTGGAACTTTTTTTCATCACAGGAATAACTTATATATTTAAACAGAGTACAGTTCATTTCAATTATAAAAATATTTCACAATATTACTGTTTTTACTCCCTTTCAATGCAAATGTATTGCATGTCTCTAAACGTCAAGTAAAAAATGAGTTGTGATCGGTGGTTTAAATATATCAGTCAAATGGCCTCCTCATATCTGAATGGACTGTTCATGGCCAGAATATGCTGTAATGTGCACTAAATTTAATGTGAAAACAGGACGATCTTGTTGCACAGGGACAGGGAGTACACAAGTATCTGTATGCAAGAATAATTCCCACTTTAAACAGCACTATGATATACAATATACCAGTGGGTACCAGTATGCTTCCTCTAACCTCTCTCTCTTTCTCTTTCAGGTGTCTGGCCTTCTGAAGAGGTGATGGCCTACTACTGCCTGAAGAAACGTCACATGTTTACGTGAGACCCCCTCCCCCCCCCCCCCCCCCTTCGCTCTCTCTCTCTCTCTCTCTCTCTCTCTCTCTCTCTCTGTCTCTCTCTGTCTCTCTCTTTCTCTCAATTTCAATTTAAGTGTGCTTTATTGGCATGACGAAAACTGTACGTATTGCCAAAGCAATGGCAGCTAGGCAGCATGCAGAATGTGTGCAATGTAAAGTACAATAACATTCTCTGTTTCTCTCTCTCTCTCTCTCTCTCTCTCTCTCTTTATCTTACACACACACTTTGGCCATATGACAGAAAGGCAAGGGGCACTTTTTGATTTGCACTCAAGGCGGTACACAAGCCTTTGATTTCCTGTTTTTACATTCAAGAGGCAGAGGAGGGAAGAGAGGCTTATCGATCACACAGCGGCAAGCTGAAGGTCAACTGGGCATATAGAGACAGAGCAGGGTTTTGCGCCCTTGGGCCAATGCTTCTGCAGGAGTGTGTGTGTACGGAGGATGTTAAGACCTGTGTTCTGTTGTGATTTGGTCTGTGTATCGCTTTTGTGCATATGCAGACCTCTAAATTAAAAGCTGAAGTTAATTTGCATTTGTGTGTGTGTGTGTGTGTGTGTGTGTGTAGTATGTTTGTGCACGTGTGTGTGTGTCGATGTGTGCTCTTGTTCCTGTATGTCATCAAGGACTGTCACCCTCTCGCTGTCTTCCAGACCTGTTATCAGGCGCTCACCAAAAAGAGAAAAAGAGGAGGATAAAGCAGAACAAAAAAAAAGTCAATTTACAGAGAGCGCCCATCTCTTCTCTTCATCCCTTTGGTTTTTCGCCTTTCTTTCCACTAGCCCAATGTACAGCCAAATAGCTACCTGTCACTGGGGCTTTGTCCCCGTCGCGGCTCATACTAGCAGTTTTGTGCGCATTAATTTTTAATTGCACTCCCTCATACAACAATCGCTCTCTCTTCATCCTCCACTCTGTCTTTCTGTCAATGGAAGGTGTCGGATCACGGGCTGAGAGCAGACAAACACATGAAGGCTGTTGTCACGGAGCGCAGAAATGACTGGCAAAGTGATTAAGTCAAGCTGCCGGTGTGTGTATGTATGTGTGTGTGTGTATAAGGACAGTTCTGGTGTGTGGCTGTGGACTGCTTTTGATCTACAAGGACTCTACTGTATATTCTGTGTATGACAAACACAAATGAACTCTATGCAAATTATAGTCTTTGTGTAAAATTATATGAATTACCTTTCATATGAATTATTCCATACGGGTGCTGTAAGTCTCTCTCTATATACATAAAGTAGGTGCCTGTATGTGTTAACTGTTGTGGTGTGACTCAAAAATGTATGGAAGCTTGTTTCCGCCACTGAATAAGAAATAAAAAAGCCAGTTGTGACTTTTCATCTCACAATTCTGACTTTTTTTCTTGCAATTATGAGTTTACATCTCTCAATTCTTACAATTGCGAGATGTAAACTCTCAATTGTGAGAAAAAAAGTCAGAATTGTGAGAGAAAGCGCCGCAATTTTTTCATTTTTTTTTATTCCGTGGTGGAAACAAGCTTCCATTAAAATGGCAGGTTTATTCTGAGGAAAAAAAGCAATTCTAAATGCAAATAATAAAGTAATTATGCATAGATAGGATAGCCAATTAGGCTTATAAACTTTTTGAAGGGTGGGGAAAATGCTTTCAATATCTATCTATAGTTGTTGACGTGTGGTTTGAATGCCATTTTTCCAGTCAAATTCTGCTGTAGAAGTTAGGCAATTTAGCCAGATGCTAACATGTGTGTCCCAATTTGTGCCATTTCATAGTTTAAGTAGTGTGAGCAGAGCTGTATCTGGGGTATCCATGGCCCCGGTGCTTGAAACCACGTTCCTTGTCCCCCTCAGTTGAAATCGTGGGGCCCCCCTAAGGCTGAGGGGCCCTAGAATCGTCACCACCTTTCGCCCCGCTAATGATGGCCCTGAGTGTAGTGTAATGTGTTCACACTTAAAATTCCAAAAACAAACTGTGCACTTTAGATACCTGGATGATGCACATAATTAACTGAAAAAAAAATTCAAATTTTGGAATGTTGGACACTTCATGCTCTTAGCTGTCGCAGCTTTCCTTACATATGAGAAGGGGAGGGGCTATCAGATTCCAATGCTGAATGACAGAAAAACCTCATAAAATTCAAACACTACTCGGTTGAGTACATAGTGTATAGTGCTTCATTTGGGTCACAACTATGGTTGCAAGTTTGTTCACTTGCAACAAGGTTAAGCATTTATGCTTACTTCAATGTGTTTTGTGTGGTTTTTGACAGCCGAGAGCATAACAATTATCAAAATTCATGGGACATTTTAATAAATGATTAAAGTTTGATTTTAAAGACTTTATTTACTTGTGTATGTTAAACTATTTCAATAATGTGTTGGTTTGCCACTTGGTGTAAAGAAATTGTAAATATAGCACTTACAAAAATAAGTAAATATTTTTGGACATTTACCATAGTAATACCATGGTATTCCAAGTACCTTGGAGTACTATATAAATGCAAGTTTTTGAATATAGATATGCAGTATTAGGCTGTCGGAATATATATGATTTTCACAACATGCACAATAACTATAATATTGCAATAAATATAGAAATTTTGTCAGTCAAATGCATCTTGTATATTTGTTAATTTTGTGTTTCACTTCTTTGGCCAATTATTCTCAAAATACAAGTGTAGGGAGGTGGAGAAAAATAACTCTATAAAAGAATGCAAAAATAACTTTCTGTTGATCGGCACTTCCTGCAGACTGGGGTGTCTAACACTGTCTTTTTTACAAAATAAAATGTTTTTTATTTTGTCTGTCATCATTGACATGATTTTCTTCGGTAGTAGTAGCTACACACTGTGGCTGCATCCGAAATCGCATACTCCCCTACTATATAGTAGGCGAAAAGTATGTGACAAAAGAAGTATGTCCGAATTCACAGTACTCATAAAAGAGTAGGCAAAAAGTACCTGGATGACCTACTTCTTCCGGCGAGATTCTGAAGTGTATGTATGATGGACACTTTACTATCCCATGAGGCCAAGGGAGAGAACTTATGAATGGCAATGAGGTGATGCAACTGACGCTGGTAGGTCACATGATAATGACAACATGACGAATGTAGTACGTCCGGATTACATTCATACTACATACATTGATACTATATAGAACATACTTTTTTAGCGGTCGCGGAGTAATTACTTATTCAATATAAGAACCTACTCGAGAGAGTATGGCTGAATCCGAAATCTCCCCCCTATACCCTCAAATAGGGGACAGCCATTTATAGTGGTGTCCGAAGCCATAGTGGACATTATCGAGTGCACTCATTCTATCCCAATGTACACTCAACGTCTGTCTGAATTCACTCACTCATTTTCATTCACTCATTCAAGTGAACTGTATTAGTGGACTAACGTAGGGAATAGCGATTGGGGATTTAGGGGGCAATTTCCGTTTCAGCCTATGTGATATCGGATATAGCCTATGGGCCCTATTTTAACAATCTAAGCGCATGGTCTAAAGTGCATGGCGCAGGTACACTTAGGGCGTGTCCGAATCCACTTTTGCTAGTTTAACAATGGGAAAAATGGTCGGCGTGCCCGACGCATGGTCTAAAAGGGTTGTCCCTATTCTCTTAATGAGTGATGGGTGTGTTTTGGGCGTAACGTGCAATAAACCAATTAGAGTCTCATCTCCCATTCCCTTTAAAAGCCAGTTGCACTTGCACCACGGCGGATTGCTATATACATGGCGGAATTTGCTAAGCGGAAAGACAGAACACTTCTCCAGAGAGGAATCCTTTTATTTTTATTATTTAAAAATGTTTGTGTGCTGCTGCACTTCCCTGTGTGTGTAACAAGCAGAGTGTACGTGCTATAGGCACATATTATTAACACGCTCTTTAAATAACAAAAAAAAAATTGCGCCATTGACTTTAGACCAGGTTTCAGTTGGTCAATGGACGCAGTCTATTTCAGTTGCCTCAAAATAGCAACGCGCCAACAATGTGCCTGAACAGACCAGTACGCCCATGGACGAACAGATGGGCACGAGTGCTTTTGCTATTTAAACAATGTTAAACAACGCAGGACGTGAAAATGATAACTGCGTCAGGCTGAAACTAGCAAAAAACACTTGCGTTGCGCCTGGCGCCACATTGCGCCGGGTTTATGATAGGGCCCTATGTCTTTTTTTTTTGTGTGTTTTATGACAAGTGGCAACCAGCGTTAAGGTGCAATACCGCCACCTACTGTGTTGGAGTGTGGCTGGATTATTTAGGATTATCATGTGCATTAACATATCAATATTTCTTTTTCTTTTTCTTTTTTCTTTTTTTTATAAATATCATGATCATGATCATAACTACTGGTATATTGCGACACCCCTAATTCAGTACCATGATACATATCAAAATACAACAGTATCACTGTACTGTACAGAATCGAAGCAGAAAACTGATCCCATACGTTTAATTAACTTACAGTTCTTGCTGTACCACAAATCCGCATTTCCAGCAGGAAAAAGGACAATTGCGCTTTCTTTTGTCAACACATATACACCCGCTCGCATGCAGAGAGAAGAAGGTAGAGGAAGGTTGAGATCAATGAGCCCAGTGGAATTGCATTCCAATCAATGGCATCCCCCTACACGGGCAAGTTAATTAGCGTTATTGTCAAGACACAACAGCCATCTCCCTCTCTGCGTCTTTCTTTATCTCTCTCATCCTCCTGTTTTCGTCTCATTTGAACTGAAAAACTTCACTCTCATACTCATGTACTTCAATTTTTACGCTGAACAGCGCATCAAGCCAATTCTGTCTCTCTGTCTCACAGGGGCTCCTCTGTGTGTGAGCTGGGTGGAGGGATGACGTGTCTTGCCGGGCTCATGGTAAGTCAAAACGCAAAAATTACATACAGTACTCTCACACAGACAGACAATCACAGGCAAATGGGCAATTTGCATCAGCATGGGTAATCTAACATGGGCATATTGTAAGCAACATGAAATTGGCCGGTGCACATTGACATTTCTACCTCAGTGACCATAAACACACGTGGCCCAATGGGCTAACTTCATCAAAAGCGTTCAAAGACACGGGCTTGCATATGCAAGCACTTTCTTTCTTGGTCTCTCACACACACACACACACACACACACACACACACACACACACACACACACACACACCAGTGGCTTAGGCTCTGGCTATGTGTAGTGTATAGTAGTTTGTAGTAGCCTCTCCAGATGGACAGGCTTAACATGTTATCGATTTCGCCTTCACAAGACCAGCCTACCCGTATTTCTCCACTCAATACCCCCGTGTTGTGACATTATGGACCACCAGTGGATCGCCCTCCTCTTCCCCACTCAATCTCTTGTCTCTTTTTTTTTACTCACATTCCTCCTTTTCTCAGGTCTGACTTAGTGCTTGTGTTTATTTAAGTCCTTGACTAGGAAAAATGGCTCCTCTCCTTTGTCCTGTGCCCTGGAGTGCTGTGGTTTTGGCAGTGCCGCCCGTGTTTTTCTTGGGTGACTGGTTGGTTTCCTGCAGGTCTTGATGCCCATATGGCTAGCTGGTGGTGCAGGCCCCGTGACCTGACTCTTGCCCACAGGGCAAAAAACACAGCATCACTCTGGAGAGATATTTCTTCTGCATTGTCTCATTTTATCAGTCCCTTTGTGTTTAACATGTGCAATTCATATAAAGACATTTAAACTCCCTGCTGATGTTGAGAAGTGTGCGTCTTCAAAGCGACTTTTGCATAGGAAAATTTGTCCAGGAAGCTGTTTTCTGTGACAAAATGTGGTATATTCATCACATTATGCCATCAAAACAAAACGATTAGGAACAAATCTTTCTTTCTTATGGTCACCCAAGCGGCATTTATTTGATAAAAATACAGTAAAACAGTAATATTGCGAAATATTATTACAATTTAAAATAATTGTTTTCTATTTTAATATGTTTTAAAATTTAATTTATTTCTGTGATGGAAAGCTGAATTATTACTCCAGTCTTCAGTGTCACATGACCCTTCAGAAATCATTCTAATATGCTGATTTGCTGCTCAAGAAACATTTCTTATTATTATCAATGTTCAAAACAGTTGTGCTGCTTAATACTTTTGTGGAAACCATGTTTTTTTTTTCAGGATTCTTTGATAATTAGACTGTTCAAAAGAGCAGCATTTATTTAAAATAGAAGTCTTTTGTAACATTATAATTGTCTTTACTGTCACTTTTGATCAATTAATGCATCCTTACTGAATAAATATATCTTAAAAAATACTTTTGAACAGAAGTGTACAGTATATGCTAATATTCCTAGAAATCTCATCTCTATTTGCTAAATAATCTCATAATGACAATGATAAAAATAAATAAGAAAAATATTTATAAAAAATAATGCAAAATACAGTTTCATGGCTGGTAAGAAATATTAAAAAAAAAAACTACATTTTTAAAATTAACTCAGCATTGGCAGGTGTGACAAAGTTATTTTTGCTTCCTGTGAAATGTCTAAAATCTAAAATCACATCATTTAAAAGCACAAATATAAATCCTTGCAAGCACTTTTACACACACACACACACACACACACACACACACACACACACACACACACACACACACACACACTCCCTGCTTCTGCCCTCTGCACCTCTCCAAACAACTGTTACACGGCACCTCTGATAAAGATGACTACTTGAATGAAAAGACTGTGTAAAAAGAGGACAGAAAGAGCTGACAGTGGAGCAGCACAAAGGCAGAAGCTTCGCAGTACAAAGTTATATGAAGGGCATCAGGCAGGCCTCGCGAGCCGAGTAAGGAGTGACAGCAGAGCGCGATGGCCCCGCCTGATAAACGCCACACTGCAAATGAAAGGCTCGGCGCTCACCATCATCCCCTGTCACAATGCAATTACCCAACAGAGTGATAGCAAGATAGAGGGCTCCCAGCCACCGGGAATGATAAAAGTATTGACTGATTTGATTGAATGATTAAAATAATGCAGACATAAAATGAAAAAACGGCAGAGACAGACAGAGATGGATGAGAGGGAGCAGGGGAGAAAGAGAGACGGGTGGTCGTTTTGGAGTAGGGCTTTAAAAATCAGCGCTCTTCAGATATGACTGCTTGCGAACAGTGTGCTGAGGATGTCTTGCTTTTGTTTTATTTATTTATTTGTTTGTTTATTCTTCATCTTTTTTTTCTCTTTTCTGGCAGATTGCGGTTTGTGCTGATGTGAAGGAAGTGCTGCTATCTGATGGCAACGAGAAGGCAATTCAAAGTATCCTTACATTTGTGTGGCTCTGTTCGAAAAACCTAGTGAGCTGCCTGCTCCCTACATAGGCAGCTGCTTTCTAAAGGCAGTGCCTGAACTGAAATGGAACCTCATAAGTGACTAATTTGGAACAGTCTACTTAGGTAGGATTTCTATACGAAGTGCATAGGAAACAATTACAGGCAACACGAGAAGAAAGACACTTTTTTATGAGAATATATACGTATATACCGAATACACAAATATTGTTTAAATAAGTTTTTGTATTTAAAGAAAAATACAATATCATTCAAAGGGTCGGTAAGTTTTTTTTTTTTTTTTTTTTTTTTTTTTTTGGTAACACTTTAGTTTAGGGCCCAATTCTCACTATTAGCTAGTTGCTTATTAGCATACATATTACTAGGATATTGGCTGTTTATTAGTACTTATAAAGCACATATTAATGCCTTATTCTGCATGACCATATTCTACATCACTTAATCCTACCCCATACCTAAACTTAACAACTACTTTACTAACTATTAAAAAGCAATGAGAATTGGACCCTAAACTAATGTGTGACCGTTTTTTTTTTAAGAAAAGAAATTAATCATTTTATTAAGCAAGAATGCATTAAATTGACCTCAAATTAATGCTGCTCTTTTGAGTTTTTTTATTCATCAAAGAATCCTAACAAAAAAAATCACAAAATTATTAAGCAGCACATTTTGAACATTTGATAATAAGAAATGTTTCTTGAGCAGCAAATTAGCATATTAGAATGATTTCTGAAGGATCGTGTGACACGTAAGACTGGAGTAATGATACTGAAAATTCAGCTTTACCATCACAGGAATAAAATACATTTTAAAATATATTCAAAAAGAAAACAGCTATTTTAAATTGAAATAATATGTCATTTTTAATCAAATAAATGTGTCCTTAGTAAGAATAAGAGACTTCCTTCAAAAACATAAAAAAATCTTACTGACCCCAAACTTTTGAATGGTACTGTACTGAAAGTACTGCTGAAGAAGAGCAGGAAAATTTAACATCTTAAACCAGCCTAAGATGGTTTGCTGGTCAGGCTGTTTTTTTGGGCACTGGTCAGGCTGTGAAACCAACTTAAAACTAGCCAAGATCAGCTTAAACCAGCTAAGACCAGCTAACCAAACCAGGTTAGGCTGGTTTAAATAGGTTTTATTTTAAGCAGTATTATAATTAACATTTCTCTTGTTTGTCCACCATCTTAATTATTTTTTTTTATTGTGCTTCTGGGATACTTACAATTTGTCAAAAATGAGGTAACTTGGAAGGTAGCATAATTCAGTTGCCTAACGTTTGGAACAGCCTTCACATTGTAAATTGACACCTTATTAAAATGCTCCATACAGAGGCAGCTCACTAGGTTTTGGAACAGAGCTTGTGTGTTTATGTGTTTACAAACAATTCCAAACATCACTTTGTTTTGCAGGAGTGCTGACAGCGAAGCGTTTAGTGTGTATATTCTGAGTGTAGGCTTTCTTTGCGAGCATAGCCCAGAAAAGACAACCTTGTTACGTCTATTTAACTCATATTTACCTCAGATATTCCTCTCACTTCCACCTCTCTCTCTCTCTCTCACGCACACACACACATTCAGTCAGCCATTCTTAACGTGCGCTCTGTCAAAGAATACCCGCACATGCATACACACACACCCCTCGACATATCTGAATGTGAGGCAAATCATCCAGCTGACACCCGAAACCTGCATTTAGCATGTTTAATACATATTCATGTCATTGAAGGCTACCGCTGTGTGTGTTGACTCACCTGCTCCTTGTCTCTCACCCTCTCCCCCCTTCTTCCATTCCTCTATTGACTTTCCCTTTTGCCAGGAGCACAGATGAAGCTTAAACAGGTGACAGGGCACAGCTCGAACATTCTTTCTTCATTCCCTTTCTTTGCTTTTTCTTATTCCCGCTCTCCATCTCGTCTTTCCAGCACAGTCACTCAGATTAGCCACGTCGCTTGGCTCACAAAGGCAGGAAAAACGGAGACGACAGACGTGACAGCAAAACACCGCAAAATTACTGTGCCCACGTTCGTTAGTACAACAGCCAGCGCTGCCACTACAATGAGCTTTTATTGAATATCAAGACTCAAAGAACAATAGCCGTGGCATGAAATTAACACAATTCCTCATTGAGAAGAGATTTGTTTAAAACAAAATGGAGGGAAAGGAAGCAGAGCAAGACATACTCAAAACATTCAGAGTCTGTCTCTAAACTGCTTCCTGTAATAGAGTGTGAAAAGACTGGCAGTAGGCTGATAGAGCATTAATTGGCAGTGCTTTGTTTCAGAGATGTGTCTGCCATAGTAGAATGCTAAAAGATGATCTGATAATCGGACGAGGGCAGGAAAGGACAAGCTGTCTTGTGAGAACCATATACATAGTGTTTTCTTTCTTTGTTTTAGAGGAAAGAAAATGAAGGGCTGTTGTGTTATTGAAACCATTTAGTTACTGAAACCATTTCAAATTAGCATGGTAGTCATAGGATTGCTCCAAACTGTCAGTGTAAACATACTGTATCTACAGTTGTGTATATTCAGAACTTGTTTTTTTAAATGTGTTCTTTTCTTGTACTATGTGTATTTATTATACAATTTTATATTTTTATTTATACTTTATATACTATAAATAAATATACTATATATAATAAATAAATAAATGTCTGTGTCTGTTCTTAGGTGGACAATTAAATGGTATATTTCATTGTGCCTGTCCACCTAAAAACAGATATTTACAGTGGGGAGAACAAGTATTTGATACACTGCTGATTTTGCAGGTTTGCCCACTTACAAAGCATGTAGAAGTCTGTAATTTTTATCATAGGTACACTTCAACTGTGAGTGACGGAATCTAAAACAAAAATCCAGAAAATCACATTGTATGATTAATTTGCATTTTATTGCATGACATAAGTATTTGATACATCAGAAAAGCAGAACTTAATATTTGGTACAGAAACCTTTGTTTGCAGTTACAGAGATCATATGTTTCCTGTAGTTCTTGACCAGGTTTGCACACACTGCAGCAGGGATTTTGGCCCACTCCTCCATACAGACCTTCTCCAGATCCTTCAGGTTTCAGGGCTGTCGATGGGCAATATGGACTTTCAGCTCCCTCCAAAGATTTTCTATTGGGTTCAGGTCTGGAGACTGGCTAGGCCACTCCAGGACCTTGAGATGCTTCTTACGGAGCTACTCCTTATTTGCCCTGGCTGTGTGTTTCAGGTCGTTGTCATGCTGGAAGACCCAGCCACGACGCATCTTCAATGCTCTTACTGAGGGAAGGAGGTTGTTGGCCAAGATCTCGCGATACATGGCCCCATCCATCCTCCCCTCAATACGGTGCAGTCGTCCTGTCCCCTTTGCAGAAAAGCATCCCCAAAGAATGATGTTTCCACCTCCATGCTTCACGTTTGGGATGGTGTTCTTGGGGTTGTACTCATCCTTCTTCTTCCTCCAAACACGGCGAGTGGAGTTTAGACCAAAAAGCTCTATTTTTGTCTCATCAGACCACATGACCTTCTCCCATTCCTCCTCTGGATCATCCAGATGGTCATTGGCAAACTTCAGACGGGCCTAGACATGCGCTGGCTTGAGCAGGAGGACCTTGCGTGCACTGCAGGATTTTAATCCATGACGGCGTAGTGTGTTACTAATGGTTTTCTTTGAGACTGTGGTCCCAGCTCTGTTCAGGTCATTGACCAAGTCCTGCCATGTAGTTCTGGGCTGATCCCTCACCTTCCTCATGATCGTTGATGCCCCACGAGGTGAGATCTTGCATGGTGCCCCAGACCGAGGGAGATTGACCGTCATCTTGAACTTCTTCCATTTTCTAATAATTGCGCCAACAGTTGTTGCCTTCTCACCAAGCTGCTTGCCTATTGTCCTGTAGCTCATCCCAGCCTTGTGCAGGTCTACAATTTACACTGTCCTTACACAGCTCTCTGGTCTTGGCCATTGTGGAGAGGTTGGAGTCTGTTTGATTGAGTGTGTGGACAGGTGTCTTTTATACAGGTAACGAGTTCAAACAGGTGCAGTTAATACAGGTAATGAGTGGAGAACAGGAGGGCTTCTTAAAGAAAAACTAACAGGTCTGTGAGAGCCGGAATTCTTACTGGTTGGTAGGTGATTAAATACTTATGTCATGCAATAAAATGCAAATTAATTATTTAAAAATCATACAATGTGATTTTCTGGATTTTTGTTTTAGATTCCGTCTCTCACAGTTGAAAAGTACCTATGATAAAAATTACAGACTCCTACATGCTTTGTAAGTAGGAAAACCTCCAAAATCGGCAGTGTATCAAATACTCGTTCTCCCCACTGTATATGTAATAATTATATACATATATAATTATTATCATGTAGTAACTGCATCAACAACTAGTATAGTATATAGTAAGTATGTATATAGTCTATAATCTGTGTAACGTATGTAGTATAAAGCCTTGCAATTTACGAACAAGTGATTTGAAACCGCCCACACGCAGTAAGCAGCGAAACAGTGCTCATTCGATATGTATGCGCAATGTCTGAGAGACGAACACACCTGGAACGCACACACCTAAAGCTGCTGCTTATACAGCGCATGAGTAGGGGAGAGCGGGGCACAACCTAACGCGGGGTTAGTTGTAACACACATGGTTTAAAACTTTCCACACATGCCAGGATGACGAAACTTAGTGTATTTACTAGTTGCCATATCAACATTATTTGGTGAAAAAATTGCTCCAAAATTAAAAAATCTTTGGAAGATATCACTGAACATTTATTTAACCATAGCAAAAATAAATTTCTTACTTAAGTTTATTTTTCATCTCTGTTTTTGTGTTTATTTAAAATGAGACAAATCTGATATTATTGTAATCTTATATCTGTTATTTAACAGTTGAGATCGTTCTTTAATGCTGATCTAACCAGCAGAAGCCGGGGTTTAAATCCTAGTTGTGCAGGTGGGGTGTGTTGTAACACTGTGTTACAATGTGCCCCTGTTAGAACTACGCTATTATATTCTATACTTTTATGAATTCTTTTGAGAAACCATGAGAAAAAAGTGAATAATGACTGAGTCAATGTTCAGAAATAATTATTATTATGTTTTTAACTATGCTGTATAGCTGTATTTAGCAATGTGTTTGTTGTCAAACTCAAAAATTAGTGTATTTTTAATGATTAAAAAATGCCATTATTTTATTTTAAAAAGTTAAAAATTGTATTTTATTGACAAAATATTTTAGTTTGTCTTGGATATTTTTTTGATTATATCAGGTAACATTTTAAGCTGTCATTTGGTCATGTTACAATGTGCCCCTCACATGTTACAATGTACCCCACATATGGGGCATGTTGTCACATTTCACTTCCATTCTTTCGGGGTAAATCAAGAAAAAAATTATACACTGTATTAATGAAACAAAACCACATAATTGTACTAGACGTGTGAAATTAATGTGGGAAAAAATAAATACTCTGAACCCCAAGTGGATTTACACAAACTGAGAAAGTTAAAAAGCGTTAGGTTGTGCCCCGCTCTCCCCTACTTATCATACTGGGCTTGAACGGTCAAATACACACACTTATGTGTCAAAATGCCCGTCTTTGCGAGTATCTTTGTAAACAGTCTTTTATGTCTTATGCCATGTGTCCACCAAAGTGTTTTTAGCCAGCTGAAAATGCTAGGCGCTCTGCTGAAAACACCTAGCTGTGAGTGCTTGAGAGCGTTTTGGCAGCGCAGCGTTTTTTTCAATTGAGACGCTTTGCTTGCTATGTTTAGGAATCTCCGCAAAAAACAAGTAATCCCACGAGTAATCTAGAGCGAGTAACGTGATGTGAATATTCGCTTTGCTTTTGGTGTGCACATGCTGAAGTGTGCTAAAACGCAGCGCTCATCAATGGTACTTTTTACTCAGCCGTCCAATCACAGAGGAGGAGGGGCGGGACAAATACCACACCGACCAACTGTCACATTCTGCTTGTACAACATCAACAGATGACAACAACAAGCAAACAAATTAATTTAAAACAAGAGCCAGAGCAAATACTTTACATAGTTTGTTTCTGTATTGTTTCTATATAACAATCTGTGAAATGAGATACTAGTAACACTTCCGCAGATATTCCATATCATAGCAAGCAAAGTGTCTCAACTGGAAAAAAAAAAAAACACTGTGCTGCCAAAACACTCTCAAGCACCCACAGCTAGGTGTTTTCAGTGAATCTAAACACTAAACACTGGCTAGAACACGCGGCCTAATTGAGTGTAAACTGTGCATTGGTGTTGAGATGAAAGCAGGCTAATAAAGCTGCTGTCTTTTCCATCCATTCATTCATGTTAACAGTCTCTCATTGCTTGAGAAGATTATGCACTGTTTTTGTACATTTGATTACTTTATACAATTTACTGTATGTTTTATTTCTATTTCTAGTGCTTAACGTTTAGTGCTCGAGTGTTGATGGTGAGCGACTATTCAGTACAGCCGCATTTGTTTTGGATGAAAAGAGGAACAGACTCTCTCCCCAAAATGCTTGAATTTATAAAGAAAATCCTTCCTTACCTACTTAAGTAGGACGTAGGAAGGAAGGACACAAATCCTCAGTACTTGATGAATAATATTCCAGATCTTTTTTTCATTTTTTTTATTTTTTTTATCAGGCTACTCATTTTGTTGATTTAGGAGTTGCAGTGTTTCTATTTGTTTTTGTCACATATTGGACAATGTTTAATTACACCTTGTGGGTTGTAATTATGTTCAGTTTGACATTGAGTCTTGTAGGCTCTTAAATAAGCCAGAGTATCCTAACATGGATAGTGTTTTGCATAAGCCCTGTTTTTAGAGGCCTATTAAAATGTTCATTGTAAAAATTAATATTTGTTTCTCAATTAAAACAACAATCTATATCATTACTGTGAATAATGTCTGTGGTATTATTTATCTGGAAAAAAAACACTGACATTCAACAGAGGGCTTAATTATTACTTATATAAAGCTTGAATGATCGGGATGGGTTTAGGGTGATCATGATGACAAAAAATCCGGGTACCACTTTAGTTTATGGTCCAATTCTCTCTATAGTTGCTTATTAGTATGCATATTACTAGGATATTGGCTGTATATTAGTACTTATAAAGCACATACTAATTCCTTATTAATCTGCATGACCATATTCTACATTCCTTAATCCTACCCAATACTAGTTTACTAACAAGTAAGTAATTAGGAGTTTATTTAGGCAAAAGTTGTAGTTAATAGTTAGTTAATAGTGAGAATTGGACCCTAATCTAAAGTGTGATCAAAATCGGTAATCGGTATCGGCTGCAAAAATCCTGATCGGAGCATCTCTAGTATATATTCATGGTTCATTTGTTAGCACAATTGGCCCTCACTGGAGAACACAACCTAGCTAGCGTTATATGGTATATGTCTACATAAGCCGACAATTGGATTTTACTTTAAATACGATATGTAAATACAGTATTTTTTGCTTACTCTACTTTGTATTTATACTAAATACGACTCAATGAGACATATTACTAAAAGAACATATGTACACGCACTCTCTCTCTGCATACTTAATCAAGAAATCAACCCAATGAGCCCACTTGGGAGTGAATAAAGTGTATCACAAAGTGCTGAGTGGTTTCATGACTCCGTTTTGATCTCAGTCTGTGAGTTCAAAAGACTGGCTGAGCTCAGATTAAAGCTGTGCATGTATAATCAAGAGACCCTACTGTTAACTGCTAAATTTCACTGTTTACATTCTTTAATGGCTGCTGCCCTCTTGAGCTTTACAAACTCTATCAAGCAGCAGTCATGAAACTTTGGAACACAAAATATGCACAGGTGTTACACAGGAAGTGCAGTTTTGATCATACTGTGTCTCGGTTCAGCGCTGACCTCTCCCCCAGTGGTCTTTTCCTGATGGGATTACACTGTAAGCTTTCCACTCTCTCTCTCCTTAGCAGCAGATCGCACCAGTGTAATGCGCGCACCCAGCCTCCTCCCCTCTTTCATCGAGGGATTTGCCCTCCATCCCTGCGCTATAGATTGGATTTGCTACGGTTGTTTTCCATGGAGCGAGAGAGAAAGCGGGGCAGAAAAAGCGAGAAATCGTAATTGAATTAGTTTAAAACTGTCGAAGGGTCTATTCATAGATGCACTGACATCAATCCCGCAGTATAACCACAATGGGTGGAGGCCCATCCAAGGAGATGGCCGCAGGTTAAAAGCCTCCCTATTGATTACCTATGATGATGCTTTGCATGAGTTGGTTTTGAGCTCAGTGGTAATCTGAGGATGAGGTGTGGAGAGAAAAGGCTGTTACGGAAGCAAACGGACTGTGTGGGTTGACGTCATATTAGAGGGCCTGACATGATAGAGTAATATGGCTAAACAAGAAATCAGGTGGTGTAATAGATCAGAGGGATAAAGGAAATGATCTTGCTATAGTTCCACATAGTTCCACACAGTGTCTCACCTGCATCTCTGAGGTAGCTCATACTTTTTCTGTATACTTTTCTGTATTGTGCGACTTTTTATTGAAACACTTCTCATGTTATTGCCTCCCTACAATTGATAGTATTTCTCATTTGTAAATTACTTCATAGAACATTATAACACATACATACCAATATATCTATCTATCATCTGTCTGTCTGTCAATCATCTGTCTGTCACAGCCCCCATGGTGATGAAAAAAAATATGAGATGGGAGAAAAAAATATATTTCAATTCTTTTTGCGTTCCCCCGAGAAACTTTGCAAAAGTTTGAAACACTTGCAAAAACACTGAAATATAATTTTTTCCTCCCACCTCATATTATTTAATTTAATTAACTTTTGAAAGCAAACGCAAAAGTTTTGCTTGACAATGCAAAAGCAATATAATTTGGTAACACTTTACTTAAAAGCCTTTATATACAATGTATTATAAACGTATTCATAATGCACATTGTAATGCATTATATCATTTCATAAATAGTTAAAATGCATGATAATATTTGCAAATTCCTTGTTACATCTGAAATTGGTTATCATGTTTTTTTAATGTATTATACTTTCTAAAGTTTATTATATATTATAACTGTGGTTATGATTATTCATGAGATCATACAATGCATTATAAGGTGCATTACAAGGCATAATAATGCATTTTAAAAATACTGTTATATTGCATTACACCTAAAGACTTTAAGTAAAGTGTTACCTATAATTTTTCTTCCAATCTCATCCCATATTTATTTATTTATTTATTTTTCATGATGATAATTGATGAATTATTATTAATAATAATATTAATAAATAATAATAATAAAGTATTATTAGAATGTTTTTTTGCTTGTTTGTTTGATTAGTTGAATTGAATAGTGAAGGAAAGCAGCCATTAAGTGTCCAGCAAACCTGGGAAGTCCTTCAGTACCATTTATAAAGCGTCCCAGGGTCATCTCAAGTTGATTGACAGACTGGCCAGAGTGTGCATAGCAGCATTGGCCAATCAGCATCCAAGACTGGAACTATCCAGTTTAGAGTTTGTGTTATTTCATACTTTTGATGCCTTCACTATTATTACAAAATATGGGAAACGATTAGGTGTGTTCAAACTTTTTACTTGTGGTAGATATATTTGTCTTAATGAAGTTGATGTTTGATTTTCATGCTTTTATTAACTATGAAATAGCGTTGCATTTCTTAACAAAGAGCACCAGATGTGCGCAGTGTAATTGAGAGGAACAGACGAGAAGGGCTCTTCCTGTCTACCAATGTGTCCAGCAGGTAAGAACTCTCATACACCTCCAAACATCTCTGATAATGAAAGACAGAACACTAATATTGCTTTTACATTACTGCCATATGAAGTCCATCTCTTATGTCAATACAAATTCAAGTGTTATTATTCACTGAATATGTGAATTCTTTGCGGAGTCGAGCATGCCATGAAGTATAGGAAAGTGTGTTTGGGTAAAGAGGCATTTACGCCACTTGTGTTCGGGACATAATAGTGTCAATAAGTAGGCAAAAATGAGGTCGCAAGGCTCCGTGTCACTCCCTGAACCCAGTTGGCCCGGTAACGAGGTATCCACAGCCCGCGGAGCGAGCGCTGCGCTCTCTAACGCACTAAGATGTATCCAGGCAGAGCGATGATGAGCCACTCGCCGTGATTGAATGCCCTCATCTAGAAAACTCAAACACACACACACTCTCTAACACCCCTCTCTCACATTTGCCAAAACATAGCTCATCCACTGTGCACACCATCACGCAAATGCATTATCACCTAAAAAGTAATTTTGGCACTCAGTGATCTAACCACTCTCTCCCCCTCTCGTCTCCTCTCCTCTCTCTTGCTCTGCACACTTCCCCCTCCCTGTGTATTTACACTGGGCTGATGAAGTGAAAGAGTAAACGTATAATTAGCCTGCATTACTTTGATTGTTTTCTTTAGAGATTAGGCTTCCTGTCAGAGCGCGCGGTTTGAGTGGGGTGAAGGTCGCGTGTGATTGGTTGAGGGAGGGGGGTGGATTCGCTTTCTCAAGTCAGTGAATAAGCGGTGCGGACCCCCGCTGAGAGAGGAGATTGTATTTCCACAAGACGTAATTTTTGTTTACTGACTGTTAATAATGGCTAATTAATAATCAGATTTGCTTGCCTGGAAACCGGCCCTAGAACTTAAAGAAAAGAGAGAAGACGATTGCCGCCAGACAGCGGGCGCAAATAAAACGAGTGTCAGGTGTGTGAAATGTCTCTGGACGCATCATTATTTTGAGGGTCTTGGATGAATGAAAAATTGTGCAACAGGGTTTATGACGCAGCTATCATCCTGGTTCTGTCCTCTTTCAGGGTGGTGAGATGGGACAATGAGGCTGATGTGTCTGCTCTGGAGGGTCGCTTTGACGTGGTGATGTGCGCTGACTGGTAGGTTGACCCTTTTGTTGAACTGTCAGTTCTTCAGATACCCACCGTCACCTTAACCATGACACCCATACAATCCTAACACCTCCAAAACAGATCTTTCAGTCCAAACTGCTTTTTCTTTCTAACACTTTTATGATTCTGAGCAGAATCTGTACATCTCTCCACACCAGCCATTCTTACAGCTATTACAAAATAAATATCATATCTCACACTTTACTAGCATCTCCAGCCACAATATGTCTACACCCTTAATAAAAGTGTGCACCTTGTGTCCCAGTGATGTGCCATTAATATTCCTGCGCCCGTAACGCTTATCAGATGGCAGCCATCAGCTTGCGGATGGCACTGCATTATTTCCCCTCCGCCTGTTCCGCCAGGCATTTCCATTTTTCAGAAATTGCCTCTTTTTCATGCTTGGCGTCCCAGCAAATGGATGTCTTAGGCAAATTGCAAATAATTATGCCTGTGCAAGGAGAGAAAGAGAGCGAGAGATAGAGATTGTGGAGCAATACAAACATTTCAATTAGCCCGGTCCTGAACATGTGGAACCATTGTTTTTTTTTTTGTTTTTTTTCCCTTACGTGTCTGTGTAAATGTGTTGTTGTGTGTGCATTACACTAGTCTTTTACACTTATTTGGATGTAAATTTTACTACTACATTCAGACTTCATATGTAATGCAAGAAAATGTTATGATACTTGAATGGTGTATTTTTAGATAATTTGGGAAATCCAGCTTTGGGAGGCATCATGTGATCAAAGATGAACAGTATTTATTTTTATTTACATGTTCATTTAGTTGTTAAAGGGATAGTCTAACCAAAAATGAATTCTGTCATAATTTACTCAGTCTCATGCTCCAAACCTGTATTTATTTCTTCTATGAATTAGAAAATAGCCTGATCTAAATTATTTTTTGATGTAAAAATGTTGCTAACATTATAAGTGGACCTTGGAGAACATTATAAAATAAAAAAATGCAAATATCTTATTTGTGTTCTTCAGAAGAAAGTTTGAAATGACATGAGTATGAGTAAATTATGAAATTATTTAATTTGCCCCTTTAATGCATAACAATACATATTAAAGTGCCCCTATTATGCTTAAAGGTTCCTATTTTGTTTTGGAGGTCTCCTACAGCAGGTTTACATGCATCAAAGGTCAAAAACACTTTAATTTTCTCATAATATACATTGCACTTCACCACATTTTTCAATGATTCTCAAACAACTCGATAGATGAATCAGTTTCTCTTTCTGCGAGCTACTCTGCTCTGATTGGCCAGATGGCCTAGTCTGTTGTGATTGGTCTACCACGTGGTCTACCACGCTTGTCGGAAGCTCTACCGCGTACGGCGCTTGTCGGAAGCTAAATGTCCATTACCATATACAATAATAATATACATTGCACATCACCACATTTTTCAATGATTCTCAAACGACTCGATGGATGAATCAGTTTCTCTTTCTGCGAGCTACTCTGCTCTGATTGGCCAGATGGCCTAGTCTGTTGTGATTGGTCTACCGCGTGGTCTACCGCGCTTGTCGGAAGCTCTACCGTGTACGGCGCTTGTCGGAAGCTAAATGTCCATTACCATAACAGAACTTCAGCCTTGTACACACTGTAAAGACAGTAATGATGACGTTGATTTTACCATATCAATCCGAGCGTGAGTATGATGATGAAAGGAAGAACTAGTTATTCAACCTGATCCTCCATTGCAAGGACGACTTGAGCAGGATGTTTCTCAATACTCACTACTCATTTTGAGGTATGTTACATTATGAAATGCTGCAACTGTAATTCCTCACCATCAGCATTAACAAGTGTATGTCCATCAACAAACCCATGTGTATACTCCTAATTTATTGCGTTGCACATGCTGGAACTGTATCGATAACAGCGCATACGTTAGCTGAGCACTAACGTGAATAACTGATATAACATCAAAGTTTGCAAAACAAATCTTGCTCCAACCTTTATCTTTACTCAAAGTAGTAAGAACGACAGACAATCTGCATTAATAGACACAGTTTTAGGTAATAGTGGCCCACAGCTGCTTAGCAGAAGTATTTCAGTAAAACAGTAATAACGTGAGTTAGCCGGTTAGCCGGAGACCTACACAATGTAAAACACAAAACTACATATCTTGAACACCCAGTAGAAAATATATACATCAATAATTAATGATATTTACAGGTTGTGATTCTGAGGAGCAAGCTGGTCCAAATAAACTGGCTACTGACCCATCTTTCAAGAGCAAGTGTTTTGCGAATCCCATGTTGAACTCCGAGATTTGAGAAGCAGTCATCAGTAAAATTACGTGTTTGAGGGCGGGTCAAGTTGTTCACGGGCGGACAACATACAACATAGGCGGCATTATGCATATATATTTTCTAGTGACGTTTAGGCGGTTCAGAGTCGATTGTTTCTTTTGGGAGACAATAACTTTATTTATTGTGCACTTTCAGCTTTACAACTTTGCAGAACGTTTACATTCACAAACAGCTATATTACACACTGCATGAAAGGGAATATTTGAAAAACCATATTAAGGGCACTTTAAATTGTGTACCTGTAATGTAATGTAATGTTTGGCAATGTTTTATGTATTTATAGTAAATCTGCATATTGAATGTACAGAAAAATGCCTAATGAATAAAGGAGATTCTATCGGTTCGCTTATTCATGTCTGATTCTTTTGTATTGGTCCCTGCTCTCATTACGCATTATAATAACCCTAATTAGTACTTTAATTATATACATTTTCGAATCATACACATTTTTTTATATCAAACTTTTTCTTAACACTATTATAGTTTATTACATTATTACATTGTTATAGGCACAACTCTAAACAGGATGTTCTTTGGCATTGTCGCTATCTAGCACAAAGTGGTGAGGCTGATGGAGGCGGGGAATAATGATACCTGTGTGTTCTCTGGCGATGATCACTAAAGCCTGATACAGCCTACTATTATTCTAATGTCAGACAAATGGCAGCTAATACGCAGGTAAAATGTGCAGCAGAGGGCCAGCATGAGATTGATTTGTGTGTAGTAAAAAGATACTGTGTGTGTGTGTGTGTGTGTGTGTGTGTGTGTGTGTGTGTGTGTGTGTGTGTGTGTGTGTGTGTGTGTGTGCGCGAGAGAGAGAGAGAGTGGAAGAACGTATGTGCGGATGAATCATGCCGCGTTGGCTGTCCCCCCGTTGCTTGCACTGGCAACTCATCTGTAATTGCCGTCGTCAGGAGAGTGATCGCTCGGCGATTAACGAACATAGCCATGCTGACGATCACCTGCGAAAAGGTCAACAGCCACACTTCTGCTCCGATTAATTATAGTCTTTCAGACAATCATCAAGAAAGGTAGGACATAATGCGGCGGCGCTCACGCTAGGAGAAGAGAGAGAGAAATAGAGACGTAGCCTCAGCTATGATAGCAGAAAGTTCTTCCAAAAGACAGCCCTTGTTTCACCTCGTCTTTGTCTTCACAAGACTGTGCTATTCTTGTCTGAAAACTGTTTTATAGCTATGCTAAGAGTTGACAAAAGCATGAAATTAGCACTTAAGGCCCACAGCTCTTTACTTGACTTGTGCAGTTTTGTTTAAAACAGTATTTTCTCACTGATGAGCAGGTAAAGTACTAATATGCTGTTTTAATCTGAAGTTTTCATTCTTTCTGATGTGCCTGTTTCACGTCACATACAGTGGGGAGAACAAGTATTTGATACACTGCCGATTTTGCAGGTTTTCCTACTTACAAAGCATGTAGAGGTCTGTAATTTTTATCATAGGTACTCTTCAACTGTGAGTGATGGAATCTAAAACAAAAATCCAGAAAATCACATTGTATGATTTTTAAATAATTAATTAGCATTTTATTGCATGACATAAGAATTTGATCACCTACCAACCAGTAAGAATTCCGGCTCTCCCAGACCTGTTAGTGTTTCTTTAAGAAGCCCTCCTGTTCTCCACTCATTACCTGTATTAACTGCACCTGTTTGAACTCGTTACCTGTATAAAAGACACCTGTCCACACACTCAATCAAACAGATTCCAACCTCTCCACAATGACCAAGACCAGAGAGCTGTGTAAGGACATCAGGGATAAAATTGTAGACCTGCACAAGGCTGGGATGGGCTACAGGACAATAGGCAAGCAGCTTGGTGAGAAGGCAACAACTGTTGGCACAATTATTAGAAAATGGAAGAAGTTCAAAATGACGGTCAATCTCCCTCGGTCTGGGGCACCATGCAAGATCTCACCTCGTGGGGCATCAATGATCATGAGGAAGGTGAGGGATCAGCCCAGAACTACACGGCAGGACCTGGTCATTGACCTGAAGAGAGCTGGGACCACAGTCTCAAAGAAAACCATTAGTAACACACTACGCCGTCATGGATTAAAATCCTGCAGCGCACGCAAGGTGCCCCTGCTCAAGCCAGCGCATGTCCAGGCCCGTCTGAAGTTTGCCAATGACCATCTGGATGATCCAGAGGAGGAATGGGAGAAGGTCATGTGGTCTGATGAGACAAAAATAGAGCTTTTTGGTCTAAACTCCACTCGCCGTGTTTGGAGGAAGAAGGATGAGCACAACCCCAAGAACACCATCCCAACTGTGAAGCATGGAGGTGGAAACATCATTCTTTGGGGATTCTTTTCTGCAAAGGGGACAGGACAACTGCACCGTATTGAGAGGAGGATGGATGGGGCCATGTATCGCGAGATCTTGGCCAACAACCTCCTTCCCTCAGTAAGAGCATTGAAGATGGGTCGTGGCTGGGTCTTCCAGCATTACAACGACCCGAAACACACAGCCAGGGCAACTAAGGAGTGGCTCCGTAAGAAGCATCTCAAGGTCCTGGAGTGGCCTAGCCAGTCTCCAGACCTGAACCCAATAGAAAATCTTTGGAGGGAGCTGAAAGTCTGTATTGCCCAGCGACAGCCCCGAAACCTGAAAGATCTGGAGAAGGTCTGTATGGAGGAGTGGGCCAAAATCCCTGCTGCAGTGTGTGCAAACCTGGTCAAGAACTACAGGAAACGTATGATCTCTGTAACTGCAAACAAAGGTTTCTGTACCAAATATTAAGTTCTGCTTTTCTGATGTATCAAATACTTATGTCATGCAATAAAATGCAAATTAATTACTTAAAAATCATACAATGTGATTTTCTGGATTTTTGTTTTAGATTCGTCACTCACAGTTGAAGAGTACCTATGATAAAAATTACAGACTTCTACATGCTTTGTAAGTGGGCAAACCTGCAAAATTGGCAGTGTATCAAATACTTGTTCTCCCCACTGTATATAATGTATTGCCTTGTTGGTATGTAGTTCTGTCTTGTTCCTGTTTCCCATTCCCCCTCATTATTCCGATTGTCTGCAACTGTGTCCTTAGTTACTTCCGAAAATACATGCTGTCTGAGTAGGTACTACATTTAATGAGGAACTTTGCGATTGTTAAAAAAAGTACGTTCTGTATAGTATGTGTGTAATATGAATGAAAATCTGGATGTCCTACATCCCCCATGTTATGATTGTCATGTGATCTGCATCGTCAGTTGTGTCACTTCACTGCTATTGATATTCTCCTCTTCCATGGCCTCATGGGATAGTAAAGTGTCCATCCAATGCATACTTCAGAATAAGCATAAGCAATGTGTAAGTGACACAGCAGCATAACTGCAAAAAGCAGACTCTGACAGAAAAGTAAAGTGATTTCTTGGTTACTGCATTGAGTATATTTTATTTTAATATACTCTTAAAAATGGCCATAAAATATAAAATGGTTGGCACTGAAATAACAAGAGTTTTTAACCTTTTAGCTGGGGCTGCAAATGCTTTTTTATATATATTTTTAAAAGCTCCAGGTTTGCTGTGCTTTTTTGTAGGACTTGTGATTATCACTATAAAATATAAAATAAATAATAATAATAATTATTATTATTATTTATATTACTAATTAAAATATTGAATAAAATAATTACTATTGTAAAATTTCACTTTAAAATAAAAAATAATGTCTGTCTTAAGGCCTGTGCACACCAAGGACGATAACTATAAAGATAACGATAAAGATATAGTTAAAAAAATCGTTCTCAATATTAATGAATAGCAGAGTTCACACCACAGCTATAACGATAATGGCACAGAGAAACAATATCAATGGAATCACTTTCAGAACGATTTTTTTCCAGGTGATGAACATTGACAGCCAATCAGAATCCATCCAGCTGTAACGAACTCGAGCATTTAAAGCGGCAGACAAGCGCGCGCTTAGAATGAAAAGAACAATATTGTCCACTGGTGTGGACGCTAATATAGTTATCTTTATAGTCATCGTTCTTGGTGTGGAAGGGCCTTTAATCTCTTCATTTTCAAACGTGAAACCAACAAGCTTTTATTTTGGTGGAAGACCGCAGCTTCTCTTTTTAAAGTCTTAAAGATTTAAAGTCTCTAGGTGTAATAGCATGTCTTGGTAACACTGTTATTAATAAATAATGCTTAAAGACCCCCTGTGGTGAAAATCAAGTTTTTAATGTCGTTTATATGTCTATGTGGTGTTTTTAATATGCTTTCAGACAAACCATGTGCAAATTCATAAGTCACCACCATTGCTGAGTTTTTTTCTCCTTAAAACCAAAGACAGTTTTAAAAACACGGTTTGAAATCACTGGTGTTTCTGACATCACAAACTACCTTGTAACCAATCAGGTCAACGTGCAGGCGGGCTTTAGCATATCATCATTACTATGATGCGAAGCAGGGGAGTCTCAAGAGAAGCCAGGTTCTCCTGGTATATTTTTCTGTTGATATGAAAACTCATGTATACATTTAGCAATATAACGGATGAATTATGTATATGATGTATATTACAATGTTATGATGAACTATATGCCTTTCTCCACTGACGTTCCATAAAGTGTTTCTAAGGATACTGATTTTTAGAAGGCAGACTGAGATGGCGAACAGGAACATGGCTTGTGTAACATTAGCAACACATTATTATCTGTTTGATAACGTCGTCAAGCAAAAGGCTAATCATATTAATTACTGTTATGTGTCCGACGCTGTAAAGAGCGATACCATTGTGCAGTGTTTACTACAGTACATTTGGCAGAGTGAATCTGAGCTGGTGTGAGTGGAGGCAGGGATAATTTGCATATTCATGTATCCATGTAAACTAAATGAAGCAATGGTGTAGAGTTACATTCAAGCTATTTTAAGGCATGAAGAAATTTTTCTCACAGGAGCAAATGTTTAAATGTCATTTTGGTGACCAAAGATGAGTTTTAAGGGATAAAGTTTCTGACTACAGGGGGACTTTAACAGATCATTAATGTATGACTCATGTATGGTACATTTTATAATGTGTGTTAGTGACTTTATAAGGGAAGTCTAAAATATAGTGTAACCCATTTGGGTCTAGCCGCATTTATATAGTCACTATATACACTATATTGCCAAAAGTATTGGGACACCCCTCCAAATCATTGAATTCAGGTGTTCTAATCACTTCCATGGCCACAGGTGTATAAAATCAAGCACCTAGGCATGCAGACTGCTTCTACAAACATTTGTGAAAGAATGGGTCGCTCTCAAGAGCTCAGTGAATTCAAGCGTGGTACCGTGATAGGTTGCCACCTGTGCAATAAGTCCATTCGTGAAATTTCCTCACTACTAAATATTCCACAGTCAACTGTTAGTGGTATTATAACAAAGTGGAAGCAATTGGCAACAACAGCAACCACAAAGTGGTAGGCCACGTAAAATCACAGAGTGGGGTCAGTGCATGCTGAGGCAATAGCTACAGACCTCCAAACTTCATGTGGCCTTCAGATTAGCTCAAGAACAGTGCGTAGAGAGCTTCATGGAATAGGTTTCCATGGCCGAACAGCTGCATCCAAGCCTTACATCACCAAGTGCAATGCAAAGCTTCGGATGCAGTGGTGTAAAGCATGCCGCCACTGGACTCTAGAGTAGTGGAGAGACGTGTTTTTTGGAGTGACGAATCACGCTTCTCTGTCTGGCAATCCGATGGACGAGTCAGGGTTTGGTGGTTGCCAGGAGAACGGTACTTGCCTAACTGCATTGTGCCAAGTGTAAAGTTTGGTGGAGGGGGGATTATGGTGTGGGGTTGTTTTTCAGGGGTTGGGCTTGGCCCCTTATTTCCAGTGAAAGGAACCTGTTAATGCTTCAGCATACCAAGACATTTTGGACAATTTCATGCTCCCAACTTTGTGGGAACCGTTTGGGGATGGCCCCTTCCTGTTCCAACATGACTGCGCACCAGTGCACAAAGCAAGGTCAATAAAGACATGGATGAGCGAGTTTGGTGTGGAGGAACTTGACTGGCCTGCACAGAGTCCTGACCTCAACCCGATAGAACACCTTTGGGATGAATTAGAGCAGAGACTGCAAGCCAGGCCTTCTCATCCAACATCAGTGCCTGGCCTCACAAATGCGCTTCTAGAAGAATGGTCAAAAATTCCCATGAACACACTCCTAAACCTTGTGGAAAGCCTTCCCGGAAGAGTTGAAGCTGTTATAGCTGCAAAGGGTGGGCCAACTCCATATTAAACCCTACGGATTAAGAATAGGATGTCATTAAAGTTCATGTGCATGTAAAGGCAGACGTCCCAAAACTTTTGGCAATATAGTGTATGTAAACATGCTTGCAGGGAGTCTGTTTTAAAGTGCTGTGGCACTCTGGAAAAACATGGTGTATCCCATCACTTAGATCCTTAGTTCGCAGTAACACAGGCTAGGGTCAAGTATGTGAAGCAGTAGTCAGCCGTGCTCCATGATAAGTGAATCAGTCATCAGTATCCTCCACTTGATCCCTCCAGCAGTTCCCATGGCAATGGGCACCAGAAACTAAAAGGTGAATCTTCATACAGTATGTGTGTGAGATTCCCTTTGGTCCCTTAGGTAAAAACAATTCTTGGTTCTAATCATGTCTGTTGAATTTACAAACCCGATTCCAAAAAAGTTGGGACACTGTACAAATTGTGAATAAAAACAGAATGCAATGATGTGGAAGTTTCAAATTTCAATATTTTATTTAGAATACAACATAGATGACATATCAAATGTTTAAACTGAGAAAATGTATCATTTTAAGGGAAAAATAAGTTGATTTTAAATTTCATGGCATCAACACATCTCAAAAAAGTTGGGACAAGGCCATGTTTACCACTGTGTGGCATCCCCTCTTCTTTTTATAACAGTCTGCAAACGTCTGGGGACTGAGGAGACAAGTTGCTCAAGTTTAGGAATAGGAATGTTGTCCCATTCTTGTCTAATACAGGCTTCTAGTTGCTCAACTGTCTTAGGTCTTCTTTGTCGCATCTTCCTCTTTATGATGCGCCAAATGTTTTCTATGGGTGAAAGATCTGGACTGCAGGCTGGCCATTTCAGTACCCAGATCCTTCTTCTACGCACCCATGATGTTGTAATTCATGCAGTATGTGATCTGGCATTGTCATGTTGGAAAATGCAAGGTCTTCCCTGAAAGTGACGACGTCTGGATGGGAGCATATGTTGTTCTAGAACTTGGATATACCTTTCAGCATTGATGGTTCCTTTCCAGATGTGTAAGCTGCCCATGCCACACACACTCATGCAACCCCATACCATCAGAGATGCAGGCTTCTGAACTGAGCGCTGATAACAACTTGGGTTGTCCTTGTCCTCTTTAGTCCGGATGACATGGCGTCCCAGTTTTCCAAAAAGAACTTCAAATTTTGATTCGTCTGACCACAGAACAGTTTTCCACTTTGCCACAGTCCATTGTAAATGAGCCTTGACCCAGAGAAAACGCCTGCGCTTCTGGATCATGTTTAGATATGGCTTCTTTTTTGACCTATAGAGTTTTAGTCGGCAACGGCGAATGGCACGGTGGATTGTGTTCACCGACAATGTTTTCTGGAAGTATTCCTGAGCCCATGTTGTGATTTCCATTACAGTAGCATTCCTGTATGTGATGCAGTGCCGTCTAAGGGCCCGAAGATCACGGGCATCCAGTATGGTTTTCCGGCCTTGACCCTTACGCACAGAGATTGTTCCAGATTCTCTGAATCTTTGGATGATATTATGCACTGTAGACGATGATAACTTCAAACTCTTTGCAATTTTTCTCTAAGAAACTCCTTTCTGATATTGCTCCACTATTTTTCGCCGCAGCATTGGGGGAATTGGTGATCCTCTGCCCATCTTGACTTCTGAGAGACACTGCCACTCTGAGAGGCTCTTTTTACACCCAATCATGTTGCCAGTTGACCTAATAAGTTTCGAATTGGTCCTCTAGCTTTTCCTTATATGTACATTTAACTTTTCCGGCCTCTTATTGCTACCTGTCCCAACTTTTTTCAGCCAAAATGAGCCAATATTTGGCATGACATTTCAAAATGTCTCCCTTTCAACATTTGATATGTTATCTATATTCTATTGTGAATAAAATATAAGTTTATGAGATTTGTAAATTATTGCATTCCTTTTTTATTCAAAATTTGTACAGTGTCCCAACTTTTTTGGAATCGGGTTTGTACTAGACAACAGTTAAATAAGATGTGTGTGGACATTAGGGGAAAAATACTTTATTGAAACATTGCTGTCTATGCAATGGCAGTCGTTATGTTTTGTGACCTCCCACAACAACTGAACCAAAATTGAGAGTGCATGTTTCTTAGTGGTCCCTGGATTATGCTTAGACCGCTTTACATACACACATGGAAGGGCTTTGCTACACAAACATACACACGGTGTGAATTCCTGCAGTGGTCTCGTCGTGATCACTGTTGTGGTGATTGAGTGACTGCGATAGAGCTTGGCATCTCTGCTTCCTCTAAGCTTCCTGTGTGTGTGGATTCCGAGATAAAGGCTTCTGTGCATGTTTATTTATTTATTTTAAGAAGTTACTGTGTTGTGTGTTATTTCATTTCTGGTTTCTTTCACACCTTTTATTGTTTATTTGCCCCTAGTTGAGCTCGCTAGTGCCAGTGCCAACTCATTTTGTACAATAATTTCAAGACTTTTTTTAAGACATGGTTAGTGAAGTTAGTGAAAGAAAAAATTGATTTACATGTGTATTTTAAGAGCACCTCACCTTAACAACCTAAGTATGCCTATTTGTGTCACCAGCCATGCTGCATTGTTTTGACCTTTTAACTATAATAATAGTACACAGAAAAATATAAACACACAAATATTAAAAAATAGCACTAAAATGGGACTGGTCAATAATGTTTCCAATAGCTCTGAAATTGCTTTAATTTTTCCAATTTTTTAGATGTAGTTTACTTAAATTGACCATTCAAAGCATTTCAGTGTTGAGTTCTGTGTAGTTTTGTTTCAAGGTTTGAAGCTTCATAACATTTCAGTCAGCTGAATTAGTGAGTCATAACAAACAAACTAATGTGAACGACTGTGAGAATATGTGTGAAATATATACCAGTCACAATTTTGGACACTTGACTGAAATGTTTCTTATGATCTTAAAGGTTTGTTTAAATGCAGTTTATGTTTTGTGGGAAAAAAAATCTTTTTAAATAAATAAAAATATATAATAAAATAAATGTAATTAAAAAATGGATGATTAAAAACTGTCCATCAAGTGCCCAGGAAACATGAATAATTAATCAGTCAAACCAAAAATTATTCAGACACCAGATATAATTTTTTATATTTTTTTTATTAGTGGGTGCAGGACACTATGGTTCATTTATGTAAGTGAGGATAGCAAAATAAAGTAAACTGTGACATATTATACCCAAAATTCTTTATACTGTGGACTACCAGTAAAATATATATATATATATATATATGTATATGTATGTATGTATGTATGTATGTATATATATGAAGGATTTTAACTCTAATCATCAATAATGTCAGTCCTCTTAGCGTAAGCTCCTACAACGCTGGAATGATTTTTATGAGTCATTTATCTGCCTTCACTGAATTCTTGAGGTTTCATTGTGGGGATGAAGTTAATGCACTCTGGATTAGGTCAGATTAAGCATTAAAATCGCATCAAAGTGGCAACCCATGCATGTTTTAATCTTACTGCCGCCACCTTCAGATTAACACGTTCAAAAATATTTCAAGACAAGTCCTATTTACAGTGTGTTTGTCTTCTGCCGTTATCATCTTGGTGAACTATATAGGGTTTTGTTTAGAGTTCTGTACTTCTGTAATATGCTACCACACTTCTATGTATAGCATTGTAAATGCCCTGTTCACACGGGTCAGACAAGAGAGAGGGATTTGAATGTCAGTTATCCACTGTTTAGGGTCACGACAACAAGCAAATCTTGTGGCTCAAGGGCAAGGCTCTGATTATTGCAGGTGCTGTTGCAGATGGTCATTAGCTTTTAATAAACAGAAAATGCTTTTTATAAAAGGAGAATGAATGAAAAGCAAGTATTACATCACAGGTCAATATATGGAAGTAAAGAAGGAAGTACCATTGGTGAAGTCGAAAGGGTTTTGTTTGACGTACCCTGTCAAGGCCAATGTAGCCAGTCGAACATTCCTGCACTCTCACCCCTAAACTCACCCTCTATTGTCCAGATTGACCTACTCAACCCAAAACACAGGGTCAAAAGTTGAACTGCTAATGAAACGCTTCGAGCCATCACACTTGTGACCGCTAGACGTGGCCAGTGAGATCACACAAATATGGTTTAATATACATAACTATGACCTTTGACCCCTAGCAAAGGCGAGCAGTGTTTTTAGCATGGTCAGAGGTGATTGGACCCTTTTGCTAGTAAAAAGTTCAATACTAAAGTCAGTCTGGAACATAGTTTGCTTTTGGAAAAATAGTACGATGAATGGGGGGGAAAAACAAAAGAACATACAAAGTTCATTAAACTGATCAAAGGTCACAGTCAAGACGTTTGTATAATATTACAAAATAATTCTACTAAAAATCATTTAAATTGTGTGTGTGTGCGCGTGTGTGTCCGTGTCCGTGTGTGTTTCCACTAGGTAAATATTACCAAAAATCTATTTTTTGTCCCCATAAGGAAAACACCTTATAAATCATACAAAATGATGGGGTTTTTTTTATATGTAAAAATGCAGAAAGTTTTCTGTAAGGGTTGTGTTTGTACAGTATAATTTTTTTTTTAATGGAAAATCAACATAAAACAGAAACCCAACGTGTGTGTGCGTGCACTATATGTATGTATGAATATATATATATATGTATATGTGTGTGTTAAAACAAATAAATGCACATAATATATAATAAAATAAAATAAAAATACACCTTAAGTCAGAGTATTTAATCTCAAACTGTCATTCTAAGACATCATCATTAAATATTTACATTTTTATTTTACATATATTCATTTAGCAGATGATTTTATCTAAGGTGACTTAAAAATAAGGGACCAGCAATTAAAAAATTGTATATTAAAAATTAAATTAAAAAGTATGATCAGTTATTAAATAAATCCTTGTTCATTTAAGGGCTGTATTATTATAGATTAGTCATTTAGCATTAGACTTAATTGATCAGCCAGTTTATATTCTTCTTTGTGAAATGAAATGTTCAGCATTGGTTTTGACATTTGAAATTGTGTTTATCACTGAAGGGTTTTTCTTTTTTTGTTGCTTGTTTCATGTGAACGTCACCTGATACTTCCTTGATCATTCATATCTGCTAGCGTGTGTGTTTTACATTTGATTTGAATGCTGTCACACCACTGAAACAAGATTTGTTCACGTCTGAGAGAAAAAGAGCATCTGCATCTACAAATAGTTTTTTTTTCGGCATGCTGGTGGATTTATTCGCAAACAATGAAAATAAATAGCCTGCTGCTTTATCTGGAACCATTATCGTTGCAATGCATTCTAATCTTTCTAGTTTCTCTGTCTTTCTCTTCTTCTCTTAGTCTGTTTCTTGACCAGTACAGAGGCAGTCTGGTTGATGCACTAAGAAGATTATTGCGACCTGATGTAAGTGACTGTGTGTGTGTGTGTGTGTATGTATGTGTGTGTGTGGACTCTCAGTAATTAGTTGGCATGCAGTGATTGAGCGAGTAATGGAATGGCAGGATTAATATCATGTAATACTTTAATACTTATTATGTGCAACTTAGATTGGGTCATCTCATCTATTTTATGCTCTGCACTAATCATAAGACCCACAAGTCCTCTTTCATGCCCCCTTGATATAAGACCCTGTACAGTAAATGAAAAACACTTCAATGATAACAATGGATTTCTATTTATCTTTAAGGTTTTTCATGTGTCGACTTTGATATTTGATGTCTTGTTGAGGGTGGTGTGCTGTCTGTGTCTGTGAATGAGTGTGTGTGAGACAGAGAGTAAGTGTATGAGAAGGAAGGCCAAGAAAATAATTATATTTGGGTGTTTTTCAACTAATCCCCTAAAACAGAATTTTCACACTTTTATTTAATTTGTTTACTGTCAAAAATTGGATAAACATTAAATTAGCTTAAATTAACATTCATTTTATAATGAAAAGTAATTGTATTAATAATAAACTAATAAACAATACAGTAATTAATAATACTTGGTAATAGTAATTTTATTTGTAAAAAAAAAAAAATATGAAAGATTTTTTTTTTCCTTCACATTTGATATTTTATACCAAGCATGGTCTTTGCTTACACTGTTGTCTCTGTTTAGCTTGTCAGTAAAAATAAATATTTATTAAAAATTCTAATATTTTGGGGATTTATTTAATATTTTAATAATTTTTGGGATTTTCACATTTTAAGATTTAAATTCTGGGTCTGTGACAAGAGTAACAAAATCCATACACACACATCATTTGAAAAGTGGCAGCAATAAATGATGAAGGCATAGTAAAAGTTTCCAAAGCGTGATGTGAACTACTAAAGAATAAAAGATGAAACTTGTTAGTAATTGTTAAAACTTTTGAATAATATACAAATTCTCCTAGTCGTCTTTCAGAGATAAAACAGATTTATTGTTGTGATTTTTTTCCCCCACAGCACTGCTGACCAAATGTTTGAGCCGATTTATTGAAACCAATTAATTTCCCTCCTAATGATTCAAATTTGTTATTCTAAAATGCCAATGGACCATCCGGCCAGCATACACAGCTGATTAACACATCTGTAGATATGTGGGTTTGTGTATGTGTGTGCTTTCTATGTACGTCCTGTGTAGAGCTTATGAAAAAATGAAAACATCTGTTGTATTGAGATGATCCTGTTCTCATATTAGTTGTTGTTTGTTTCATTTGTGTCGGTGCCTATTTAATTAAAGCAATATTATGAACAAAATATGAAATAATATTTAAAACCGAAGGATTTCAAAGAAACTTTGAACCTTTGGGTAATCCTCTTAGCTTGCCTGGTTGGTCTGGGCTTGTTGATCTATAAAGAGAGGGGATGCGCTTCCAGCCATTGATTGGATTAGGTGAGCTTTAATCTTTTTGTTTATTATCTAATATAATACCTGGGAGAAATCAAATAGAATGTAATGATGCAAACCACCAAGTACACTGTGTGGACTTTGAGATTCAGTAGAGACGAGCTGGGCCAGATGGGGAATAGAGCTCAGCCCCCTGCACTAAATTCTTACCAGAGTCTACCACAAGTTTACATTTGAGGAATTAAAATTTAAAAAAATTAAAAAAAAAAAAAAAATCATACTACCTCACTGTTTTATCAAACAGATGGCCTTGCCCCAAAGTCACAATACTGGCTGACTCAAAAATTGACTAGTGAGACCACTCATACAAACAAAGCTGTGATTTAGGGTGTGTTCACACATGGCATGTTTGGTTCGATTAAAACGAACCCTGGTGCGATTGCTCTGTTAGTGCGGTTCATTTGAATAAGTGTGAATGTTGCCCTCCAAACCCTGGTGCGCACCAAACAAGCGGACCGAGAGCGCTGAAAAGATGGGTCTCAGTCCGCTTCCAAACAAACTCTGGTGCGGTTCGAATGATATATGAGTGCAACACGTACCAAAGACATGTAAACAAACCAAAAACAGGAAGATGAGACCCTAAAAAGGACAGAATGCTCACGCATATCTGTTTTTTCTCGTTGTAGTCGTGATGTTGCCATCACAGTTTGGTACAGGCATCAGAACTGCGTCTCCTTGCAACAGATCTTCGTTTGTGTGTGACAGAGGGATTCCTGACCCTGTTTTGACCCCTTTACACATTTTATAAGCTCTTTACGAGTTCTCAGCTGGTCAAAATACCATCATTAGAAGGCTACGCACATACAACGAGCGCATTTAGCCTATCACACAGCATTGTTTTGGAGGTTGTGAATGTAAAGGAATGTATCCTTTTGCCTTTAGGTTTGGTATTTTTAGGTTTGGTGATAAAAATGCCAATCTGAACGCTAAGCGGACCAGGACTAAATGTTTTTTTTTTTTTTTGGTCCGGACCAAACAAACCAAGCGAACCAAACTACTTGGCAGGTTTGACTCAATTAAAACGAACTAGCAGAAGTGTGAACGTTGCCATCCGAACCTTGGTGTGCACCAAAACCCCTGAAAAGATGGTTCTCGGCCCGCTTCCAAAATTAACTCTGGTGCTGTTCGACTGAAATATGAATGCAACACAGACCATAGACCTCTAAATTAACCAAAAACATGGCAAGATGTCACAAGGTGCGACCCTAAAAAGGACAGTATGCTCAAGCCCACCTGTTTTTTCTCGTGGCTATGTCGCCCATTACAGTTCGGTACAGGCGTTGGAAATTCCATCTCCTTGCAGCAAATCTTCGTATGTATCCAACGGAGGAATTCCTGACAATGTTTTGACTCCTTTACACATTTTATAAGCTCTTCACGAGTTCTCAGCTGGTAAAAATACCATCATATGTACGCACATACAACAAGATGTATGTATGTTACAAGATGTGGTCTTGTAACATACATTATCATTTACTTTTACTTCTATTGGATGTTGGTCAACATGATTTTGCCAAGTCTGCCATATTTTGTTGATCCTGAAACAACATTCGTCTCCAAAAATATAGTCCTAACCCTATCCCTACTCCTAAACCTAACCCTTACCCATAACTTATTCCTAAAATCAAAAGAGGGAAATGATAGGTGAATAACACTGATGTAGAAGCACCTAACCCTGGTTAAGCCTAAACTTGACGTAAACTGTAAACTTGTCCCTTAAATGTGATTGGTTGATTGGAATGTTGTTCCAGGATCAAGAAAGATGTTGCACTTGGTGAAATCACATTCAACATTGGAGGTTAGCAGGTGCATAATTTATTTGTGAAACACTAGTAAAGTATCTCTACACTGTGTACGTTTGTGATTTGTAGGGCACTGCTCTAGTATTTGCCCCTAGCAGAGGGGAGACACTGGCAGAATTCTGCAGACTGGGAGAGAGTGCAGGCCTGAGAGTGTGTCGCTATGACAACTACGACTCACACTTGTGGGACCTTCACCTAAAGGTATGTGCAGTATGTGTATGTGGCTTTTATTGTATATATGAGTGTGTGTAAAGTGTTTTAAAGTGTCAAAAAGTTGAGAAACAAAGTATGAAGTTTGTCTGCATTTGCCACCGCCTTTGTACGTGAATTACATTTGTATTTTGAATGTTTCATTGAAGTACAATATGCTATATCAGCAGGAACAGGAAAAGGGAGTCTGTAGCTTCAGCTCAAAATGGACTCTAATGGAAGTCAAAAGCTGTTTTTCTTAGAAACCCTAAATGAATGGGGCATGGTGCAACTCCTTTCACCCTGCCTGAAAGCACAAATACCATACCCAGGTCAAAGCAGCAGTGCCGTCCAGCTGGTTAACTTGCACTGATAACACAGCCACGGCTGCCATTTTTGGTTACCGAAGAAGCTGTGCGGACCCATTATGCCCCACAGGCTGAACAGTGGCGGCCCTGTCTATGCCTGAGGAAAATGGGCCTGTCAGCGGGACTCTAGAGCTGAGTGACTGGAACTTTATTTCTGTAGTGATGGACATAGCTAGGTAGAAAAAAAGTCGTTGTATTACCGAGGAAGGAGTGTTTGAATTTAGAAACGTCAATCGAATGGGGAGAAGGAGAGAGAGAGAATCAGAAATGCAGATTTGAGGTGTACATAGAATCCCTGGAGTGGAAAAATAAGTTTTTTATTTATTTATTTTAGAATTTCCCCTTAATATGTGTGAACAAACCTAATACAGCAACTGAAGTGAAACGTTTTAAAGGGATAGTTCACCCAAAGATGAAAATTCTGTCATTAATTCCTCACCCTCATGTCGTTCCAAACCCGTAAGGCTTTCGTTCATCTTCGAAAACAAATGAAGATATTTTTAATGAAATCTGAGAGTTTTCTGTCCCTCCATTAACAGCTACGCAGCAACCACTTTGATGCTTCAAAAAGTTCATAAAGAGATTGTAAAACTAATCCATATGAATTGTGCGGTTCCGAAGAGACTCGATCGCTTTTATTCACATATAAACATTGATCAGTGAACATAAACGGAAGCTCAACCGAACCTGCTTGATACGCAAGAACGAGAATAAATCTCATTGGTTCTCGCACGTCATCCGAACATGCTTGAGCTTCCGTTTACCACAACTGATGCGTGAGTTGATGAATGTTTATATGTGAATAAAAGCCTAAATTTGCACCTTTCCAATTCAAATTCAATCTGTTCATCATATAAAGCGATTGTGTCTCTTCAGTAAATTTTGGACTAAACCGCTCAATTCATATGGATATAGGCTGCATTACAGACAGTTTGTTTGCATCTGTTGGAAATGTCACCTATAGAAATGCGTACTTGATTTATGTCTTTTTTTCTTTCTTTTTTTTTTTTAAATTAACTAATTTTTTGGACCAAATAGAAGAACACTTAATTTTCCTATATTCCCTATATTAACTGTTAAATATCTTTGAATCCAGTTCCCGTAATTCCAATTCAGATTTCAATTCAGCGTCCTGTGGGGTGTGGCCAATTCAATTCCAATTCACACTAATAAATTGAAGGGATCCCATTCGTAAAATTCACAATTTTGCCCAACCCTGATAAACGCCACAAAAGAGTTAAAGGTAGGGTAGGCAATTGTGGGGAGGCCAGCAATAGCAAGTTAGCTTTGAAATCATAAGATCCCACCCTCCCTTCAGAGCATCTCCAAAGCCACGCCTCCTCCAAAACACATGAACACGCACAACAGATTCTGCAAACCGTCACAAGAGACAGAGTTAAAGGATTAGTTCACTTTAAAATGAAAATTACCCCATGATTTACTCACCCTCAAGCCATCCTAGGCGTATATGACTTTCTTCTTTCTGATGAACACAGAGTTATATTAATAAATATCCTGACGCTTCCAAGCTTTATAATGGCAGTGACAGGGTCCATTGAGTTTAAAGTCCAAAAAAGCACATCCATCCATCATAAACATACTCTACACGGCTCCGGGGGGTTAATAAAGGCCTTCTGAAGCGAATCAATGGGGTTTGTGTAAGAAAAATATCCATATTTAAAACTTTATAAAGTAAAATATCTAGCTTCCGCCAGACCAAAAATTTGGTCGATTCGCTTCAGAAGGCCTTTATTAACCCCCGGGAGCCGTGTGGAATATGTTTATGACGGATGGATTTTGAGCTTCAAACTCAATGGACATTACTGCCATTATAAAACTTGGAAGCATCAGGATATTTATTAATATAACTCAGATTGTGTTCATCAGAAAGAAGAAAGTCATATACACCTAGAATGGCTTGAGGGTGAGTAAATCATGGGCTAATTTTCATTTTAAAGTGAACTAATCCTTTAAATTACCTCATGTTTTAAAGCACATAACATTACAATAATAATCAACGGAAACAACTTACAGAGCTCTTACTTGTACCAGCTGACTGCTGCAGATTCATTTCGGCATTGATAGTGTTGACATAGAAACGCATAAATCTGAGTCTGAAGACGTGAACAGCTCCGGGTAGGACATCACGGGTTGCCATCTCTTAATTTCGGTTATGACATGGCGTGAACACAGCATAAACCTATTGTTTTGGTTCAGGAGGAACTGTAAAAGGCGGCTGCTGTTCGTTTTTGGCGCTCGTTGACTGCCTGTCTACAACTCTGCATAGCCTTACGTAACATGCTGAGCAGGGTGCGCGGAGGTATGGAAATACTTATGTTGATAGGACATCCTATCATTAAATTGCCTACCCAACCTTTAAATGAGTGAGCTGTGATTTTATTTTCAGCCAGCTGGATCAATCCTCTCTGCCTGTGAACCATTGCAGGTTTGCAGAGAGGTCATGTGGTTGAAGCTACAGGCGGCGGACAGATTCAGTGGTCGAAGCAAGCAAAATGTGTGAAATCGTACCTTTAAGTATTGTCCTGATGAGTAAAAACGTTGTCACCCTTGCCCATTTGCACACACACAACTAGCTAATGCAGTCAGCTTGTCATTGTGTTGCCCCGGTGCACCTGAAGTCTTACGGGATCTTTTTGAGCCAGACCACCTACTGTGTTTCTGTGCGGATAATGACATGAGCAGCGAGGGGCCGAGATAGCTGAGTCAAGAGTCCCCGTGTTCGCGCCTGCGTGCGTGCGTCTTTACACTCGGTTTGTCGTCAGTTCATGCAGCTGTGTGTGTGATATGAGGGGCAAGCTGAAGTGCCCTCATCATATCTCAAAGTGATTAATTCCTCTTTCTTATCTTCTGATGAACACCCTGCCCCCTGTGAGTGCACGCTGGGTAAGGACGTACGGAAAGAAGTGCACAAAGAAACGCACGGCAGACAATAGATGCCCCACCTCCTTCAGAATCCCAAATCACAGTCTTCTATTATAGCAGCGTCTCCGGGCCCCTCCCGGACTTACGTACGGTCGTCTGTCACTTCTCACCTTCAGCCAGCCTCTGATGTCTTGGAGATTGAAGTGTTTCCTTTAAGACCCTAAATCTCGTCCCTCCCTCCCTCCCTCCTTCCCATGTGTGCAGGCCGGCCGGCCGCGGATGGGGCTCTCAGCGGTGTGGGGATGTGGCGAGGGGGCTGTGTGTTATCCTCTTATCCCCACTGTTCTGGAATAGAGCACCAGCAGCTGGAGGACTGCAAGCCGCCTGATAATGCAGCTATTTTCTACTCTGCCATCTTAATCTTGTTACTCAAATGGTTGTGAAGAGAGTCATGAATTTTAATTCAGACATCCCCCGTCCACACCCACACATATACATACACATATTAACTTAATCTCTCTACATCCTCCCCAACTTCCAGCTGTCTGTCTGGCCGTATCTGCTCTCTTCGCGTTTAACACCCAAATCTATCCATTTCTGCGGCCTGTAGAGCGGGCATCCGGTTGTCCGTTTCATCCCGTGCTTTCTAAAGAACGCCTCTCGCTCTCCTCATCGCAGAAAGCAGGCTGAGGGGGAAAGAGGAGAGGGAGGGAAAAGCAGCAATAAAATAAATGACTTGCATCTTGGCAGCCGCGCGATTTAAAAAGTAGGAGCCGATTTATCCAGCCACCCATGAAGCTGATTAGCAGGCTGTGATCAGGAGGAACAGCTTTGCTTGTTAAACTTTTCACCTTTGCAAGCTCGCTGCCTTTTCCCCTTCCTCTCTCTTTCTCTCTCTCTCTCTCTCTCTCTCTCTCTCTCTCTCCCTTTCTAAGCTTCTTTGCTATATCACTCTCTAACACTTTTATTGCTCCCTCTCTCGCTTGCTCACTTTCCTTCTGGTCTCTCTCATTCACTCACACTCTCTCTCTCTGTTCCTCAATCCTAACTTCCATGTGCACACTCTCTAGCTGTGTTACAATTCACAGGGTCCCTTTGCAGTGATTCTGAAAACAAAATTAATTCATTTGGAACATTCTGCAACGTCATCAAACACAAACAACACTATATATGTTGTTTCCACAAAAATATTAGGCAGCACAATTGTTTTCAACATTGTTGATAATAAGGCATTTCTTGAGCAGCAAATCGGCATATAGGATCATGTGACACTGAAGACTGATGCTGAAGAGTAATGATGCTGAAAATGCAGATTTTCCATCACAGAAATAAATTATAATTTAAAATATATTAAGATAGAAATGTTATGTTAAATTTGTAACAATATTATTGTTTTTACTATATTTTTGATCCAATAAATGCAGCCGTGGGTGAGCATAAGAGACTTATTTCAAAAACATTTTAAAAATATTACCGACCCCAAACTTTTGAATGGTAGTGTATTTAGTTTATCAGACCTGAAGTCCCCAAATGTATTGAGAATAAATCACTGTTTAATGTTTAAATATATAAAAATATTTAAATTAATATAGTTAAGATAACTTTAATATAGTTATCCCCAAATATAATGTAAAATAAATGTGATTTGTTAATTTTACAGTGTGTATCTTTTATGTAAACTATTTTATTGATATTTGGTCATAATAATAACATTGTAATAGTCACATTTCTGTCACATACCTGCAAACAACTGTGTAAAAGCCTAAAGTGAATTAAAGGGATAGTTCACACAAAAATAAAAATTCTGTCATCATTTAGTCACCCACAGGTTGTTCCAAATCTGTATGAGTTTCTTTCTTCTGCTGAACACAAAAGATATTTTGAAGAATGTTGGTAATCAAACAGTGCAGTAGCCATTGACTTCCATTGTAGAAAAAAAATACTATGGAAGTCAAAGGCGACCGTCAACTGTCTGATTACCAACATTCTTCAAAATATCTTCATTTGTGTTCAACAGAAGAAAGAAACTCAAACAGGTTTGGAACAACATAGGGGTAAGTAAATGATGACCAAATTTTCATTTTTGGGTGAACTATCCCTTTAAGCTCAATAAAAACTCCTTTTCACATTTCATGTAATATACGATGGTGTGCAATGACTGATGGGCAAATTTCCCTCTCCAAATCATGTGATATATCAATGTGCGCTTGTTCCCAATACTGTTTACAGTGCCCTTTGGACTAAACATATCTGCTCGTTTATGGTTTGAAGTCCACTTTGCATGGGTACCGTCAGGTGATTTGAACGTACCCTCTCTTGCACTGCACTCTCACTTGTCTGGCTTGGTGTGAATGTGTTGGTCTTCGCATTGGGCTTAGCGTTGGTCGGCTGGCTGCCCCGATTACAGAGAGTTCATGGGTTCAAACATTGGCTGCTGTGTCGAGGGGTGGAGAGGGAGATAACGCACATGAAGGGCAAGAGAGAGGCCTTTTATCTGTTTTTATTTTATCTCAAGCCACAGAGAGGATGAGGTGAATGTTAGAGTAAGACAGAAAGAGAGAGTGTGTCCATGTGGGAATATCCAAGTGGTGTTTATACAGATTTTACGTTCATTTGTAATGATTTATTCTCTGTGTGCAACCAATTGAGAATGTTTAGATACTCAGTAATACTGTTCATAATATTCCCTTCAAAGTTCTGCCTGAAAAGGCCTTTTAATTTCACATGAGAATATCACTTCAGAACATGATGGATGAGTTGGTGTGTTCTGTATCTAAAAATACCCTACAAATAAAATAAAATGGTGGTAGTGATTGTGTATGTGACCTACTCTGCACTTCTCCAGCACATTTTAGTCACTCTGAAAAGTATGCACGCACGTCAGCTGTGTTTGCTGTTTGGAGGGGTCTTATTTTCATAAATTAACTGTTTCTTTTTCTAAGTGCTGGCGGAGTGTGTGGGAATTTGGACGATCTGATTGGTTGGGACAGGGCTGAGCTCCAGGGCAGAAGAGAATGGCAGCGCACTGAGTGTACTGCCACAACTCTAGAGTTCAGACGGTGGCAGAAAGGCAGACCCACAGGGCATATTGTGCAGCAAGGCTGCGTGACATTCGCTTTGCAGACACCTCTACTCTAAGCGGGCCGTTATGAAGCAGTTAGTGGGATTCTTGCCACTTGTCCTTGTATGTTAAAGGGAGTTCTTGCAGTGCAGCATATCCCAGAAACTTTTTAAAAATGAAATACAGCAGAAATAAAATGTTCTTTCTCTCATGTGTCTGAACATTTATGAAAGCAGTGGAGTAGGTTTTATTTGAACATTGGTGTTGATGCAACAAACCCAATCAATCTAAATCTTTACCATTATTTTCAAAAAAGTATTTAAATATAATTTTCAAGATACAATATAAAAACTATAAAAACTTTAAAATTATTATTGTTTTAATGAATTTTAGATAATGAAATTATCATGAATTATTAATTCATAAATATGGAGTTTTGGAGTAGCAGTGTTGTAATTAAAATAAAACTGAAATAAAATAAAATATGAATATTAGATGAAAACTTAACCCTAACTTATTTCAGTTAGTTGCCGCAACAATCTTTTGAATTAAGTTATTTAGGTGGAAGTGCTAAAATTAAAACCGACATAAAAGTAAGTTAAAGCTAAATAGGATTATTAAAAATCTAATATAAATAATAAAAGCACAAATAAATTACAAAAACTTCAAATTAAAATGAAAATATAAAAATAAGAGCTCATTCAAAATATATAAATACTATAGTATTATATAAATAATAAATAAAAAAAAAACTGTTGGGTAGTCGCACCACATGACATTTTACAGCTTGAAGTAACCTTGCCATGTCATTAAAAAGTCAAATTATCTGATTATTTTAAGAGACTTTGTTTTTTACACTGTCATGAGGGTCTGCAGGAGTCCTCTCTATGATATCACTTCCTGTTTTTTTCTGGATGTTTTTTCATCACCTCATGACTTCACTGCTTTTTAATATTATTCCAAATCTATTTTGTTGAAATACTTTTTGTAAGAAATGATAATAAAATGTCAAACTACTTAAGGCTTTGTTTTCAGGAATATAATTTTTTAACAAGGCATTTTTTAAATTATGATATCAGATCTGTCCTGATATCATAAAATGAAAATGCCTCATTAAAAGAATCTCTCTGACATACTTGGCAAATAAAAAAAATACATATTTTTTTTAATTTAGAAATTAAAAATATGCTTGTCATATAAGATTTGTATTCAAGTCACTGTATGTTTAAATTGCATTTTTAAAGGGATGGTTCACCCAAAAATGACAATTCTGTCATCATTTAGTCACCCTCAAGTTGTTCCAAACCTGTATGAATGTCTTTGTTCTGCTGTACACAAAGGAAGATATTTGGAAGAATGTTTGTAACCAAGCAGATCTCGCCCCCCCACATTGACTACCATAGTATTTTTTTTTCCTACTATGGTAGTCAATTGGGGGGGGAGATCTGCTAGGTTACAAACATTCTTCTGAACTTGAATCTCTTTAATGTATTTGAATGAATTAATAGACAGTGTCATGTCATTGGCCCAGATATTTATATAGTACTTTTATTTCAGATGTTTATATAAATACTGTGAAACAATGCAAAAATGTGTGTTGTTCATTTGATAACATTTTTCCCAACTTCCTAAACATTTGCATCTTTGCTTTTCAGATGCAGAGAGAGGGAAAGGAGGTGTACGATGAGAACATCCACTATCCTCTTCTCCTCACTCTCACTCACGGGTCCAGTCCAGCCCTGATCTGAGCTGGGCAAAGCCATCTCATGCCAGGCTGCCTTTGTACCGCCCACCCCGGCTTTGCCACTGTGTCCTCACCTCCTGTGCGTGTGCACCAGGCCTAAACAGCCTCTTATCACACTCCTCAAATACCTTTTTTAACTACCACGTGTGTGTGCTTTAAAAACAGACTGTGACTGTGTCTCACCTAGAGTTGCCATGTGTGTGTGTGTGCTTGACCTGTTTACTGTGCAATAACAGTGTGAAATGTGTTAAATGGGAATGGAGAACACATCCCTCCCTCTGATCCTACAGACACTGCGGATGTGACGCTCAGATATGAACTCTTTCAATGCCTGTGAGTATGCGTGATATCAGAGATGATGTTTCAGGGCAGAACATTATGAATTTATGAATTCCACTCTGGAGGCTGATACAGCTAATCAGGTTCGCAGGACTATCTTCGCCTCTTCTTGATCATAATGACACCAGCTCCAGAGAAGTTCATTGTTAGCTACTGATTCTGTATCTACACTCAAAGCTTCATTGTGACACCAAAGGTTATGAAGGGTTGAGATGGATGCTGCTGTGCTGAATGTTATTTGCTTCACTGTGAAATGCTCTCACCTGGCATTTTTTTTATCGAAGAACTGACAAGATATGACAGATTAGGCCAAACTAGGGCTGAACTGATGTCTTGACAGCGTCACACTACCACCGGTAAGACCTGCAGCAGTGTTCTCCACTGAGTCCTGTGTGTTTAGAGAGCACTCAATGTGCCCGCTAGACTAATGACCTCATTAAAGAGATAGTTCACCCAAAAATGATAATTGTCACTATTTATTTGCTCACCCTCATGTCTTCTGAAATCCGTTTTATTTTATTTTAACCTTAGTTAGAATACAAAAGGGTTTTTTGTAGCAGAATGTCCAAACTGCTCTTTTTCTGTACAGTAAAGGTAAATGGTGACCATGATGGTCAAGCAAGATTTCCAGAGAATTAACAACTTCAATTTCAGTCTTTTCTGCACACAAAGGCTTCAGAGGACTTGGAAATGTTTTTATGGTGCTTTTTTCCTGTTTGGAACTTGTCAGCCTCTGTTCACCATCTTTCACTGTATGGGAAAATGTTTTCAGACATTCTACTAAACATTCTACTGTTTATGTTCCACTTATGAAAGAAAATAATACACATTTGGAAACGGCATGAGGGAATTTTAGACAGAATTAAAATTGAGTGAACTATAGCTTTAAAGGGATAGTTCACCCAAAAATGAAAATTACCCCATGAATTACAAGCCATCCTAGGTGTATATGACATTCTTCTTTCAGACGAGTACAATCGGCGTTATATTAAAAAATGTCCTGGCTCTTCCAAGCTTTATAATGGCAGTGAATGGGAGCCCAAAATTTGAAGCCCAAAAAAGTGTATCCGTCCATTATAAAAGTAATCCACATGACTCCGGGGGGTTAATAAAGGCCTTCTGAAGCGAATCGATGGGTTTTTGTAAGAAAAATATCCATATTTAACATGTTATAAAGTAAAACATCTAGCTTCCGGCGGGCCGGCTTCCGTATTCAATTCACGGAAAAGGCGCAACTGGTGCGACGATGACATCGGACGTAGCGTTAAAAAAGCGTAACTGGCGTGACGATTACGTCAGATGTAGCGTAAGCGTTTTGAACTGCGAGAGACGTTACACTTTCTTCGCAAGTTGAATATGGAAGGTGGTCCACTGGAAGCTAGATATTTTGTGGATTACTCTTATAATGGATGGATGCACTTTTTTGCTCTTCAAATTTTGGGCTCCCATTCACTGCCATTATAAAGCTTGGAAGAGCCAGGACATTTTTTAATACAACTCCGATTGTATTCGTCTGAAAGAAGAATGTCATATACACCTAGGATGGCTTGAGGGTGAGTAAATCATGGGGTAATTTTCATTTTTGGGTGAACTATCCCTTTGTCTAAAATTAATGAATGGATACAATTAATAGAGAACTATATTCTTTGCTTCTGAGTTGTTCTTGTATACAAAAGTTATGTTTTGGTATATATTTGGTATATAGCATTATTTTATGCCCAAATATTATATTATTATATTATTATTATTAAACTATAAAAAAAGCATTTAACAAATAAATCAGATTTTTTTTTTCTTCCTATAACCTACTTTTTTCCACTGTTGTTTTCTCCTGGTGGTGAGCTGGTGACGCCTCATTCAGAGCTCTTTGGTTCCTTGTGAATTGTTCAGGGCTGTGTGCTTCTGCACTGTGATTACATTTGTACAAAACACAGACGAGTCCAAAGTGATTGTTTCTCGCTGGCACCGCAGGTGCTTGTAACGACTGTGATTAAATCATTGTTTTGAATCCTTCTGTGTCCTGGTAATTTTTTTGTATCACAGAATAATTGATTTGTGGTGTGAAGACTCATGGTTATAATGATTAATGCCGAAATTGTTTCATTGTATTTAATGCAGTAATTGTACAAATTAAATATTCTAATTGTTTTTTTGTTTGTTTGGTCAAATGTTTGAGACCAAAAGTCTGTGTGTGTGTGTGTGTGTTTGCGCGTTATATTGTGGTGTGTATTCAGGTTTCAGGCCACGCCTCCTACATTACGAGGACATGTCGATGTCCTTGTAATTCAAAACGCAAAATAAATGTACTAAACAATTTTTTTTTATTAAAAATGTAAAAATGCAGAAAGTTTTGTGTGATGGGTAGGTTTAGGGGTAGGGTTAGTGTGGGGGATATAATATATGGTTTGTACAGTATAAAAACCATTACACCTTTGGAATGTCCCTGTAAACCACGTATACCAACGTGTGTGTGTTTTAAACCTGGAAATTTTTTTTAGGATCTCAAACATTTTTTAAAAAGCAACGTTTTTAAGTTAAGAAATATAGGAATCACCAATCAAATATTTGTTCAAACACTGATCAAAATAATTTTAATAAATACAATTTTCGCTCATATTGTTATGTTACTAATATATTTGATATGAATACGTTTGTATTAAAGGGATAGTTCGCGCTCCAGACTGCCCTGAACACGCTCAGGACCATTTCCAGAGGCTGTGGATTACAGGGAATAATGTTGTAAAAAATGTTTTGTTTCTTGCCCAGACCGATTGTTTCTCTTCATAAGACCTCAATGTATTATCAGGAGTCATGGGTATTCATTTTATTTAGCCTGTATGTTTCTTTGACTCTCAAAGTGATGGAAGCCATTCATTTGCATTATATGAATCACCAAGGACCACAGTTTCTTTACTGTTGTACTGAAGAAAAATAGACACCTACATCTTGGATGGCTTGAGGGTTAGTAAATTAACAGCAAATGTTTATTTTTGCGTGCTCTATCCCTTTAAGTTAGCATTTTCACTGGTGGTCTCACTTTTGGACCCGACTGTATGTCCAGCAGAATCCCTGTACTGGCGGATGACCTCACATGTGCCTCAATTCACAGTTTGACTGTCACTCTAGGCCTCTTCATTTCCCATGCTCTGATAGCCAACTGAAGCTCAGCTGTAGAGTCGCTATGCAGCTAATCCTGTCAGTCAGTCTATGGAAAAGAGAGAGGGGAGATGAGGAGGAGGAGGGGTAAAAAGGAACCCAACTCTGTCTTTTGAGATTTGAAAGAGGTCCGTTGTCCCCTCCCTCTGTCCCAGTAGAGGGAGAGAGCTCCCTGTTCACTACAAGGGCTCCATTAACTTGACCACTTGCCCTTTGCACACAAAGCCTGGGCCGGCCCACTGTCCCTCCCACCCAATTATGTGCGATTAAGCTCAGTGTGCTGTGTCAAGATGCAGAGGGACAGAGAGAGAGAGTCGAGATACTCTGTAAATGGAGGGAGAGAGTGAAAAAGAGGAAGAGGGTAGTTATTAAAAGGCACTGCATGCCTGTAACATGTAGTTTGGCTTATTGTCTACCAGCACAAACAGTCTAAAGTAGATTGTTTGCTGCTTTGTAGTGCTTTAGGAATCAAATTGGATATTTTAGAGTAAGATATGGTTGTATATGTAGTCTATGAAAATGATGGTAAGTAACACTTTACAATAAGGTTCAACTGGTTAACATGTATTTGGGTAACATGAACTAAATTACTCTTAAAGCATTTATTAACCTAGATGTTAATCTGTACATATACATATACATATATATACATATACATTTTTAAGTTGTATATATGTGACCCTGGACCACAAAACCAGTCATAAGTCGCTCAGGTATATTTGTGGCAATAGCCAACAATACATTGTATGGGTCAAAATTATCTATTTTTCTTTTATGCCAAAAATCATTAGGATATTAAGTAAAGATCATGTTCCATGAAGATATTTTGTAAATTTCCTACCGTAAATATATAAAAAATGCATTATTATTAGTAATATGCGTTGCTAAGGAGTTAATTTGGACAACTTTAAAGGCGATTTTCTCAATATTTAGACTTTTTTGCACCCTCAGATTCCAGTTTTGCAAATAGTTGTATCTCGGTCAAATATTTTCCTATCCTAACTAACCATACGTCAATGGAAAGCTCATTTATTAATTTAAAAAAATTGACCCTTATGACTGTTTTTTGTGGTCCAGGATCACAAATGAACAATGTATTATGAAGAAACATGAATTAACAGTAAACAATAACATATTTATAAATTAAGTAATCTAGATTCATAAAGAAAAAAATGTGTAAACGTTGTTCATGTTTTTAGTTTATGATACCCAATGCCTCATCTGATGTTAACAAATTATATTTTACTGTAAAGTGTTACCAAAATTATTATTTTATTCTTAAATGTATATTTAATCTTTTTTTATTTAGGCTAAATGCTAATATCATCAATATTATGATATACTTTGAAGGCTGCAACTATTCATAAGAGTATTGCAAGAATTTAAAATTTGATATTTAAAACATTTTGCAAAACAGATCTTATTTTTACTGTTTTATTAATGTGTATCAAGTTTATTAATGTAATGGTAAAAAATTCTGACATATTCCATACCCATATAAATTGCATAAATAAATAAGGGTCTTACAATTGTATACAATTGTTTTGTGGTGCTGGTGTGAGGGCACATGAGAAAATGTGTTTAAAGAATAAAATGTATGATTATTTTTAGTTCTGAAAAGTGGGATATTAATAGGACAGCACAAATTTGGTGTCTGTTTCTAAAACATGTTTTGTACACAAACTCAGATAGACGCCATGATGTTATTGAATGGATCATGCTCACTTGGTTGTGCCAATCTCCCTGAGGCAGATTGGCAGCGTCGGGGAAAAACAGGTGAACTGAAGATGAGCTGTTTCAGGTGAGCATGTTTTCTCTTCTTACCAAGGATGGATTATGGCTCGGGCCTGACTGCCAGGGGCCTTGAGCTGTGGCCCTGAAACAACACACTGCAAATGTGAATTAGTAAAAAAAAAAAATCTTGGTTGTGTACCAGTAAAATATTAAAATTTAATACATAATAAAATTCTCACAAATCACATAATTAAATCATCCAATAAATACAAAATCTATAAAACCTATAAAAAAAAAATATATAAAAAAAAGTTTCGTTCACTAAAAATACAAAGTTTCAATTTATTTAATTTTTTTTTTTTTAAATAAAGTGGCGACAGATGTTTTGTTCTGTATTGTGACGTACATCCAAGCGTGACGGGCATACGTCACAAGAGAAGTCTGTTGTTTTTACCGGAAGATCCAGTTGTGACATTTTGTTTTATTTATCTGAATTATTCACAATAAGATCTATGCATTTAAAAAACAGATAAGGTAAATTTCATGCCAAAATTTAATTGCATTTGGATGGTGGCCTTGCAGGACCCTTAATCTGTCCTTGCTCTTACTGGTATTTTATTAAATGTATTTTCTGTGTGAAGACTGGGACATGAAGGTTTTGTTTTTTGTTTAGTTTTTTCACCTGAACTTTATTAAACTGCAAACTCTAATGTGCCGCTTGCACTTAGTAGACATTATATTGCTGTTTTCACATCCCAAATTCTGACCAACGTGCAAACCACATCTGACCTTGAGTTTAAAACCAATAAAAGGTCCCCTCATAAAATTCCTCTCCTTCAGAAAGGTTTTTTGGTTTTGGTGTGTTGCTTTTATTGAAGAAGTAGATTTTAAAGTATCTGTCCTTAATTTCGCAGTTGGGTTTTAAAAAGGTTTTCCTCTAACGGGCAGAGTAAATCAAGGGAAGTGAGTGCACAGTTCCTGAAAGCATTTTCTCCACTGAGAGCCATTGAGTGTGTTAGCAGCAGGAGTTGGAATGCTTTCCTTTCCAACACCTGCTACCGGCCCTGTGGGGCCTGGATTACCTTTTCATTTCCACCCTCTCTGCAGAGAGAGAGCCAAAATTCTAAGTGAAGTCAAAATAAACGTGGACCCTTCGGCCTGTTTCTGAGCACCGGCATCTCTGCGACGTGGTGCCACTTTTATGTTGTATCTCCAGGAACATTTCGAGCTGGGCTTGAAATGAGATTTAATGGTACGACTAGCATTGTTCACTTGAATAAACCGGAATAGTTTCTGTGATGAATTTACTGACCTGCAGCCTTATATGAATAAAAGTAATCAGTCAGTTACACCTTTTCCTCCTGCCCTCTGGAGAGGAAATTGTACTATTCAGAACAACCGAATGCCTACGTACAATGACTATGTGGTTTGAAGCTGTGAATGACTCAGGTTGCGCAGAAAAATCAATGCATGTCCTAGAGCTCTCTGTTATCTCGCTGATGATAAAGCAAATAACATATGTGCATTGTGCAACGATTCACAGATTGCTGTGTTTGAACATGCTGCCATAACGCTAAACTAAATCTAAACTGGATCTTCATGCCGCACAATGAGAGAGACCTCTTGGCTCAGTTTTTTGAGAAAGTGGCCATTTGAAAGAGTAGTCTCAAAAAGCCAGCTCTCCATCAAACTGACTTATCCTATCCTCCACCTGGATTTGACATTAAGCCTTTTGGAAAAGATCCAAAGCGCTCAAGAGGTAGAGGCTTTGTGAAAGTGAATGCACTCGGTGGAGTTGATTGGTGGCACATAATGTTGAATTAGTATGCAGTCTACATGAAGAAGAGGGTGGGCAGTTTTGACAGAGCTTCTTGTATATTTTAGCATCACACACAACAGTGCTGTTGGCCGTGTGTGTGTGTGTCCTAAATGGGCAGTTTGTTTCATTCTATACAACCTGAACTGGATCTGGTGCTATGAAGTTCTTTTGGCTTCTCTTGGTCGTCAAGGTGACTATGTGAACGCCTCTAAAGCTCTCTCATCTCTTTCAGCTGCAGCGATTGGTCAACAAGCTTCTTCCTCTCACAAGTGGCCTGCTAAGCACGAAGAGGGTCAGTTTCTTTTCTAGAGGTCAATGAAGCAGCAATGTGCACCACTTACCCACAGAAAGACACACATACAGTAAAATACAAGTAAAATCTACGTATTACACAGAGACGCATACAGTTGCAAGAAAAAGTATGTGAACCACTTGCAGAATCTGTGAAAATGTGAATAATTTAACAAAATAAGAGAGATCATACAAAATGCATTATTTTTTATTTAGTGCTGTCCTGAATAAGATATTTTACATAAAAAAAGTTAAAAAGTCCATAAGACAAAAAAATAGCTGAATTTATTAAAATGACCCCGTTTAAAAGTTTATAAACTATTGATTCTTAATACTGTGTGTCATTCCCTGGATGATCCACGGCTGTTTTTTTGTTTTGTGATGGTTGTTCTTGAATCCCTTGTTTGTCCTGAGCAGTGTTTGTCCTTAAACTGCCCAATGTTCTTCAGAAAAATCCTTCAGCTCCTGCAAATTCTTCAGTTTTCCAGCATCTTTTGCATATTTGACCCCTTTCCACCAGTGACTGTATGATTATGAGATCTTTTCACACTGAGGACAAACAAGGGACTCGAGCAACCATCACAAAACAAAAAAACAGTCGTGGAACATCCAGGGAATGACACACAGTATTAAGAATCATTTTCTTAAAGGGTCATTTTTATAAATTCAGCTATTGTTTTGTCTTGTGGACTATATGTAAACATCCTTTATGTAAAACATCTTATTCAGGACAGCACTAAATAAAAAATAACATGCATTTTGTATGATCTCTCTTATTTTGTTAAAATTATTTTCGTGTTTAATTAGTTTCAGTAAACACAGAAATGAACCGATCAAACTGCACTTACCTCTGCTTAGCCATGACTTGAACTGTGGTCGAAAGCTGATGACGTAACACCAAGTGGGCCCGCCCTCACGCGATTATGATTGGCCGATTGATAAGCTTAAATCTGATTGGCTAAAAAGTACGACTGCTCCGGGTGGGAGTAGAGCGCTGCCAGGAAAGTCTCAAAAATACACATACACAAATCCAAGGCAATTCACACGTGAATGACAATTTGCACATTCACATTCAAGGATGAACTTGTACATTTTAAACATTCGAAAGTTTTTGTGCACAGTTGTAAATCTACGAATTGTGTTTTGCATTTGTGAAATGTATTTTATGAATATATAATTTTATTTTGCGCACGTGAATTGTTTTTTGTGCACGTGAATTTGGTTTCATGCATGTGAAATTGGCTACAGGTGTGCATCGTGTTTTTTGCGTGAATTATTAATGATACTATTCTGTCTCCATTTTTTAAAAATAAAAAAATAAACTGAATGTAATGCATAGCTCTTGTTCAGCATGTGTGGAACATACTTTTGCATGCATTTAATTCCAGGAAGTTTAATTATGTATATTTGAGTGGACTTCACAAGGATTAAGCTGTTGCTTAATTCAACACTGTGAATATGCTTTACTTAGCTCTTTTGGAGGAGTTTTAGTTTGTTATGTGAGCTTTTGCTTGTGGTGTTGGCTTGATTCATGCTTGACAGTACTTGGGTCCCATTATGAAGACTTTTTTCTTTTCTACTTTTTAGCACAGTACACTTGCCTTAAATTGGACTGTAATTGCATTTTATACAAAACAACTTTTAAATTCTTATCTCAGCTTTCATTTTTTTTAAACAAACAGACAAAAAAAATCACAACAATTTTGTCCAAGATATAGGCCTATGTCATTTTATTATATTGCAGCTGTTGTTGGCTGTACGAGTCATAAGGTTGTAATGTTATCCTGAATCCGAGCCCTTTGTCTGGCACATGAATTTCTGCTTGGGTATTTTTCTAAGCAGATTACGCCACACTTCGAAGCTCGGATTACAGAAAATGTATCCAGACTTAACTCATAAAATACAGCCAGGTCTTATTGCAGTTTAACTCACACAGCTCATGCTAATTAGGTGTTTGATCTGTTAATTGGGTTCCCACCGCTTTTCAAATTGATAACGTCAACCCACTCTCAATTTTTTTTGCCTGTCAGACTGTGCTGTCGCCTCTTCCTGAAAATCGATTGCATAATTTCGCCTTCATGAAATCTATGCCTGCAGATATCCACAAATTTACACAGAATCTGAATGTGTGTATCCAAAGCTACATCTCAGTAAAATATTTTTTCCCCATTATTCATTGTTATCTATTATTATTATTATCATCATCATTAGTAGTAGTTTTACACTGGTCTACAGCCAGAATGCTTCTGAAATAAATGTAGTCAAACTTTACTACTTCGGGGTCACTGAGAACGAAAATTATGCCTAAAATTGTTGATTGGCTCTAGTTTTTAAGAAATGCTATTGGGTCAGTATGCAACATATACAACCGTATAAACAACCTTAAAGGGATAGTTCACCCAAAAATCCAAACCCGTAAGACCTTCGTTCATCTTCAGAACACAAATGAAGATATTTTTGATGAAATCCGAGAGCTCTCAGGCCCCTCCATAGACAGCTATTTAATTTACACTTTCAAGGTCCAGAAAGGTAGTAAAAACATTGTTAAAATAGTCCATGTGACCCCAGTGGTTCAACCTTAAATTTATGAAGCGACGAGAATACTTTTTGTGTGCAAAAACAAACAAAAATAATTACTTTATTCAACAATTTCGTTCTGGCCTGTGCCAGTCTCCTACACAGTTTACGTTGTAGTGCAGCTCTTGCGCATGCATGGTGGTGCTCACGTGAACAGCATTGGCTGCCGTAGATCTAGGAGACTGGCACAGGCTAGAATGAAATTGTTGAATAAAGTTGTTATTTTTGTTTGTTTTTGCGCACAAAAAGTATTCTCATCGCTTCATAAAATTAAGGTTGAACCACTGGAGTCACATGGACTATTTTAACGAGGTTTTTAATACCTTTCTGGGCCTTGAAAGTGTTAAATAAGTAGCTGTCTATGGAGGGGCCTGAGAGCTCTCGGATTTCATCAAAAATATCTTCATTTGTGTTCCGAAGATGAACGAAGGTCTTACGGGTTTGGAATGACATGAGGGTGAGTAATTAATGCTGTATAATGGTAATGTTTTTGCCATCAATTCCAGTTGGTCATGCAGTCCATGTGAAAGAAGCACTTGATACACGAAACAACTTTTGAGGTGCATAAACTATGACCAACATCAGTGGCAGTTTGAAGGCTTTTGCTCTCTTGCTGGGTCTGCAGACAGGATACACCACAGTACTACTGTTTTCTCTACAAATGGGATGGTCATGCAAGAGATTCCCCAATACATCAAGAGAGACTGGCCACTCCAACAGTCATTGGAGCCTGGAAGGAAAAGTGTTCAGCATCCACCACTTGTTGAATCAAGAAAGTTTTGTTACCACCCTTACAAATCAAGCTGGGTCTGATGAAGAACTTTGTCAAAGCCATGGTCAAAACACAAGCAGCTTTCAAGTACCTCCGTGGAAAATTTCTAAGGTTAAGTGAAGCTAAGATAAAGGAAGGTGTCTTTGCTGGTCATCAGAGTCATGACCTTGTTCAAGATGATGCATTTGACCATGCACTGTGTGGCAAGGAAAAGATGGCATGGAAAACCTTCCAGTTAGAGGCAATAAATTGTCTCGGGAACAACGAGGCAGACAATTACAGGTTGTTGGTGGAAAAGCCTTGGTTGCAACACGTCACTAAAGATAAATTTTTTTGCACTCAAATCTAGATTTTTTTTCCCACAAAACTGCGGAGCAGTGAGCAACGAGCACGGCGATTTCACCAGGACATTGCAACAATGGACAAACACTATCAGGGCAAAAGGAGCCCATCAATGCTTTCAAACTATTGCTGGACAGTGACAAGAGATGCTCCATTTAATAAATGCAAGAGACAAGCCAAGAACCACCGAGTAGACACTGAATAGGACTAAACTATGAAAAATTTTTTGTTTCATAATACATTTTATTTATATAACCCTTTTTGGTAACACTTTATTTTACAGTGTCCTTGTTACATATGTTACATGTACTTACCATAGTAATAATAGTAAATTATGCATAATTACATGCAACTAACCCTCAACCAAACCCTAATCCTACCCTAAACCTATAGTAAGTACATGTCGTTAATTAATAATACTCAGTCCTTAAATATATAATTACACTGTAACAATGACACCTTAAAATAAAGTGTAACCCCCTTTTGCTGATTTTTTAAGTGTTACATAAACAGGACAGGTGACAGGCACTATCTACACAATATACATAGACATAAAACGTAAAAAAATTAAACATCTTGGAAACCAATCAGTTGTTTTTGTAATTGTCATACTTGAATTCAGGACATCAAAATACATAATAAATAGCATATTTTATCTCTAAAGCAAACGACTTCTAAACAATTGTAGACCAGTGTTATTATTTCCCATGCAATACAATAAATACACAAATTAGAGCTGTTAATACTTTTATACTTAATTGTGCAAGTAACTATTCTGCCATATTCTCTGTTAATTATAAAATAAAGTCTTAAATCTTAATAATTTTTAACACGTTTTAAAGTATCTATATACACACGAATACACATCTTTATGTTTGCATCTTTATCCAACTAATTACTGAATACTATAAGCAGTGGGGGAACAATAGCTGAAATATGCTTTCCCCGCTGCAGTTGAAAGACAAGAGGGAGAGATTTCCCTCTGTTTGACCCGTCTGTCAGCTCCAACAAGCCCTCATACATCAAAGATTGCTCATAAGGAAATGTCCAACAACCGGCAAAAACACTCCCATGTCCTTTGATGACAGACTACTGTATACACGCAGAATGTGTCTATGGAACAGTGCCAGAACTTTAGCACAGGATTTTTTGATCTCTCACTCTGTTGCCTCGTCAACTTCCTGCCAGAAGAAGCTTGTGTTTCCAGGGCTGGGTGGCAAGGAGAGTTTGGGGCTATATGTGTAACTATGAACTGTCCATAGAAGTTTGGGTCACACATGCACCTTCCATGTCCTGTGCTGTTGTTTGCATCGCGTGTTTATGCAGAGTTGATTCACCAGTCATGGTGAGTTTGGGGGGGATGCAGGTCTCAAAACTGCAGCTGTGGTCTTTGAGGTCTTTGACCATCAAAGACCATCAAAGACCATCAAAGACCATCAAAGAAAATACCCATTTGGCATATTTGAGTGAAATGACCAAAATCTGAATTATTGTACCTCCTATCAAAAATAGTATACACATATTTTCATTAGGTAACACTTTATTTTACAGTGTCATTGTTACATGTATAGTAACAACTATAAATTATGCATAATTACATGCAACTAGCCCTAAACCAGACCAAACCCTAATCCTAACCCTATAGTAAGTACATGCAGTTACTTAATATTACTCAGTATTTAAATGTATACAGTGTAACAAAGACACCTTAAAATAAAGTGTAACTTTTCGTTGTTGTAACCAATCAGGTTTTTCTCCCGTGCCTTATTCTTTTTAACCCAGCTATCCAACCTCCAGTCACATCTTAACTTAAGAAAAACGTTAGTATTCAGCCGGGTGAAGCCTGAAAACGACGAGGTCTTTTGTGGGAATCAAGTGAGAAAAGTGAACTCGCGGGAAAGCAGGCTGTCATGGACCTCAATGGTCGCATTATGTAAATCTCTGACGTCCCTTGATGTAAACCTGAATAGAAACACATTAACGTCTCGTATATACTTAAAAGGAACCCAGACTTTGCTGAGCTGAAACGGCAGATCCAGTAATCATGTTGACAAATTAATGGCAGAGAATTAGTTGTCCATTAAAAGTGTATTATGTGCCATGCTGGCACATAAAATTACTCCCAAATAAGTGTGGAGGGAAAGCGCGTGAGGGAGAGAGAGAGAGGAGAGAAGCACGAGTTGCATGGCGAGGGGGTGTTTGACTGTCACTTTGAGATCCAGAACCATCAAAGCATGTTAAGTGTATGCTTAGGGGCTCTAACCTTTGTTGAAAGGTTGTAATGAGGTTATATGAGGATGAGGTGTCAGGCATTAGGTCTCTCTGTTTCCCTTTGGCATTCAGACTATGCATGTGTGTGTATTAGGGTATGACTGTCAGCGTACCACACTCATAACCCCTATTCATTTAGAGGATAATTTGGCCCTGCTGTGCTGTGATATATAATGTCACCAAACCTGCCATTTTAGTCAGGGTGGCTCACACTGCCAAGACACATACGCATGTATACACAGTATCGTAATTTCAATAATAATAAATATTCAATTTCGATATATGTTATTCGTAAACAGGAAGAGAATTTTGTAAGGAATTCAAAGGCCAACTATTTTTTTTTTCTTCAAAAAGAACAATGATTTAAAACTTCAAATCTGTCAAATTTACAATTACAAATTTAACATTACAAGCAAAATAAAAGCTCAGTGTGGGTGAGGTTTTATGAATAATCTAAAATTTAGAATCAATATTTTTTTTCATATTTTTCGCACAAATATCAAAACATCCTTAAAACAAGATACATTTACTTAAAAAGCAAATTAAAGAATATAATAAGTTTAATTTTCCTACCACATTTATGAATACCCTAGTGAAAAAAAAACATATCAAAATGTATTTAGTACATAAATATGTAAATGTATTTGTAGCATATTTAGCATAAAATAAATGTATTTCAAAAACATTTTGGTATATTAATGTTTCACTAGGGTAGTTTTCTCTTCTTTTCAGCATTAAACGATATTAAGTTAGATGTTTAAGCTTAAAACAAATAGAAGAAAACTTTTATTACAAATTTAAATTGATTTAAATTACGTTCTTTCAAATTTTATCAAAAGTAATTTAAAATATATTTTCTGAAAACAATTGGTTTTGCTGGTAAATTTGAAAGACGTTTAGATTGAATGGTCTTTTTTTGCAGTTTTACTCCAGACCATGTTATACAGCAGCTTTCACATGGTATTATGGATAACATCTTTCCATATGTGTATACACGAAACATCTCCATAAAGTATGAATGTGCCATTTTTGACGCATTGTCACTATCTCGTGAAAGCTGAATCGCGTCATACAAAGATAGTGCCTTATATACCGAGCAATAGGGTAAAATGTCAGTGAAGTTAAATGATATAAATGTCAACTATGCCACTTTTGCGTCCAAACCTGCAATATGTACAGATAGTCTGTCAGTTATCAGTGAGCCAGTGAATGTATACATGCCTATTTCAGCTGTGGCTCTGAGTTGTGAGTGACAAGACAAAGCCAGAGTTAAATAAACATTTGAGACGTGGTTATTTCTCGCTTTCTCTCTCTCTCTCTCTACATGTCTGAAATGTAATTCAGATGTCAACGCAGATTCTCTCTCTATAATACAGTATGCTCTCTCTCGTTCTCTCTCTCTCCTCTCATTGTTCCTTTTGTTCTCTCCGCTGCTGCTTTATTGAGGAAGACGTTGCAAGAGGAGAAGAAAAGATGACACACATTCACAGTCGTGTTCTCTTTGGAGCGCTTGTCATTTCTGCAGCAGCGTGGTGACAGTGGTTTCTAGAACAGAACATCTCGCCAGTTCACAGTGAAGTAACTCTAATGGAACCGTGACACTGGCCGTCAATCTGTGTGCCGGTCTGTCTCTCACAGTGTGAAATTACAATCATCATATTCCACTGCTGAATGGAATCATGCAGTCATACCAGCCATTTCTAAGATCTACACAATCATTACCACAACATCTCTAGCACTATGTAACTCCTGACTGTCAAAAAAATACAGCCATTTTATTCCACAGTGCTATTGCATCATGCCTTTTTGGAAGGTCTTGTATATACCCAGCTACACCTTTCATAAAGAGCCTTAGATAAGCACTGTAAAAAAAAAAGTTGTTTTACAAGAAAATACTACAGTATCTCAGTCTTTCTACTCCAAAGTTTGACATTTTATTCAATGCATTACTTGTCATTTCATTGTAATTAATTGGGAAATTTCAGAGTGAAAATTGTTTCTTTTTCAGTGTAATATTTAACAATAAGATAATATCTGACTGCCATGCATTTTTATCAACAAGTTCTGAAAGTCACATTCCTTGCAGCATGAAATAATAACTAAATTTGACCGTGATAATTTAAAATAACCTCTCTTCTTTGTTTTTATACCCAGACTGGCAGTTGATTCAATTGTACGTTCAATATTGTACTTTATGCTTCACATCAGAGCATCAGCCTGAGCACTACTCATTTCTGTTATTTTATAAAAACCTTAGAGTTCCTTGTTCCTGAAGTTTTGGCTTTTATAATCTGAGGTGCCCAATCAGAACCGCTCTAGATGGTATGAAAAAGCAGCCAGAACATAATACAGCCAGGAACCAAAGGCCACCAACCTCCACAATACTGTTCACATTCGTTTGGAGCCAGGCCATCAGGATACAAAGGCACAACGGAAGAAGGGCTAACTTTAGGAATGCCTAATGTCCTATAGGGCAGGAGACTGACTCAGGACAAGGGGTAGGGGGCTATTGTTTGATAGAGAGAGAGACAGGGGTGGTTTAAGGGGGAGAAAGAAGTAGAAAAAAACAGCTTCTTTCTCTAGCCTCCAGGAGTAAATGTATTTCTCAATCCCTGTGTTTTTCTGTCTAAAGGAGTTTTTGTAAGTTCTGGACGAAAAGATGGGCACAATTTGAATGCATAAGTTAATAAGCACATATTTCTGAGTACAAAGCTATGCTAAAATGCTTTTGAGTGATGCTAATAAGTTCCATTTTAGGAATGGCTAAATAACAGAGAAATCACGAACAAGTTGTGTTAACCTGTTTTGATTGAGACATTAATGTGAATTGCACTTATGACAATGTCAAGAAACAAAATAGTGTCACTTGACAAACTGAGACAATCGCAAGCAATCAGCCAAACACAAAGCGTCCTGCCTTAAGACTGAAGAGACATTCAGCTTGGTTTCTTCACGACACTTGGTCTCAGACAATGCTGAAGACCACTGCAGTATTGAAGCTGTGCATATGGGATTTGGTACATGAAATCCATAATGGTAAACATTGACAGATGGCGTCAGTTTGTTTCCATTGGGGACTGAGATTGGTACACTTGTCCTAAGTGGCCCATTGGTACTGAAGACTAAGCACGGTTGAAGAATACCCTTAATAACGTCCTTAAACAAGACCTTTTGTGGCCCCAGCCTTTCTCAGGCCACAGAATTAGGCTTCCTTTTCTGTGGCCTTTCTCTCCCTCTTTTCTCCCCCTGTAAACCACTATGTGAAGTGGTTCATTACGGAGACTCTCCTCCACTCAGGTAGTGGCCCCAGCCATTCCCAGCTCTTCAGTCCTGTAACTCTCTGAGGAAGGAAAAAGGAAAACATATTGGACAAAGGTCCTGTTAGCACTTCCTATGGAAAATTAGCAGCTTTCGCAAAGGTAGAAATCCCAATTACCTCAGATTGTGAGGATGCGCCTAAAGGCTCGCTAGCAACTCGCAACAGTGCCAAAGTGAGCACCCCCCTCCCTGATCCCCAATTAAGAGCGAAGATGCTCTTCTCCCTCCTGAGTGCATCTATTTACCTTGTCCAAAGCTCCCCACTCCTGGAGCCCTCAAAAATCCCCAAAATGCACCTTTGAGACACAGAAGTGCTCTCTTGCTTGAAGCGGGTGGCGATGGGCCTTTTGCATCCCAACCGTTATGCCCTTCAGGTCCAGTGGGTCTGCTTGGGATGCATTGTCCATCCCTGAGAATTCTCTCAGGACAGGAACAACAGTGTGGAGACAAATGGGATCGACTAAAGGAAGGGTGGGGGCGCATGCTTGTAAGAAAAATAATGACAGAGGGAGAAAAAAAAAAAACGTGTACGTCACTATAGACGGATCTGTAAGGTTGGCTTCAGATTTCACTTACTGTGGAATGCACTAGACCTCTAAGGCCGCCAAGAATGTTAGTGCGGTACACTGTCAAAAGCTCAAGGAGGAACCCAACGCTTTCAGATGACTGGCTGAATTAAACCTCCTCCTCCTCAACTAAACAAATGCTTGTTTTGGCATACGGCGACCAGAAGCAAATTCTGAACAGGCGACCGCAAATGGAACAAGGTCTGAATAGACAAAGGAATGTTCTTGTGTTTTGCCAATGATTCACAATAATGCACGTAAAAATGATCCAAAAGACAAAGATCCATTCACTGTTTTCGTAAGTCATATATCTTTACATTCAAAATGTTCAAAATGGATGTAAATCAGTCTGAGCACACATCTCCTGATATTATACTCTCAGTCTAAAGAGCACTTTTCCATATATTTTTTAAAACATGATGAATATTTTTATACAGATGTAAAATTCACACAGTTCCTAAATGCTGCAGTACACTCAGTAGTGCTTGTTTGGTGGAGGTCATGGAGAACAATCGTGGGTGACAGACTTCCGTTATGCTTTGTCTGTTTTCAGGCATTTCAGTCCTTTTCCTCTCACGGATCTTTCCACTTATTAAATATTTAACTGCTCCTAGAGGATTAAGACTGTATAAAAATAAATATGGTTTAAAATTGCACTTTGTACAGTAATTCAGATCATTGATCAGCGTGCAGGTTCAATGTAATCTACTGGAGTTTATGTGAAAAGACTGACTGGAAGGTTGTAATAAATGTCTTTTACTTAGCAGGAGAAAAAAAGATAAATTAGCAAATACAAGGAGCAATTAAATATATCTTTCAGATTCTAATGTATTCAAATGATTTATGTTTAGCAGAAGTGCACTTTTAACAATTGTACAGGCTATAAAATATTTAAAGTATCAATTGTTATTTAAAAATCTGTATTGCTGTTGATTTGAAATTATTTAAAATTAAAACGATTAATGAATACTAGGTGTGTAACAATATATTGTGTGACAATATATCACAATACAAAAATGCAACAATATGTATCGTGGATAGTGACAATCTGTATTGTGTATAGTTCACCCAAGAAAAAAATTCAAGTTTACAGAGTTTTAGTGTCAATACTACATTAAATATACTATATATAATATATAATAATGCAATGGGGGAATATTTGTGGGTCCTGATAATGCCAAATTTCTTGTTACCAGTAAAAAGTGTCCTACATTATTTTAAATATATCTAGTCAGTGAGAGAATGTGTAGGACAGTGTAGGACAAAGCATAACATATTCGTCTAAAATAATTCTGTATTTTCAGCTTCAGAATCATGAATATTTTTATTCTGGTGTCACCATTGTCCAAACCTATTAATTTCCACCCCAATGTAAATTTAGCATTTAATCAACAGTACATTTTTTGCTAACCTTTTACCATATGTATTGGAGTATTGCAATAATATTGTATCGTGAGTTCAGTATCGTGATATGTATCGAATCGTGACATGAGGGTATCGTTACACCCCTAATAAATACATTTGTACCTTTCTCCTCAAATACAGCAATCTATAATCTAAATAAATGTGCATTTTAACACAAATATGAGCTCTTTACACAACTTATTTACAGATCTTCCTTCAAAATTTCAGCTATTTTAGTTTAGCATGCCGTGGTCTGATTTAATGCTAGTGATTTATAAATACTGACACATGAAAATTATATTTGAATCTTGTAACATTGTACAGTATTTCACTGATTGATATGAGAGAATCGTCACATCTTTTCACGTTTACACATGCATGAAGCAGAATTTGTACATAAAATCTTACTAAGTCTTACTAATCTTACTAAGGTTAGTACAGGATGTGATGAGTGTAGCTTAATGAACACTAACTACAGATGTGTCCCTTTAATTAGCCTGTCAGTGTGGAGATTTGCTAGACATTGCAGTGATTTGTATAATGAAAACTCCCTTGAACACTGAAGCATTGAGTGAAGTGAAAAATCCCATCATGCTTTGAAACATTCTGCCACAAGCGCTAGCAGTCAAAAATCCCCCAAGTACTACAGTGTTTAGTAGCTCCTCAGAAGGGAAATTTGATGTTAAGAAGCCATAAATGCATGGTAATGTCAGTGTCTCTATTTAGTGTGGCCTAAAATGAGTTTTCTCAGAACTGCGGAAGAAGAAAATGTCATTAACAACCAGTTATGATGTTTTGAGAATTTCAGCAAATCATTTATTTTGTTTCATCAATAAGAAAAAGATTCATTTTTATGTGATGATGCAGCCACATCCTCTTTCATATTTGCAAAAATATATAATAATAACAATAATAATAACCCGCTCATCTTACTATTGGAGCAGCATTTTCCACATTTTGGCAAGAGTAAGTACATTATAATCAAAATATACATAACAAAATATGACAATACTTTCACTTCCTCTGATACTTCAGTTCACAATGAAATATTCAGACAGGTGAAAGCCTTGAAAATTAAATGACAGTGAGACGTCAGAGCTTCACTGTTAATTAATCAAAGACAGAAGAGCTAATCATTATGGTTGTGATCTCTCTTGCTGTCCTATCCATGTCATTCTCTTTGTTTCTCTTTAACTGAACAGGTTTTGGTTCCAAGAATCGCTTTTTTGTGTGTGAATGCAGCCCACTCGTTCATATCTGTGTCACATTTCTAATTCATCATTCAATATCTGCACACAGGCATTCGCACCTCTGTATTTGCTCTCTTTAAATTGGCTCTGGCCTGTGGCAAACAGGACTTGCATCTGGAATAGAGAAATAACACCTGGTGACAGTCGCCTAGCACCACGGCAGTAAATTAAGTCCTCAATGCCACGCTCCGCTTAAGTGCACGAAGCACGATACCAATCTGCAAGTTTATTATTGCCTGTCCCCTTTTGCCATTATCGGAAAACACAGTCATTAAAAAGCATTTGACCTTTTTTCAACAAGGATCTAGAAATTACTTTTCCTTTTTTTCCCCCCCTGCCTGCTCTCTCCGTCTGCCGTTCTCAAATCATTCTCCTCAGCAAAATGTAATGTGACCCCCTTCACAAAGTGAACTACAGCCAGACAGCCCTGAGGAGATACTGCATTTAGTTAAATGTTATATTTGCCAATTTCATGAAGACAGTGAAGGGGAGAATGAAAATGGGATGAAGATGAGGGAGAGAGAGCAAAAGAATAAGGCACCCTTCTGACAATGTAAAGAGGACAGCTTTGGCTCTTGGACAGTGATGCGGAAGCTTGCTAACAGAGGAGAGGAGAGGGTGGTCTGTGTGAGGGTGAGCAGAAACTCCCTCAGGCTCTTTGAAATCCCTCCTCATCGCTATCAAGGCCTGTCACATGTACTGGATTCTGTGCATTTGTTTTCAGCAGGGTATGAACCTGAGCTTGGCTCCGGGAACTGTTATCAGAGTCATGTTTCCGAGGGTCCGTGCTGAGCTGGAATAATGAAGATATGGCTTCTTTAGAAAAGCCAAACTCAAATAGATATTTCCTGACTTACGTCAGTTTATGCAGGCCACTGGGTCCACAAACTGTGTTGTTCAGCAATATAAATATAAATAGCATAAATAGCATAACAGGGCCCATCCTTCAATGGTATGTAGGCAAATAAATAAATATAAACATAAAAGTATTATTATTATTATAAAAAATAATCAATGTAAGCATTAGACAGGCTTTAGAAAAGCCAAACTCAAAACAAATAAATAAATATAAAAATAAAAGTATTATTATTATTATAAAAAATAAGCAATGTAAGCATTAGACAAGCTTTAGAAAAGCCAAACTCAAAGCAAATAAATAAATATAAACATAAAAGTATTATCATTATTATAAAAAATAATCAATGTAAGCATTAGACAGGCTTTAGAAAAGCCAAACTCAAAGTAAATAAATAAATATAAAAATAAAAGTATTATTATTATTATAAAAAATAATCAATGTAAGCATTAGACAGGCTTTAGAAAAGCCAAACTCAAAACAAATAAATAAATATAAAAATAAAAGTATTATTATTATAAAAAATAAGCAATGTAAGCATTAGACAGGCTTCAGAAAAGCCAAACTCAAAACAAATAAATAAATATAAAAATGAAAGTATTATTATTATTATAAAAAATAAGCAATGTAAGCATTAGACAAGCTTTAGAAAAGACAAACCTCAAACAGATATTTTCACTTACGTCAGTTTATGTCAGGTCACATGGGTCCACAAAATGTGTTGTTTAGCAAATATAAATATAACTAGTATATTACTTTCAGTGGCAAACAAATAAATAAATATACAAATTATTATAATTATTGTTAATTTTGTTAATTATAATAATAAATAAGAAATGTAAGCTAATAGTAATGTAAAATCTATATAGTAATTTATGTTATTTATATACTTCTATATACACACATATATTGTGTGGATAAATAATGTGTGTATATTGTATGTATGTATATAAAAAATATAGATATAGGCTACTGTATATTTTATGAGTTTATAGTTACTAAATTCTTTTTCTATGTAAGAACTCATCTTCTGTGAACTGCTCTGTCCAGCTGTGTCTCCCTGCAGGGGGTGCTGTGCACAGCTCTGGATCCAGAACAACTCACCTGTTTAAAACAATCACATTTATCAAAACTACATGGACAAAATAAAAACACCATCACCTACAAATGCATCTTAACAGTATCATACCTCACAAGTTTGCTTTGGGTTAGCTGTGAATTGAGTCATCGCTTGCAGTTAATTATTAAAAGTGGTGGGTGGTAGGAAAAAGGCCTACAGTCTGAGTGAAGACATCCGTTGTTTAAAGAATGTCTCCAGGCGATTTCAACTCCCAGAACCGCACCGTAGCGGATGAAGAACAAGATAGGAGGTGTAAAAAGGGGCTTATTCAGCAGGGGTGACATGAAATTTCCATACGGGCAGAAAATCGGATTTAACGGTGCATCACCACAACAATAGCTGAGTACACTGTGGCATGTTGTTTTGCCAACACAAAGGCCCAATATCCCAAACAGATTCATCTTCACAGAGTATGAAATTGATCTGACTTTTAAAAGCCATGGTTCCTTTATTAAGTTAGGGTACAACATGATTCTAGCCAGAAGGCTTCTTTGACCAAATTATCATTTATATGCAACTTGCATCATTACTTAAAGGGATACTTCATTAAAAAATGTATATTCTGTCATCATTTACTCACCCATGATGTTCCAAACCTGTATGTCTTTCTTCTGTGGAACATAAAATGAGATATTCAGATTTTTTTATTTTTTCTTTATTTTTTTTATCTGTACAATCAAAGTCACTGGGGTACAATGTTGTGTGGACCCCATTTGTGACCCTGGACCACAAAACCAGTCATAAGGGTCAATTTTTGGTTTGTCAGGATTATAGTTTGTTAGGATAGGACAATATTTGACCGAGATACAACTATTTGAAAATCTGGAATCTGAGGGTGCAAAAAAATCTAAATATTGAGAAAATCGCCTTTAAAGTTGCCCAAATGAAGTCCTTAGTAATGCATATTACTACTAATAATCATTTATTGATATATTTACGGTAGGAAATTTACAAAATATCTTCATGGAACATGATCTTTACTTAATATCCTAATGATTTTTGGCATAAAAGAAAAATCGATAATTTTGACCCATACAATGTATTGTTGGCTATTGCCCCAAATATACCCGAGCGACTTATGACTGGTTTTGTGGTCCAGGGTCACGTTTAGTTTTGTGTCACAGAAAAAACGAAAGTCTGAAATTAAATGAGGTTTAGTAAATACAGATTTTTCCTTTTTGGGTGAAGTCTCTCTAAATCATTATTGCAATACTGTGCAGGTGGCTCTTCAAAATAACGTTCTGATTCAATTTTCATGCATGTTCATGAATATATAATTGGGTGTACACCATTAATTATACTACATGGTATGCAGCTTTCTAGAGAGAAATATAACTTCAGCAATATTCAGTCATAGACATGTACAATGTGTATTTATGAAAACCAAAGTTGAGATGGTTGCTAAAAGACCTTGTTTTGGAGTTGGGTCATAAGAGAATCTTTCTGAAGAAGAAGGTCGGCGAAATATTTACCCAGAATATTCTAAATGCTAAGACTTTTGCATCTCTGCCTGCAGAAATAGTTCATTTGATCCTCTTTTATCCTAAAGCAAGAGCAAAAATTAAAAAAAATTGGTTTAAAAAGGGTTAGACTAAATTACCTCTTAGAACATCATATAAAGACAAATTTTTACAAATTTCATTAATCGAAAATATAAAAATGCTCCAATAAGCTTCCAATTTGAAGAGTCTTCCACCCCTTTCTGGGAAAACGAGTGTCTGTATTGTGAAGTTCCCCCTGCTGTTGCAACTAAAGGCCAGAGAATATACTAATGATAAAATGCAGACATCAGTGTGAATGTAGACACCATTTAGTAATTAGAAAGACAACAACAGTGAAGCATGTGTTTGTCAGCTTTTATCTCAGCAACAATTCCTCTGTACCTCAGTGTCTTTGAGGATGTATTTCTCCAAAGAAGGTGTGATAGTTCTCACCTCCCCGAAGACTGAAACACGTTGGCACACACACAAGGTTTGGAGGCAGTTCTCCTCCCCATCTAATAAATACATAAACAATCAGACAAACATTGAGCCAATTTTTCCTTCACAGCCCTACTAATTCACACACACACACACACACACACATACAGAGCGTGTCTAATTTTCCTTGGGCCACCACACTGGCAGGGAGTATGTTGTAGCACAAACAGAGATGTGTTTTGGGTAATTGCTCGTGCTGTGTTTGTATGGAAATCTCCGAGTGTGTGACAAGGCTAGATAGCTGTCCAATGTTGTCCTGATCCACGCTTTAGGCGACCGGCCAAAGTATTTTATCTCTTAATGTATTAGAGTGATCTTCCAATTAGCCCACGTTCATAATACCCCAGAATCTGGGGGCAATATACATTTGTGTGTGTGGTTGTGTGGCGAGGAGGGAGGCAGATGATGGGGGGGGGGGGTGATCTGTGATAGTTCTGCTTGAGAGGTAAACTGAGGCGCTTATTGTGTGGTGCGGGGGTTGTGCGCTTTCCGGGGCTTCTGTTGTAAAGTTTGCTGATAAGCGAACCCGGCCCTTGAGCATCCATTCTGCCTGGTACATTAACACTCCTTATCGCCGGTCCAGATAACGAGCACATGCCATTTGCCTTCCGAGGAATTAGCCCGTCTTCCTTGGCTAACCAGGCAGTGGTGATTAACCTTTACACTGTCCGATATTCTCTGGAGACTCCCTCTCTCAGATTAGACACTATTAGTTATGACTAACTAAATGAACAGCTCTCGCCTCTCTAGACAGAGAGCAAGAAAGAGAGAGGAAGACAGATAGCAGGAAAGAGAGAAAGGACCGGTCATGCACAGCAGTGTGTGTATGGATGTAATGGCTTAAAGTGGGAACAAATCTGTAGTATATTATATTACATATGTATATTCAGCAATATGTGCTTATATTTAGATTTGCATGTCCATATAGATAACCACAATTCACTGCTCTGCTTTCACCATATATGTGAAATACCAACACAATCTCACAGCAATTCATAACTATTTTATTTTGCTTAACTGGTGTCTAATTCGTACAGATTCGTACGATTGCAGTGACAGGTAAGTTTAGGGGCGGGGTTAGGGGTAGTTCTTCATAATGAGTTTATTTTAAACAATTGTACGTTTTTGTATCATACAAATTCATATGAAATCGCCACCTCATAAAATAGTTACTTTTTCCCTGAGATTGGGTAGATTAATAAGAACTAAAATAAATAAATAAATAACAATTGCATTTAATTGTAATTTATGTGGTACTTCAATAAATTGATTCAGAATAATCATTAAAATACTGCTTAATGCTTATAGGACAAAACAATTATTGTTTGAGATTATATTTCTACTCATAATTGGTTTAAACATTTTAAGAAATATGCATTACGGACTCATTTTCCTTCAATTCGTTTTATCTCAGTTTTATGTATTAATTTATATATTGAAACAGAAAAAAGATGCCAATGGCAATGTGAGGACATAATACAAACAAGAGAACAAATAAAAATGTATGCACAAATGACCTGCATATATACACAGATATGTAGCTTATTCATTAAAGTGATATATTAATCATACAATCTGTCCTTCAATTACTGAATGAATAAATGGGGAAAAAAACCCACCATAACCTGGTAAAAAATAATTATAAATATAATGAATACATGCAATTAATATAATAAATATAGTAAATATAATGAATATAATAAAAAGAGCAAAATATAACTTTTTTGATGTTCTTATATTGTATATATTAGCTGTTCATACTGTGCTTAAATGACTGAAAATTATCTACAAAAAATATAATTTTCTGCATATACATACAGTATTTTTTTTTGAGTATTTTCTGCATATTTCTATGAAGTCAGAGACCTGTGTTAACTAGGAAAATGTGAGGAAAAAGTAGTATCTGCAGCAGATGTGGATGAAAAGGAGGATTGTGAGCGTGTCAGTTTAGCAGTGGATGTAGAGACTCTGTTCGCCTGCAGTCTGAGCTCACTGCTCTTGACAGGGGTCAAAGCAATAATGTGATAGAGACAATATGTTGAGCAGGTCCCAGCCAGAAAAAGGGGCTGTGTGTGTGTGTGTGTTTGCTTCCAGATGAGATAACCACGCTCTGGCTGGGGGGTAAAGTGCTGTACAGCCCACTGCCTCTCTATCTGTACAGATTCCCTCAGCATACGCATATACACTGTCACCACCGGTAGAGCTAAACATATTAAGCCATCACATCAGGGCCGAACTGACAAGAGATGTGATAAAGTGATCTATACAAACTTAAATGCCTGTACCCCATGCCTCAGGCTCTCTTTCTTTCTCATTCAGTCGTTCCCACTTTCTCTTTAGCGGTTGATATGATATCAAGACTCAATATATTTGTCTCAAATGCAGTGTGTGAAATTTTGCATGTGAAAGCTCTTTCTGTCGTATCAGTAAATCGAAAGAGTAGAGCATGGGATTTCAACAACTGGCTTTTTTACTGGACCATTAGTCTTTATGACGTGCATTCAAAATACTCAATCTTCATATACACACTGCAGCCTAAATACACATCCGCACAACCATCAATTTGAAAGCTATCAAACACAGTCTGTCCGCAAGCACTGTTTCTGCAAGATAACTTCACAGACATGACATGGGATGACACTCATGCACACAGTAGTACATGGAGCTACCCAAGCTAGTCACATTTTCAACCAGATTAAGTCTTCTTGTTGAAAGTGACGGTGGAATTGGATTACCGCACTGGAAACAAGCTCCTGGATTTCTTGCAATAAGCAAGTGCCTTTGAAAGAACGCCATACTTCTGAATGCAAACACACACACATTGTCTCCACAATGATGTCGCATGCACACGTGCAGCCAACATTCCCCCGGGGCTGCAGACACATTTATCTATGGGCACAATTAAAAGCATGAAATTTGAACATGCTGCGTTAACTAAGAAAGCGCTTTTGTTCCTGAGGAAACAAAAGCTTGGGAAAAAAATTAGTTTTTCAACCTTGAGAGAGCAGCGCCAAGGCTCACTGATACCCAGAATAATCACATTCTGCTTCAAATCCCTATAGCTGGCACAGGTAGAGCTCATTTAAGACCGTCCACTGGCTACTCGGAAAAGGAGGTGTGGAAAAGTGTTCTCCACTGTCCGCCCTTGAAGCGTGGACCCTTTCAGCCCACAAAACACCCCAAAGGGATGCCAGAGTCATACAGAGCGGCCCCTCTTCCCTTAACGAAAGTGTGCACTCGTAGAAGCAAGAAACCAGTGTTGCTGTTCTCCAATAAGTCAGTCCACCAGCAGCGCTCAAAACGAAGCCTCGTCTCCACCTTAAGAGAATGACTAATCAAGCAGCCTGGGCTCCATTTGCAAGCTGTCAGTCAAGCAGCTTTGCTATCTTCCCACCACGGCTTCCTCCTCTAATACCAATTTAAATCGTTCACGGGCCTTCCGCTGCCATTATTCAAAAAGATCATAATAGTTTTCCTCGCACCCAAAGCACAAAAAATCAATTATTTCCCCACAAAGACTTGAAAGTACTTAGCGTGGGGCTGCGGCGAGTGGAGCTGTGGGTTATATCAAATTGAAACTGCACTCATTACACGCCACACAATTAGTTACCTCTGGTCTGCACAGCCTTTCATTCCAAATGGCATATCTGTATTATTACAGAAACAAGCATGCAAATGCCATTGTTGAGGATTTAGAGAAATCAATAGGACAGTGGCGCGAGTGTTTGGTGGCCCGTCAGTCAAATCTGCTGCGGGCCAGAGATAAAGGTCTGAATTCAAATTAGTGCCGGCAGCCTGTGACATCACAAGTGACACCCCAAATAAAAGCCTGGCTCCATGATATGTGTAATTATTCTCCACGACTTCTCCTTCTTTCTTCGCCCCTCATTGTGTAGACTTGTGTAACTATGTTTCGAATAAAAGGATTAAGTGTATTTTAATGAAAAATTGTAATTGTTTCTTTGTGTATGAGTGTGAGCTCCATGGATACGAGCCGTGTCCGCGTGTGTGTAAGAGTTGTTCTTATTCATTGAGTGAACACCGTGTTTCTCATTTGTTTTTCTTTCACTCTTTTGATTAAAAAACAATTATGGTCAGGAGTAATGTCAGAATTTCCAGTTCACTTGAACAATCACTTTACCACCTACACCTACCACCTATAAATGCCAGGCAGTTGTGCATCATATACAGTAGAACTGAATTTAAAATGCCTCACTGTAAACCCGAACAAGTTGGCAAAACTCAAAAAAAAAAAAAAAAAAAAGAGGTAATCAGTTGCATTAAACTTTTTACGTTAAGAAGTTTAAAGTTTAAGTAAGCAAAACTGGCAGATTTTTATTTTGTACTCTTAAATTGTTACTCTTAACTTGAAGTATATACTTATTTGAGTAAGCTAATTCATAACTTAAAATTATCATGTAACCTCAACTTAAATATTTTTAGTGTGGTAACCCCCCCAAAAAAAACAACATAACAGAAACTCTAAATTAGAATAGAAAAATATTAATCATTAACATTAATCTTGCACAAAAAAACATTACATAACATTTAATTTTAGCATTTACTCTCCCTTTCGAGTGTCATGGCAAAGAATGCTGGGAAATAGAAATCCCAGCCCAGTTTCAGTTAAATTTAAGTTTAAAATGAAAAAAGAAATGAAAAAAAACAAGTTCTTAAAGTCCCCCTCTAATCAATAATTGTATCCCTTAAAACTAATCTTTGATCACCAAAATGACAATTAAAAATATTTGTAAATAGCTTGAATGTAACTCTACACCCTTGCTTCATATAGTATATGCTAATGCATGAATATGCAAAGTAACCCCGCCTCCACTCACTCACTCACTCACTCACTCACTCAATCACTCACTCACACAAGCTCAGAGATCCACTCGGTCAACTTTTACTCAAGTTACTGTAGTAAACGCTGCACAAAGGTATGGCTCTTTACAACGTCTGAGTTGGACACTTAATGGTAATTAATATGATTAGCCTTTTACTTGACTTTTGTATGTACATTGTAATATACATCATATACATAATTCACCTGCTATATTGCTAAATGTACACAATTTTCATATCAACAGAAAAATATACCGGGATAACCTGGCTTCTCTTGAGACTTCCCTGCTTCGCAGCATAGTAATGATGATATGCTAAAGCAAACTGCCCACATATTGACATAATTGGTTACAAGGTAGTTTGTGACGTCAGAAACACCAGCAATTGTCTTAGAAAATACTCAGCAATGGTGTTGACTTATGAATTTGCACATGGTTTGTCTGAAAGCATATTAAAAACACCACATAGACATATAAACAACATTAAAAACTTGATTTTCACCACATGGGGTCTTTAAAACTCAAAACAATTCAGATTACTTAAAATGTGTCAGTTAATCAAAAAAGTAATAATTATAAAAGTATAATTACATGGTAACACAGACACCTTAAAATAAAGGGTTACACTTTATTTTAAGGTGTCATTGTTACAGTGTAATTATATATTTAAGTACTGATTAATAATAATTAACAACATGTACTTACTATAGGGTTAGAGTTAGGATGAGGGTTTGGTTGAGGGTTAGTTGCATGTAATTATGCATAATTTACTGTTATTACTATGGTACGTACATGTAATGTGTAACAAGGACACTAAAATAAAGTGTTACCCATTCTGCTGTACTAAAGTATATTTTTCCGTCATCATTTCTTCAAATAAACTAAACATTTATTTTATACAATTTAATGCAATTTTAATGCAAAGGCTAAACAGTAAGCCTTTAAGGAATTGTTTAAATTTGATTACATTTTTAAAAAATGAGAAACTAAATTGTTGAAGTTTTATTTATTCATTTGACTTTGTTAAAGTTCTATGAATTCAATTGATTAGACATCCTTTTTGATTATTAAGATTAAATTAAACTATTAAAATGGACAACATGAAATGTGGGCAGAAAAATAAAACAGATTTCATAGGGCCCTAACATTCCAATCCAACTTCCTGAGGGGTGTGGTCAATTCTATTCCAATTCACACTCATGAATTGTAAGGGAGACAATTCTTCAGTTCTGAATTGTGCACAACCCTGATAAGTGCAACATGTTAATTAGTTCTCGGCTCAAGCACGCAAGAACTTATTGTAGACAACTTAGGTCCTGTAGATCTGACCCCAGGCTAGCCTTCAATTTGACCCCATGCTGGGACAGGTGAGGCCAAAGGTCGTGATCTGCAAGGCCAGAGGTGGACTGAAGACATAGGGGACAAGGGTTAAGCATGTGCAGCGGAAGTGCCCACAGTGACCTGTCACCCAGGTGATCCTTTAACAGCTCTGAGAGTGTTTGAGTGGCCGCAAGAGGGACAACAATTACCAATTAGCAGCCTCATCTCCACCCCCAAAACAAAAGAGAGCAGGAATGCAACTGCTTAAAAGCTACAAAGAAGAATTAAAGGGGGGGGGTGGGGGGTGGGGGGTGGGGGGTGCGGGGGGGGGGGGGGGGGTGTGGATCAAACATTCCTTCCAGCCACACACCCTCAAGCTATATCCAGCCACTGTTCGATGTGCGTCTGTTATTTCTGAGCCGGGCAAAGAGCGAGCGGTGTGTCTATCCGTGTTGCGGTGCTCATATTCCTGACGGTGCTGCTCATTTCGAACATAGGAGACATCCCAAACATCTCTTATTCAAAAACAAACAAAGACGTGTCCTTCATGCGGCGGGGACGAGTGCAGAGAGAGAGCGGGAGGGAGGGACGTGCCCTTTCTGGCCTCTTTTTCTCTCTCTCTGTGTCCTGCCCCCTTCCCTTTTAACACGGGGGTTCCTCATTCAACGTCGGTTAAACGTTTTCACAGCCACACAATGCCAGAGCAAGATGGCAGGTGCGAGGGAGATGGAGAGAGAGCGTAGGAGAGGGAGAAAAGGAGAAAGACAGAAAAAGCAAGCAAGAGAGAGGAGGTCAGCCCATTTGGCACAGTAATCGCTGTGAGCATATTAACGGAGACCCAGGTGTCTGCGCTTGACCCCCGCATGACGGTTCCATTAACCCTGCAGGCTGGCAGGGAGTGTCCGGTAAAAGGGCGTTCCATTCAGCAGCGCTGAGCCAGGTAGGGCCTTGCTCTCCTTCATCACCATCACCACCACCAGAAAAAGCAAACCTTTCCATTCATGTAAACAGCCCCCACTGGACACAAGCATGTTTTGAGGGCCACAAGCCACTCTCAAGACCTCCAATATAATACATGCACCCTAATATACACGCATGCTGCTTTTTTCTGTACCCAACCAAGTGAGATAAAGACTGGCAGCCTAGATGAGGGGAGGCGGGTGTGAAGGGGAGGGGTGTCTGGGGGCTTCAGAGTCTCATTCAGCTGCTGCCAAAGCACGCAGTGCACAACGCCACATTGTGCAGGGATTGTTAGCTGTGCTGGGTGCATCTGCTAGACGATTTACATTTTGTACACAAGCATGTTACAACACACGCTTGTTTGTACACATTGGTGCATGTTGTGTTTTGACATGTTGTACACATATGCAAACCGCTCTATCATTTTGAGGCGGAAGTCACAACGAGATATTTGTGAAGACGAGCGATTATTGGAAGAAAACTTGATAAGATATGATGGCCACGAATTAAAAATTTGTTTCCTCATTTTAGTTTGTGGCCACAATTTAACTAAATTACAATGAGGAAATTAATTAGTTTAACATGGGCACAGTTTAACTAAAATAATGAATAAATCATGTGAATGAATTAAATCAAGCAAATGAATAAATCATGGGAATGCATTCTAAATTTTTGAATTCTAATTGTTATTTTTATTCGTTATTTTTCATAAAACAAATTTAGCTCTCAAGTTACATAAATTTTATCACAAAATTCAAACAATAAATGCCGCTATGACACTATAACTCACTGCTGCCTCGGCTCAAGCGGGAACACGGAGTGCAAATTAATCTACAACTTTTCCTATTTACTACTGGGGGGTATTCCAGAAAGCAAGGTTAACTTACCGTCACATATACCCTGAACTCTCGGTTGATTAACCCAAACCTTGCTTACTCGAGGTATGCTGGTTCCAAAAACGTGTCCAGGAGTAAGTTCAGACAACCCAGAGTATGTTCCCGGTTAACACACAAGACATTCTCAACAGAGAGACGAATCAATTATTCACCATGGAAACAGACGCTAAGAAAAAGCACGCCATTCTACTTCCTTCTTCTTCTTTTGTTTAATGGCAATTTACATAACCTGTTTAGTGTACTATTTGGTGGTTGTGCAATCATTTTTTCAACCTTTTCGTTTAATAAGTATTCTTTATTCACTGAAAATAAGAATTATATTGTTTGTTTGATGCTAATTAATTGAATGCAGATCCATGTGTGAGATGACAGTAAAATAAATAATAAATATATTTGAATTAAATTAACATTTAAACATTACCTTTTTATAATAGTGCTTTAGAATTTATATATAATATTGTATATTATATAACTGTAACTATATAACAAATTTATTTATATTAATATAACTATATTAAATATATAACACGCATCTGAATACCTCTTAAGCAAACTAACCTTGGAAAATATACAGTGGGGAGAACAAGTATTTGATACACTTCCGATTTTGCAGGTTTGCCCACTTACAAAGCATGTAGAAGTCTGTAATTTTTATCATAGGTACTCTTCAACTGTGAGTGACGGAATCTAAAACAAAAATCCAGAAAATCACATTGTATGATTTTTAAGTAATTAATTTGCATTTTATTGCATGACATAAGTATTTGATACATCAGAAAAGCAGAACTTAATATTTGGTACAGAAACCTTTGTTTGCAATTACAGAGATCATACGTTTCCTGCAGTTCTTGACCAGGTTTGCACACACTGCAGCAGGGATTTTGGCCCACTCCTCCATACAGACCTTCTCCAGATCCTTCAGGTTTCGGGGCTGTCGCTGGGCAATACGGACTTTCAGCTCCCTCCAAAGATTTTCTATTGGGTTCAGGTCTGGAGACTGGCTAGGCCACTCCAGGACCTTGAGATGCTTCTTACGGAGCCACTCCTTAGTTTCCCTGGCTGTGTGTTTCGACTCGTTGTCATGCTGGAAGACCCAGCCACGAGGGAAGGAGGTTGTTGGCCAAGATCTCGCGATACATGGCCCCATCCATCCTCCCCTCAGTACGGTGCAGTCGTCCTGTCCCCTTTGCAGAAAAGCATCCCCAAAGAATGATGTTTCCACCTCCATGCTTCACGGTTGGGATGGTGTTCTTGGGGTTGTACTCATCCTTCTTCCTCCAAACACGGCGAGTGGAGTTTAGACCAAAAGCTCTATTTTTGTCTCATCAGACCACATGACCTTCTCCCATTCTGGATCATCCAAATGGTCATTGGCAAACTTCAGATGGGCCTGGACATGCGCTGGCTTGAGCAGGGGGACCTTGCGTGCGCTGCAGGATTTTAATCCATGACGCCGTAGTGTGTTACTAATGGTTTTCTTGGAGACTGTGGTCTCAGCTCTCTTCAGTTCATTGACCAGGTCCTGCCGTGTAGTTCTGGGCTGATCACTCACCTTCCTCATGATCATTGATGCCCCACGAGGTGAGATCTTGCATGGTGCCCCAGACAGAGGCAGACCTTCTCACCAAGCTGCTTGCCTATTGTCCTGTAGCCTATCCCAGCCTTGTGCAGATCTACAATTTTATCCCTGGTGTCCTTACACAGCTCTCTGGTCTTGGCCATTGTGGAGAGGTTGGAGTCTGTTTGATTGAGTGTGTGGACAGGTGTCTTTTATACAGGTAACGAGTTCAAACAGGTGCAGTTAATACAGGTAATGAGTGGAGAATAGGAGGGCTTCTTAAAGAAAAACTAACAGGTCTGTGAGAGCCGGAATTCTTACTGGTTGGTAGGTGATCAAATACTTATGTCATGCAATAAAATGCAAATTAATTATTTAAAAATCATACAATGTGATTTTCTGGATTTTTGTTTTAGATTCCGTCTCTCACAGTTGAAGTGTACCTATGATAAAAAATTACAGACCTCTACATGCTTTGTAAGTAGGAAAACCTGAAAATCGGCAGTGTATCAAATACTTGTTCTCCCCACTGTATGTTCAGAGAGTGAGTTGCTATGGCTATGCGTTACCTCCCTGAAAGTTACCTCCGCTTTTTGAAACCGAAAGTTGAGGTTATCCGCTTACTCTTAAACATACCCAGGTATGTCACATAACCTGCTTTCTGGAATACCCCCCTGGTTGAAGCACGAAAAAACATGAATGAACATCAGAGTGCATGTTGTACTTACCAAAATGATCACCTTTCATCAATGCACACATCAGTTATGATAAACGGAAGCTCAAGCATGTTCACTTGACGTGCGAGAACCAATGAGGTTCATTCTTATGTGTTTCACAGCACTTTTGAGCATCCGCAAGAACCAATGAGGTTTGTTCTCACGCATCAAGCAGGATTGGTTGAACTTCTGTTTATGTTCGCTGATCAAATCCACTCTGAAAACTTATCTTTTCTCAATTGCTTTAATATTCCTTGATTTTCATGGCTTTTCCAGTTTATTTTATAAGTTTTCCATTTTATTATCTTTTAATTAATGTTTTATGTGTTTCTATGATTTGTTTCCATGGCTTTTGTAAAGCACTTTGGTCAACACCAGTTGTTTTTAAATGTGCTATATAAATGAAATTTTATTGTATTGTACTGTATCAATGTTTATATGTGAATCAAAGCCAAAATTCTCACTTCAGAAAATTTGGACTAAACCACTCAATTCATACGGATTACGTATTATCTCTTTATGAACTTTTTGAAGCGTCAAAGTGGTAGTTGCTTGGACTGTCAATGGCAGAGCTAACTATCCCTTTAAATGGAGTGTCTTCAACCTCTTCAGCTGTGACTGTGTTTACAATACAGCACCTCGAGTAGCCTACCTTATTACTTTTATAAAAAAGTTACCACATAATACAAATATTAAAGCCTAAAATATATGTAACTTTTTTTTAAGACAAATCATTAAATTCCATCCTTCCGTCAGAAAAATAGTCCCTGACAGTAAATGGCAAAAGAATGTTCCTAGATGTAATGCCTTATCTGATGGAAATCAAATAAAAACAGAGATTAGGAACTATTTTCAAGTGCTGTCATTTATTTTTTAACACAATATATGATAATTTCTCACACTCATACATATGCTTATCTCTCATTCCTTTTCCGTCTTTTAGTTTATGTGCATCAACTGGCGCATGAGAAGACATTCTTTGACGGGGGGAGGGGTGTGGCCTCAAAATTAAAGGTGAATGACGCAGACAAAATGCAATCATGAGTCATGACAGTTACTTTTGCTGAAATCTAAAATATATGGAACAGTTTTAACAGTATATTCATTGTTTATGTTGCTAGCCTATACATTTATTGATGTCTTAACATTTTAATGTGTTTAAATACATTCCTAAATTTTCTCATAAACAATACAGTTTTAAAACAGCCACCAGATGATTATAACTACTAATAATTATATATTTAGCATAAAACTCAAAATGTGTTTTATGATTCAGAACGACCCTAAATAGTGGAGCAGATCACATACAGTATTTGGTTGCTGCAGTGGGGAGAACAAGTATTTGATACACTGCCGATTTTGCAGGTTTTCCTATTTACAAAGCATGTAGAGGTCTGTAATTTTTATCATAGGTACTCTTCAACTGTGAGAGACGGAATCTAAAACAAAAATCCAGAAAATCACATTGTATGATTTTTAAATAATTAATTTTCATTTTATTGCATGACATAAGTATTTGATCACCTACCAACCATTAAGAATTCCGGCTCTCACAGACCTGTTAGTTTTTGTTTAAGAAGTCCTCCTGTTCTCCACTCATTACCTGTATTAACTGCACCTGTTTGAACTCGTTACCTGTATAAAAGACACCTGTCCACACACTCAATCAAACAGATTCCAACCTCTCCACAATGGCCAAGACCAGAGAGCTGTGTAAGGACATCAGGGATAAAATTGTAGACCTGCACAAGGCTGGGATAGGCTACAGGACAATAGGCAAGCAGCTTGGTGAGAAGGCAACAACTGTTGGCGCAATTATTAGAAAATGGAAGAAGTTCAAGATGATGGTCAATCTCCCTCGGTCTGGGGCACCATGCAAGATCTCACCTCGTGGGGCATCAACAATCATGAGGAAGGTGAGGGATCAGCCCAGAACTACATGGCAGGACCTGGTCAATGACCTGAAGAGAGCTGGGACCACAGTCTCAAAGAAAACCATTAGTAACACACTACGCCGTCATGGATTAAATTCCTGCAGCGCACGCAAGGTCCACCTGCTCAAGCCAGCGCATGTCCAGGCCCGTCTGAAGTTTGCCAATGACCATCTGGATGATCCAGAGGAGGAATGGGAGAAGGTCATGTGGTCTGATGAGACAAATATAGAGCTTTTTGGTCTAAACTCCACTCGCCGTGTTTGGAGGAAGAAGAAGGATGAGTACAACCCCAAGAACACCATCCCAACTGTGAAGCATGGAGGTGGAAACATCATTCTTTGGGGATGCTTTTCTGCAAAGGGGACAGGACGACTGCACCGTATTGAGGGGAGGATGGATGGGGCCATGTATCGCGAGATCTTGGCCAACAACCTCCTTCCCTCAGTAAGAGCATTGAAGATGGGTCGTGGCTGGGTCTTCCAGCATGACAACGACCCGGAACACACAGCCAGGGCAACTAAGGAGTAGCTCCGTAAGAAGCATCTCAAGGTCCTGGAGTGGCCTAGCCAGTCTCCAGACCTGAACCCAATAGAAAATCTTTGGAGGGAGCTGAAAGTCCGTACTGCCCAGCGACAGCCCCGAAACCTGAAGGATCTGGAGAAGGTCTGTATGGAGGAGTGGGCCAAAATCCCTGCTGCAGTGTGTGCAAACCTGGTCAAGAACTACAGGAAACGTATGATCTCTGTAATTGCAAACAAAGGTTTCTGTACCAAATATTAAGTTCTGCTTTTCTGATGTATCAAATACTTATGTCATGCAATAAAATGCAAATTAATTACTTAAAAATCATACAATGTGATTTTCTGGATTTTTGTATTAGATTCCGTCACTCACAGTTGAAGAGTACCTATGATAAAAATTACAGACTTCTACATGCTTTGTAAGTGGGCAAACCTGCAAAATCGGCAGTGTGTCAAATACTTGTTCTCCCCACTGTATATATGACACATTTGGATGTTTAAATTATGTTTAACAGAGTTTGTTTAGTCGTCCCAAGTCAAATGTGAAATTTTGCAGTGTTCTCCCATGCCTACACAATTGTGCACACTCGACATCCTGAGGCTGTGGTTAGACAGTCCATTGTTGTATCAATTAGACAACACCAGTCAAATAAAATCTGAACTTGCCTTTGGGCGACTGAGTGATATGTCACTTCCTATTTGCATCTGTAACAATTGTTTATAACCTGGGAATCGAACTGTACTGTTGCTTTACTAGAGAAGACATTTACTGAACACTGCTTTTTCAATGTTGACCATCATTAATTCTTATTTCAAGTTGTCGTTCATCACTGCAACAACAATGAATAACAGACTTATTTGATTACTAATGAATACAGTCCTCTTAGGGCACCGACGTTCACACTCATTCGTGTTCACCCAAGATAATTTGCTTTTTTATATAGGCAAATCAAGACACGGCATGACCAGGATTTACTTGTAGATATGCCAGCGTGACATTTTTGTGGTTAAACTGAGGAAGAGATCAGTACTGAGAAGCCTAAAGCTGGAATCAGATGCTAAATTGACAGAGATGTGATGGAGATCATACCTACGCTCCATGACAGCAGCACAATGCCTTACCCGAATCAGCAGTTAGGTGTCAAAACCATGTGATTGACACTCAGTGGTGCACCACCCAAGTAACTTACACCTCGGAAAGCAGCAGATCCTGATCTCAGGTAGATCCAGGCCAGGCCGCCGCAGGCAACATCTGCTCATCACCATCTGTATAAATCAACATAATTGCCATGCTTATATAAAATTCCTGTGATGACATCATCACTCACAATCACCTGCTCTTTGGGACGTAGCGGGCCACATTTTTCACTAATGCCTGGGTATTAACTCAAAGACAAGCAGCTCAACCAGGCTAAATGAACAAACAGTGGTAATCACAGTTGGAATTAGGCTCTTTAAATCTTAGAATACAAAAATAAACGTTTTAAACGTCACAATTTTGTAAATGACAAAGCAATACATTTGCATAATTGTATACTTAGAAAAACTAAATCTAAACACTTGTTTAAAGGAAATTATTTAATGTTTTCACAGTAAATTTGAAACATTTAAAAAAAAATGGAAACATTAAAAAAATATTAAAGAACAGTAAAAACATGAATAGCATGAAAAAGACTGGCCGTGTTCAAAATCACATTGTCTCTGAGTAGGTTCCTTTTTTGAATATGAAATTACTTTGTGACCCTTAAAAAGTATGTTCTATATAGTATGAATGTGTAACATGAATATAATCTACATTCCTCATGCTGTCATTGTGCGCCGCTTCACTGCCATTCGCAAATCCTATATGGCCTCATGGGATAGAAAAAATACCCATCAGATGTGCACTTCAGAATCTATAATAGAATGTCATCTGGGTACTTTTTGCCTACTATATAGTAAGGAAGTATGCGATTTTGGATGCAGCTAGTGACTGTTTTCAAATATGTCTCCCAAACACGCTTTCATCTTCACGCTTTTCACGCTTTCATCTTTATCAAACACGCCATTTGTCAGGCAAACAGATAGCCCTGCCCTCAAACTCACCTCACTGGTTGGTCTATATAAACAAGCTCAATGTGTTGATAATGACAGAGAACAACTTTGTGAGCGAATCAATCTACAATTGACATAGGGTGCGTCTCAATCAGTTCCCTAGCTCCCGAGCTCGTGAATCAGTATACTGTGTAGTAGGCCTACACGAATTCGGGCACTGATAAGGACGCTGGCTCACTACACACTGGGACCCTGATGACTCTATTTCCGACAACGTCCTCATTGTACAACATCATTACTGGTATTTATGAACAACAGCAGAGCTGATATCTTCTGACATTACGTGTAATGTTATTTAAAGTACATTATGATAAATATTTTGCTTGTTACATATGCGTGCAACATTTCAGACGTAATTAAATTATAAATGTTAGCTAGATTGTGTTCATTACCTGTCTAATGATGTATGTTTATCCTGAAATATAATAAAATAATGATTTCTATTTTTTTAAAACATATATCACGTGTTGTTATCGTTCGTTATGTGTAGTGAGTTGGCTCACGTGATTTAAGTTTCACGCTTCAGAACTTCCGTTAAGGGAACATACTGTAGTGAGCATTGATGCACCCTTGGTTTTGCGGTGCATTGTGGGACGTTTTAGGGAGTGACCGTTTCAGTGCACTGGAAGGATTCTGCGATTGAGACAGCCCTTAAAATGGCCGACTCCCTGATCAGTGCCCTGACTACTCAACCATTGAGACGCACCCATCGTTTTCTCTAAGCTAGGAGAAAATATTTGAACATCAAAAAGACATTTTTCCTTTGTAATGTGCAGTTGACATAACCACTTTTTTCAGCTCTTTCTCCTCTGGTCTCATCCACTCATTCAACATCTCTTCCCAGTCAATCCATTGGCCACTTTGATCAGTGTCTTTCAGTACATGAAACTTCCATTAGAGCTCAGGTGAAGGGGGAAATCAGTGGGATTGGTTGCTGCATATGTGCCTTCTCCCAGATCTACAAACCCGATTCCAAAAAAGTTGGGACACTGTACAAATTGTGAATAAAAAAGGAATGCAATAATTTACAAATCTCATAAACTTATATTTTATTCACAATAGAATATAGATAACATATCAAATGTTGAAAGTGAGACATTTTGAAATGTCATGCCAAATATTGGCTCATTTTGGATTTCATGAGAGCTACACATTCCAAAAAAGTTGGGACAACATGATTGGGTATAAAAAGAGCCTCTCAGAGTGGCAGTGTCTCTCAGAAGTCAAGATGGGCAGAGGATCACCAATTCCCCCAATGCTGCGGCGAAAAATAGTGGAGCAATATCAGAAAGGAGTTTCTCAGAAAAAAATTGCAAAGAGTTTGAAGTTATCATCATCTACAGTGCATAATATCATCCAAAGATTCAGAGAATCTGGAACAATCTCTGTGCGTAAGGGTCAAGGCCGGAAAACCATACTGGATGCCCGTGATCTTCGGGCCCTTAGACGGCACTGCATCACATACAGGAATGCTACTGTAATGGAAATCACAACATGGGCTCAGGAATACTTCCAGAAAACATTGTTGGTGAACACAATCCACCGTGCCATTCGCCGTTGCCAGCTAAAACTCTATAGGTCAAAAAAGAAGCCATATCTAAACATGATCCAGAAGCGCAGGCGTTTTCTCTGGGCCAAGGCTCATTTAAAATGGACTGTGGCAAAGTGGAAAACTGTTCTGTGGTCAGACGAATCAAAAACTGAAGTTCTTTTTGGAAAACTGGGACGCCATGTCATCCGGACTAAAGAGGACAAGGACAACCCAAGTTGTTATCAGCGCTCAGTTCAGAAGCCTGCATCTCTGATGGTATGGGGTTGCATGAGTGCGTGTGGCATGGGCAGCTTACACATCTGGAAAGGCACCATCAATGCTGAAAGGTATATCCAAGTTCTAGAACAACATATGCTCCCATCCAGACGTCGTCTCTTTCAGGGAAGACCTTGGATTTTCCAACATGACAATGCCAGACCACATACTGCATCAATTACAACATCATGGCTGCGTAGAAGAAGGATCCGGGTACTGAAATGGCCAGCCTGCAGTCCAGATCTTTCACCCATAGAAAACATTTGGCGCATCATAAAGAGGAAGATGTGACAAAGAAGACCTAAGACAGTTGAGCAACTAGAAGCCTGTATTAGACAAGAATGGGACAACATTCCTATTCCTAAACTTGAGCAACTTTGTCTCCTCAGTCCCCAGACGTTTGCAGACTGTTATAAAAAGAAGAGGGGATGCCACACAGTGGTAAACATGGCCTTGTCCCAACTTTTTTGAGATGTGTTGATGCCATGAAATTTAAAATCAACTTATTTTTCCCTTAAAATGATACATTTTCTCAGTTTAAACATTTGATATGTCATCTATGTTGTATTCTGAATAAAATATTGAAATTTGAAACTTCCACATCATTGCATTCTGTTTTTATTCACAATTTGTACAGTGTCCCAACTTTTTTGGACTCGGGTTTGTACATGCAGAATAAATATTGAAGATATTTTGCATATTGAGTAGAATATTGATGGATTATGTAATGCATCTGATAAACAGCAGAGGCCCAGTTACATTTTCATCTGCACTGTCTTCGGCGAACCGGGAACCACCAAGGGACTCATAGTCAGGTTCACCTGTACATTCACTTAATGAACGTCATATTACTCCATCATTTATGTAAATGCATTGAGCGGCTTCATCCATTAAGCAACAGGATTTCGCCTAAGGGAATTTGCTTTGAATATTGTATGACAGCAGCCAGGGCACTTAAATGTTGACATCCTCCATATAAACCTGGAGGCCAATTTTGAACTCAGATTCAGTTTGATTCAGCTTGTCTCTGTGGACCCATGATGTAGTAGAGCATCAGTAGCCTATCATTAAAAACTCACTTCAGTCCTTTTAAAATGTGTCTCTGGCGTGGTGCAGCATTTTCTAATCTTCGGATGATCAGAGGATCTGTGTGTGCATGTCTAAGCAGACACAATGACGTTCTGACACCATGTCTATGAAAAAATGGTGGCTTGTTGATCATAGAAACCGCACATATCATCTAAGGGTGATCCTTTTCAGGGCAGATGGGTAATTTTTGGTTTGGCATGAGGGGATTAACAAACCAGGTCAATACATTCCAGGCTAATTAATTAGCAATGGCTGTCATATGCACATATCAACACATTCACACAAACATGCTGCACATCAGTACGGACGAAGAACACTGTGTCCTTCTTGGAAGGAAACCAACTTTATGTTGTGAATACAAACACCCACACCCACCCACACATATACACGTATCCCCCCTCTGTCAGATGTTGATGTGAAGATAATGAGAGCCAAAAACTAAGGTTTGCACTCTCAAAGAAAAAAGCTTTAATTATTTTGGCCTATGGAGTTTTCTAGGACTTTTTTCTGTATTTTTATTGTTTGTAATTAATAGCTTTTTTACCAATTGGAGTGGAAAACACAAAGGAAGTTCCTTTCTATAAAGAAAAACGAACAAGGAATAGTCTTCTGTTTGATTTCCTCTGTTGGTTTACCTTGAGATATTGAAAATGCTCGAGCACAGGGTCACTTTCTAGAAAACCATTGGACTACAAGTACAAATAAAGCCTGTGGAAAAACTCTTTCACAACCTTCATTTCTCTTTCTCCCTCTTTATCTCTTTCAAAAACACAAAAACTCATTCGCTTGGTGTCCACTGTTTTCATAAGGAGGTACAAGCAGGCACAATACGCTTCAATCCTTGAAGTGTGTTCTATTGTCCGAATGAATTAGCATTACTTGCTGTGGTTCAAGGTGACTTGCCTTCTTCAGACATTAAGAGATACCTGCATAAGTAGTTGTATAAATATATTTTATCCCTCTTGAAAGACACCAGAAGATTTGTACAGTATGGAATCAACTCTTATTGTGTGCGCACTAACCTTCAGCTAAGTGCACTAATTTAATTACCTGATACCTGAGTGAAGTTGTTTGTGTGGTAATGCCATTCATGCTACTATGTGGCCAACTGATGGAAGAGAAGTTTCAAAGCAAGTCTTCTAAAAAAGGACCACTTGATCTACACAGCAAACTGGGATTGGTTGTCTCCGTCATCAGACTCTTTTAATGGAAAGGATATGAGCAAATCATCTTTGATTGACGCTAACATACCTCATGTTTTCTCTGCAATAGGATTTTTTTGTCATGATATTAGTGATCATTGTGCAATATCTTGTGTGAGAAATTTTAAGATGCCTAAGAGTTCACCCAGATTTATATTTAAACTTCAATTTAAAAAATTTAATGTACAAGCTTTTTTGCATGATGTGTATAATAGTAATTTACAGTTAGTTTCAATTATACCTGATGTGGTTGATGCTTGGGATTATTTTAAATCTATTTTTCTAGAAATTTGTGATAAACATGCTCCTTTACGTAGATTTCGGGTGAGTGGAAGAAATAATCCTTGGTTCAATGAATCCGTTTCTAATCTTATTAAGCAAAGAAATGTGGCTTGGTCTAAAGCAAAGAAAACAAATAGTGATGAGGACTGGTCCCAATATAGATTATTACGGAATAAATGTACAAAATCGATAAAAAGTTTAAAAAGTCAGTATTATTTAAATCTGATTAACAATAACATGAACGATCCTTCTAAATTTTGGAAATTAACGAAATCTCTTGTAGGGTCAAATAAATCTACTGATCTTCCAAAAGCTTTAAAACTGAACCAAAGATTAATTACAGACAAGGCTAATATTGTTAATATGTTTAATAGTCATTTTATTTCAGCTAGTTCGATAACAGACTCCAGTAATTCGTTGGTCATTGATGAACAAGGAATTGATGAGTCGACTAACTATAGTGAATCAGATTTATTTTCTATTATGTTCTTTTTTTCTTTTTTTCTTTTTAATCTGAGTCTATCCACTAATGTAATACCATCCAACCTGGAAATCAGCTATGGTTTTGCCATTATTAAAAGGAGGCGATCCTTCCGATTTGAATAATTATCGCCCTATTTCTAAACTACTGGTTTTAACAAAAGTTTTTGAATCTATGGTAAATGATCAAATGAAAGAATACCTACTTAATCATAATATTTTAAACGCATCTCAGTCAGGATTTAGAGCGGGCCATAGTACGATCACAGCTACTACATTAGTTACTAATGATTTAATCACTGCTCTCCATAACAGACAGCACTGTGCGGCCTTATTTGTTCATTTGACAAAAGCATTTGACTTAGTGGATCATGCCTTACTGTTACAGAGGCTTAAAAAGTATAGGCCTCAGTAATTCGGCCTTGAGTTGGTTTAAAAATTATTTATCTGATAGAACTCAATGTGTTGCTGTAGATAATTACACCTCATCCATGGTAACAGTCAAGAAGGGTGTCCCGCAAGGTTCTTTCCTGGCACCACTTCTTTTTTCTATTTTTATTAATGAATTGGGGCAGGGAATAAAATCTGCAAAGTTACATTTTTATGCTGACGATACAATTATTTATTCCACTGCATCATCTCTGTCTCAAGCTATTGAAATTCTTCAGGATTCTTTTTATACTTTTCAGCTTACTTTATTAAAACTGAAATTAGTTTTAAATGTGAGCAAAACAAAGTATATTATTTTTACGCGCAGCCATTCTATGACTACTGCCCCACCTATTCGGACTATTGATGACCTGCATATAGAAAGAGTACCAACTTACAAATATTTAGGAATATGGCTTGATGAGAAGTTAGCCTTTGATGTTCATATTGATTACTTGGTGAAAAGATTTAAACCAAGATTGGGTTTTCTTTTTCGGCAAAAAAAATGCTTTTCCTTTGGAGCTAGAAAGAGAATTATACAGAGTACTTTTTTACCCATTTTAGACTATGGTGATGTTATTTATATGCATGCTTCTACATATTTATTGAAAAGGCAGGATGGTGTTTATCATGCTGCACTGCGTTTTATAACAAATGCTTGTTCACGTACTCATCACTGTTTGCTGTACAACTATGTACTGTAGGTTGGTCCTCTTTATATCAAAGAAGGAAATCACATATGTTAGTATATATTGTAAAGACATTGTTAGGTATGCTTCCAAATTACATTACTAGTCTTTTATGCTTTTGTCGAACGAAACTATAGCACCAGATCATCAAATGGGAATAAATTAGTAGTACCTAGGGTACACTCAGAGCATGGAAAATCATCATTCTCTTATTATGCTCCATGGCTGTGGAATGAATTTCAAGTTACTACTCTACTAGAAACAATTCCTCCTTTGAATATGTTCAAAAATATATTGCAGTGTAAAATGAATGAATCATGTTGCTGTTTTAATTCATTTGTTGATTTATGATAAATGTTTTAGCTTTGACTGTTTAGAATTTATCATGTGTGTTATATGTTTATGTGAAATTTTATTACGGCCATTTTGGCCAGGACTCCCTGGAAGAAGAGATTTCTTAAATATCAATGGGACTTTCCTGAAAAAATAAAGGATAAATAAAATAAAATAAAATAAAAATAAAATTACACAGCAAACACACATTCAAGTGTGGTTTCACTAACTGAGCAGTTTAGCATGCTTCGATCTGGGATTTGTTAGCCTAGTCGGTTGCATATCAGAAGAGGAGTTAATAGTGTGCTAATCTGTGTATAAATTAACATTTAACTCACTGTAATGCACTGTGGGCTGACCTGTTAACACCAGGTAGATAAAGAAGCATATAGATAAGATCCTGGAAAGAAAGTAGAAAAAGAGCCCTTTTCTCTACTTGTCAGATTTACCATATATTACCTCCTTTCTCAATATGTCTTGCAATATACCATTCAAAAGTTTGGGGTCAGTAAGAATTTAATACTTTTGTTTATGAAGGGTGCATTAAACTGATCAAAAGTTACAGTAAAGACTTTTACATTGTTACAAAAGATTTTTATCTTAAATAAATGTTCTATTCATCAAAGAATCCTAAACAAAATGTAGCACAGTTTTTACAAAACTAAGCAGCACAACAATTTCCAATAATAATAAGAACTGTTTTTTGAGCAGCAAATCAGCATAATAGAATGATTTCTGAAGGATCATGTGACACTGAAGACTGGAGTAATGATGCTTTGCCGTCAAGGTAATAAATTACATTTTAAAATATATTAAACTGCTATTTAAATTCTAATACAATATTACAGTTTTACTGTATTTTGATTAAATAAACGCAGCCTTGGTGAGCATAAGAGACTTTTAAAAAGATAAACATTAACAAATTTTACCGACCCCAAACTTTTGAATAGTGTATAAGTCTTTTTTATGATTTTTTAAATTAATAGATTCGATTTTTTTTCTTTTAAACGGTCTTAAACGGTAAACTTTTTTCCATAACTCAAATATGTACGGTATAGAGCTGATTTTACCTTTATTTCAAACATAAGTTGCGTCCCAAATGACGCACTATGCACTTATACACTATGTACTTATGCACTATGTACTCGACACTGTAAAAAAAGTCTGTAAAAATAGGGCACAATTTACTGTATAAATATGAAGGAATTTTCTGTATTGTATTTTGAATGACGCATTGCATTGTGTTGTGTTTTAGGGTTAACGGAAATTTTTATAAAATTACTGGATAATGTCCAGGCAGAAAATTACCAGTACATTTTCCATTTTTATCTTTTACAGTGAACAGTGTAGTGTATTAACTTTATATGGTTATTTTGTCATTCAACATCAGAGTCTGATAGCCCCTCCACTACATAATTAAAGCTGCTGCAAAGCTGAAACATGAAGTGTCCAACATTCCACTGTTTTTCTGTTAATTTAGTGCATCATCCAGATATTGTAAGTGCACTTTTTCTTTTTGGAATTTTCAGTGTGAGTACACTACTCACACTATTTATACTTAAAACCGTCATAGAATAGTGCAGAAGTACTCAAATTGGGATGCACCTATAGACTTTTTACCTTAAGACATGGAAATCCATTGTAAAATATAAATTATTACATGTTTAAAATATAAATAATAAATAATAAAAAATTATCGAAATAAAAAAATATTTATCTTAAAAATGTATCTAATTTTTTTAATCTAAATTAAAAAATGTCAATATTTATTATGCGCAAATGAAAGATAAAACAAATTATGACACATTATATCCACAGCATAGCCAGTTAGCAAAGCATTGGCATATCAGAAGAGGAGCTAATTGCTATAACATTTAACATCTCACTTTGCTGCATTGTGGGCTGACTTGCTAACACCAGGTAGATAAAGAAGCACAAAGACATGGTAAGGAAGTAGAAGCCTTTTTTCCTATCTGCCAGATTTTCCAAATATTACACTGTCCTCCATTCTAATAGATTCTAATATATCCTCCACTTTTAAATATATAACGTACTGATAAAAGTACTATACTAGAGGCTTCACATCCACATTTCTTGCAGTTACAAAAGAATTTGTGTATTGCTGTAATGAGAGGTATTCAGTCCATCCAAAAGCACTCACGGTAACACACACTCACAAAAGCTCACAGATGTGTAAAAGGCCTAATAGAAGTAATTTAAAAGCACAGATAGGAGTCCTCGGGGTCTGAACATATTGAAAACCACTCCATTTTTCTGCAAAGGTCAGATGGCTCTAGTGGGTGCTCACATAAGGCAGGATGTGTCAAGGTGAAGAGTGTTAATAAACTAGACTGTTCTGTTTCTCTGAGACTATGAGAAACAACACCTGTGTTCTATGGCAGAGATCATCTGAAGAGGGTTAATCAATGAATGTGTTACAAATACTGTGTCATCAAATGAATAATTCTTCATCAAAGACCTGAGCAAACATGATTTCACACTCTCAGTTTTGGGTGAATGTGAATCAAGCTGTGGAATGTCTTGGTGAAATAAGTGTCAGACATTCGCTTTTAAAAATGGCATTGGTGAAAAACATTTGTTTATCCAGACTTATTGCTGTGAAATGTAAATTTCTGTGATTAAATTTCTTATCATGTCATGGAAAGGAAAACTGGATAAAGTCATGATAAAGAACAGGATGTGTATTTATGAGTGTTTGTGTGGGGGCCTCACTGAATTGCCATCATGGCAAGGCTGAGCTCCTGCCAGGGCTAATTAGCTTGAACAACTTCATATGGTGCCTGTGGCAGGGGCCCCGATAAGAGGGCCCCGCACACAGCTCCATACAAATCCTCAGCCTTATCTCCATCTCCTCAGAACAACCAGTTTCAGCCCAATTTCGTTCTAATCTTCAGCATAAACAATAGCGATGTTTCATCAGCATTGAAGACAGAAGAAGAGAGAAAATAGAGGGAAAGATTGAGGGACGATAAGATCACTCCTTTTACTCGAACCTCTTTCCATATTCACAAGTAAAGTCTGTTTTATGCATTTAAGTTCTCTCTTTTTGCATCACACAGTTTTCTAAACGCCTTTCAGATCGAAATGATTTAAACCAGCTCATCGGGTTTGATTAACGGTATGAGCTGTGTTGGAGAAATCTTGTGATTATAATGCCTAAATTATGTTATTCGCATGATCATGAGAATCATCACTTCAAAAAAAAAAAAAAAACCTCTTATGAGTGAATAGTTTAATTTTCATGTACAAATGTCCTGTCTTTAACCTCAATTCTTTGCTGTGATTATCAGACTCACTGATGGATGAGGATAACCTATAGCTCTCCACTGAACGAGAAATGAAGTTGATTTAATCAGTGGTGCTAAGCTGAAGTGTGCACACACACACACACCTTCTTAACCCTACTCATTCTATGAACTCTTCCATCACCCTGGAACTCATCCATATTCCCCTTTAGAGAACCAGCACGCATCTTGCATCATAGCTTAGACCAGGGACTGCAATATTTTACTGTAATTTATCTCCATCTACAGACATTCATTGCACATAAGGGAGCTCTAGAGCCATGATATAAGATGTGTCATGAGCTTATGACAGCATTGCTCCTGGGGATTGAATAAGACACATTTTGATGAATCTACCTTAAAACAAGATTACAAAGAAAGGATCACCTTTGATTGTCTTAAAATAATCATCATCATGAAACAAATCTCTACAGCCAGGGATCATTTGCATGGCATGCACAGAAATCAGGCCAATGCATAATCTCATGAATCACACCTTACAAAACAAGTCTAAAACACACCTAGCTGTTTTATTTTATAAGAAATTGCATAGGCGGACTGTCTTGAGCAAGGTCAGCTTTTAACTAATTGAGAGCCATTGATTACAGTTTTGTTTTAGATTGTTTGAACAGTTTGTTTCAACACTCTCTGTACTCTTTTAATAAATAACTTTAGTCTAATCACTACAATATATGTCATACATTGCACATTTACTTTCAGTACTATAAACTGTATGATATTTCATGCAAGAAAAGTAAACAAACCTAAGCCCAATTGGAATGGACATCACTTTTTTTTTAAACCAATAAAAATTTTGTAGTAATGCCTGGTCACGGATTGATCCCTGGTCAACCAATCACAATGAAGTTATGACCCCTAATTTACAGTAATCTGATTGAGCTACAGGCATCACATAAAACAGGCATGGCTAACCAACTAGGCAGGAGAAGGAGGAATCCCCCCTTTATATCTTTTATATGCATATTTATGTTCATTGTAGCCTCATCAACTTGCAATTTTTATAAACTTAGTATTGAGTGATAATATTCAAAGTTATTTTTGAAGATCTTTTAGAGTTGCAGAATTTTTTTAAGTTTAATGTCCATTGCAATAGACATCAGGTCTTGAAATACATCAGCAGGAACCTCATGAATTAGTCACGTGCCAGGTTGTGAAATTTGTTCAAAACTGAAATACAGAGCTACAAATTCTAATGTTCATGTTTTATGAACATTAATGTTAATTAATTAATTTTAATCATGTCTTTAAGTGACCATAAACTGTCAATCAATTTTTTTTTTTCAAAATTGTTCTTTTCAAAACCTAGTTCACAAACTCTAGTTCACAAATGTATAGTTAAAAATGAGGATTGTATGTTGCTTCAGTCGTGGTGTCCGCTGTAGTGGACGTTAAAAATCGAATAAAAAAATTAGTAAATATCAAGTAGGTTAAAAAAAATGTGCTCAGTGGAAAAAAATCAGGTGTAAAGGGGTTAAGTTTTGTAATTGTTTTATATGAAATGTAACTTAGGAGGACAATAAGTAATACTGAAACTATAAAACCTGGCAATATTTAAATTTTTAATTATCTTTTTAAATTCTAGTTTTATTTTCTTTTTTTATATGAAGGGTACATTAAAACTGGCTGGGGAACTTTGATCATGCCTTTATTATTTATTTTTGTCTTTTATGCATAGATCTTCTTGTTTCTTTCAATCTTAAAACATGAAAATCCATCTCAAATATATACATTATTTTAGGTTTACAAATATGATAATCTAAGCAAAGTGTGAAGCAAACACCAAACGATTTAAATGATTATTGTGTGAAAATTATTGATATACATTATTAAACAAATTATGTTTAGAAAAATGACAAAAAATGACATAACTGCCCTGTGATAAAGAGAGTGTATTGATTTGATTGATTTCTAATATGTGCAAAAATAATGAAGCATGGTTTCTCTCGGTTTAGAGGGAGATTCTTCCTGTATTGTTCTTTGAAATTATTCCTGAGATCATTCCTTTTGACAGGCGTGTTTGTTTGTTTGTGTGTGTGCTCATGAAAACATGCTCGCAAATATGAGGATATAACATATTATTAGCTCAGTATAAAACAATAAAAGTAAAAAGTCCCCAATATGATAGAAAAACAAATGTATGCGTCTGTGCATTTATGTGTGTTTTGAGGGTGATGAAAGTGGGTCGGGAAAGGGTATATTCCCAGGACGGTGAGAGAGAGACACAGACAGTGAGATGAGCCAGCGACCTATAGTGAAAGCGAGATGAAACCCTCACCTGTCCCTCTGTATCACGTCAGGAAAAAGTTCCACACACACTCCTGCCAGGAAAGTTATATCACGCACACGCACACACACACAAGTCCACTAAGCAATGGAGCACACTCCACAGAACATTAATGCAAGTTGCAGGTTGATCACAAATATAATGTGCAGTATGACAAAGATTTATCGCACAAATTTTTTATTGGGGAACGTCCTCTGTTTAGACAGAGTGCCACAGTGTTTACTGATTAATAATTCTCTGTATTAGAAGTAGAACACCAGATTTTAAACAGCTGTGCTTTTTATTGCACCTGTAATTAAAATAATGCTGTTTAAATAGTAATATGCAGCTTGGAGAATGAAAGGGAAAGTCATGGTGTGATTCCTCCCCCACACCCTTTCTGCACTTGCTGGAGAAAATTACAACCTGGCTGCACACTTAATAATTCATCCTTAAGCAAGTATGACAAGCTCTCTTTGTGTCACTCTCCCACTCACAATCTCCCTCCTGCGACCTCACTCCCTCCTCTCTCTCGTCTCACTTGCTTAGCATTAGCAAGCACACCATGCTTTGTCATGTGATGAATACGAGGAGTAAAGAATCAGAAAAATTAAACCGAACTCAAAACAAAAGAAAGAAAGAAATGATGACACCGTCTAATGAAAAGACTTCAGCGTTCCCTCTGTCCTGAAGACAGAGCAAAACAGGATCACTCATTGCTGGAGAGAGATGTCTCGAAGCGCCACGCACACTTCAGACAGAGTTGCATCACCGCGTTTGTTTTGGCAAATTCTGGGTCCCTAACATGTCATCTCAGATCACTAAACATACTCCTGCGTATCTAACCATGGGCAAGACACGTAAACACATATCATTTTAGATCAGAGGAAAGTTACCACGCCATCATAACATTTCTCAAGTTTGTATAGAGCGTAATAAATAAAATGATTTCCGGGTTAATCGCAGTATCAAAGATTAGCTAACCTGTGAACAACTGCAGTACATGGCCTGCACAGTAAATAATGGCATAAAGCTTACATTTTATGGCCTCTAATGTACATTTAGGCCACAATAAACCTAGAGAGGGACATTAAGAAATAATAAATACAAGCACTGGCCACATACATGCACAAGCATGCACAAGGACAAAGTGTGTACAAAGGTATATCACTGTCCTGCACACATGGGGCAGCGGCATTGATCATATAATTTACTCTTGTCTATTAGGCAGCAATGATATTGATCAAATAATTCCTTCTGCAGAATCTGGACACTGCCAAATTGCTAAAACGTTTCTGCCACATTTAAGCATATCCTGTAATGGCCTGGCCATCGATTGCAGCTTCCATTCTCTTTTTGCATGTAAACAACTCCCTTTCAGCGGTGCTGAGCACACATGGTGCATAGCATGTCTGTGTGTTCGTCAAATTCTGAAATTAAGTAATTCAAGTGGCCTTCTCATCCCACTACTCAGAATAGAAACAAATTGCTGGCGCTCACTCCTGAGGTAATTTCTCAACGATTTGAAGATTACGGCGGCTGAAAGGCAATTTGACCCCATTTTCCTTCTGCTGTAGATTTTCATTTGCTGTAAGGCCCTAGTCTGAGGCTGAATGAGAGACACCTTTACTTAATCTTACATTACTGTACTGCAAATGCGCAATGGACACCGCAGTGACACACTCACAGTGCGCCTTACACCAGTGTTATTGTTAAAGGGATAGTTCAACTGAAAATGGCAGATTCATTTTTATTTTAGTTTCTGATTCAAATATATTTTTAATAGGGGTGTAACAGTACACAGAAGTCACGGTTCGGTACGTACCTCGGTTTTGGGGGTCACGGTTCGATACGAGTTTGGAATATTTACATGTTACATGTTGTTTTTAATAAAAAAATGAATGAATTGTTGATTTGTTACTCTAATTGATAGATTGACCAATGCTGTGTGGTAAAATGTAACGCTGTTGTGAATAGCCTACGATGTCATTTTCTTTGCACGTGAGAGTTCATTCTCATGCAATAGGCAATAGCAGATGCACAAAGTTCAATATTACGCTTTTTCAAGAAATCACAGAAAGATGAGCTAGAAGAAGAAAAAGAGCCTACTTCGCCTTTCCACGAGGAGACAGCGAGTGAGGTGGCACCTGAAGCTTCCCATTTCCAGGACACGCATATTTTATCACTGGAATGTAATAGTGAGTCACGTCACAAATTAGCACAATGCAAAATGATTTTGTCTCATTAACAGCGGAAACAACTTAAAATAATCCATCATTTATGGTCATACAGATAAGACATCATTTGAAACTGTAAAGGGTCTGTTTTTATTTGTACACTCTACACACAAATTAAAAACAAATTATTGTGCTTTTGTAAAATAAATAAAACAAACAGGATGCCGCTTTCTGCCGTCCTGGTCAAAGCTTGTGGAGCGCGTCACAAATAAATTAATCGAAACTCAGGCTACAAGCAAGTTCTTATGTGCCATCTGAACTCTTGGCTGCATCCGAAAACTTAGGCAGCTGACTTGTTGCCTCGCTGCCTTATTGGCAATGACTTTGGAGGCAGGTTTGGAGGTTAGTGCACAAAGGTAGGCTACCTCACGAAACTTATTTCGGACAGACTTCTGAGGCAGCGTAACGGTTTAATGATCTACAGCAAAATAGAGAGAGACTTATAACCTTGGTCAAAAATGTACATTTACACACAAACTGACCAACAACCTCAACTTTCAAATGCCATCCTTCTTTTTCTAGCTCAACTGTCTCGAATGGAATGCATAGGATTGTGGGATATCAAAGGCAGTGAAGGATACATATATGCTGACTTCAAAAATCAATCAGATGAAGGTATCTCAGGAGACAGGAAGTGAAGCTAACACTGGATCGGTTGTGCTTTTGTGTGAATTTGCAGTTATCATTTTGTGTCAATATGTTAAATTTTGGGGTAAAATCATACCTTAAATATTGTATTGTTATATATTGTATTGACAACTCATCAGTTAAATATTTACCATCTTATATTCTGCATAACTGGATGTTTTTAAATAAGCACTGACAAAAACTATACAACGATATCACGATATATATAACATTGATATAAGTGATCACCCGGATTTAGACCTAACTATATTCTATTTATATAAAGCGTCAAATTTGCTTTATGTATTTCCCCGGCGTCGAAATCAGGCTCATATAAATGTCAGGAAACACGATTCCTGGCTGTATGTCAATATCCATGGATCAATGGATCTTTGGTAAGTTGTAAGAAACACTATATGGAGCCAAACTTTAGTTTAAAATGATAATCGTTTGTTTAACTCATGTTTTCGTAGTTTCCCCTATTAAATCCAGTCATCCAGCAGCTCTTCTGCCACTCAGTCTGGCTGAGGGGGTGTGTTCCGGCGGGAAAATGACGTCAATGCATACCCTCTATTCGTCGTCTGACTGTATGCATCGAACCGTGACGGTTCAGAATGAATACATGTACCGTTACACCCCTAATTTTTAATATATGTAATTTTTTATAATATATCAACTTTGGCAGCCCTAAAATAGTAAAAGGAAAATTATAGAGTACAAACTAAAAAAAACTAAAAACTAAACCAACGAATTGAAAATAAAATAGAAATTATAACTATAGACTCAAAACTATAATAGCTCTGCCTTATTCTTTATTCTATAATATATCCGGCATTTTCTAAAAAGGCTTGTTGCCATTGCCTGCACATTGTTGGCTGAAGAAGTGCATAGAATCTAGTGTCCTAGATCAATATACACAACAAATGCTTTCTACAAATGAGTGTGTATGCTTAGTCTTAGGTCATGTGGTACCAGCCTTAATCAATCTCAATGAAGAGCAAGCATTTTAGAAAACACAGGACACTATTTCTATCCACACCACCTCTACAGCAGAGCCTCACTTCTGGCAGAGGAATAAATGGAAAAAGCAGTAGTATCTTGATCACATGCTGCACACACACACATGTTGTGCGCACAGCTCCAGTCAGGTCTGTGAAAAGCATGCTCAAGACTGCAGCTGGTGGCACAAAAGGCGGCGATGCAGGGAAGTGACACCTCCTGTCACCACGGTGACCCTGCTTGACTCACGGCTGACAACCCCATCAAGCAGACTTGCTGATAAAGCGCTCTCTGGCTCTCTCCCCCATACCCCCCCCCCCCCCCTCCCCTTCACGCCTGCGACCTGATCCTGTGTGAAGGGCTTAAGGAAAGCAAGGCTAGGAACGAACATCGTGAGAGACAGAGATATAGCAGGGGGGTGTGGAATGGAGTGTGATAGGGAGAAAGCAGTTGTAGAGGGAGGAACCGAGGCACGGGACGGACTGGGAAAGAGAGGGAGGGTGCGCTCAGGTTAGATCTGAGTGCGAGTGACATTGCATCAACTCACTATCACATCTCCTCCACGCTGGTGTCCATCAGCTGTCCACCCCGCTAACGTCCTTGACACACAAACACTCCACAGGCCTGTTACATACATACACATATACACGCCGCTGTTTGAAGCTCATCCCTGGCCTTGTCATCTACCCTGCAAAAGAGGTGACAAAAAAGGATGTCATCAAAATGTGCAGCGGGTTCTTACGCTAGGTCAATCTGACGGTGCAAAGATAATGTTTTGAGCAGGCCGCCCCCCTCAGCGCAATAAACACACAGGCTGCACCGTACCCATTAATATTTATGCAAAACGGGAGAGCACCTCCAGGAGTGCTTTGATTTGCATGTAATAAATAAATGAAAAGAACCGGCGAGTTTACTCCACCACAATCTGCAGGCAGAAGCGATGACGGAGGTGAGATGGGTGAAATCATGTAATAGTCATGGAGGTTAAGAGAACATGAAAATGAGATTGTGTATTGTTTAAGAACTGCAATAATTAATGGAAATAAATAAAGAAATACCCGAGACTTCCGTCCCTCCGTGCCGTAATGAATTTCAAATAAGTTATTCACTTCAGGAATAAGTGGCTGGCACGCAGTCCTTACAGCTGGTTTGTTGAGATAATTGATTTTCAAATAGTCTGAAGATGCGCGAGGCGGGCGATGACAGCCGCCACGGAGACCGCCGGTGACGAGCGCGCCAATTCTGTGAGTTGTATCAGTTTAATTAGAACAGCAACTGGCCTTCGACACGGCCTCTTTCCTACGTAAATTAAAACAGCCCAGTGATTTACCAGACAGGGACGATGAATTTTTCATGTCGTAGCGCGTCTCTTCTCTGGTGTAGGCCTACTCGAGGCACTGCTGTTGCCTGTCGCTTTTTTCCCCCTCCAGCATGCCGTCGACGTGTCGTTCTGTCACAGATAACTAGAGGGGCTGCTGGCTGGTAAAATGAATGGGCGGCATTACCTGCTTAAATTTGAATTGACAATGTAATTTGTACGTTTTCTGTTTCATTTACACAATCGGCCCGCGGACATCAATGCGCGCTCGCCGACATTACCATCATTAGTGGAGAAAATGATAGCAATGATGTTATGTGCTGGTTACATGCCGATAAAAATGCTGATCATGTTACAGAGGGCTTTAAATCTGATTCTTTACCCTTCTTGTTGATCTTAGCTAAAGTGTCAGGTTGTCAGATTATCATTCATATGGCTAATGTCTCCCTGTGATGATGAAGTATGTTGGCAGTCAGGCTCCAGGCAGGCCCTCCAGCCTTGCTCCAACAGGCAGTGGCCAATTTCATGGCTTCTCATTAGTGTCTGTGTAAACTGGAGACAGATGAAACTTAATCCTTAGCCTTTGTGCATTAAGAAATGCTAAAAGCAGAACATACTTCTTTGCCCAGGCACGTCGGCTTCTTATTCAGGATGCACACGCACACACAAACATGAGGCTTCTCTAATTTCCTCAATTCAGGGCACCTATGTATGTCAAAATATCTGTGAAACCCACACTTGGCACTCAAATTTGTGCACAGGCTCAGATCAACTTTTGTAAACACACACATGCACACGACCCTGTCCGGACTTGGTTTGTGATTCAGATTGACAGCTCTCGCAGGAAACAGTGTAGTTAATATGCCCTGGGAACTTTTGTGCGATTGCACTGTGTGTGTGTGTGTGTGTTGTCATTTCTAACACCTCGCATTCCAAGTCAGATTAAGCACAAAGCATTCTTCTGTGTCATAAAGAAGATTTTCAAATGCTATTTATGCTCATAATTCACATGTATTTTGCATACTTAACATTGTCTGGGTCGATAAGCTGTTGTCGTGATCGATTCTCAAGTTATCTGACGTATAACAAAATCTCCAAAAGAATCAGGGAGACAGTGAAGGTGTAAATGTTTTTTTTAAACACCTCATCATCGTTATCTTTTAAGGCATTAATGAAGATTTGTACTGACTATTACCAAACCTTTGATCTTGGTATTGTATTACAACTGACAGCATTCATTCTTGTGTCACCATCTCTACACTATAATTTATCTGCAGCCTATCAGTTGTGCGTGAGAAAGACAGGATATCCCAGTTCGGGACTTTCTATTGTAGTTTCTGACACTTTCTCTTTTTTCAGTTATTCAGAAAGGTCAAAAGCAGCAAATCAGCATATTAGAATGATTTCTGAAGGATCATGTAACATTGAAGACTGATAAAAATTGTGAAGTAAATACTACAGAAAAAACTAATGTAATTTCTACCTGAATAAGTTAGTTCAGGTAAAAATAAAAATGTAAAAAATTCTATATTAGTACTCAATTTAAGCGTGTAGAAATGAAAGCGTAAATATCAATGTTATAAAATTAAGTAAAACCAACTCAACTTTCTGATACTGGTGTTCCCATCATGCACTGGGGCATAAATAATAAGGTTATCATTGCTTTTGTTGTTAGGTTTAGTAACTTGCTGTTTTGTGACATCTGGAGTTCATTTTCTACTCTGAATTACACATACTCAAAAATGATCCAATGAATGTTACCTTTATTGTGTATTGTGTACCAAGTAATGAGATCTCTGTGTTTGGGTGGGTACCACATTACTGCTATTTATGTTGTCTACACAATATGTACTGTATTATTTACTTAGATTTTCTAAGTAAAGCATACACTTTATTGCATGGCTTAATTCAGTGTTATATTGTACTTGAAACAGAGTATTTCAAAGTAAATTTCAAATAAGTAGAAATGATTCAAACTTTAACTGGCCAAGTTAAAGTTACTTATTTTCTTTGTTAATTTTACTTAATATACTTAATTCCATATGGAATTTTACTTAAAAATATGCATGCAAAAACTTAATTTTATTTATTGGAAAATTCAGCTTTGTCATCACAGGAATACATTACATTTTAAAATATATTAAAATAGAAAACAGTCATTTTAAATTGTTGTAACATTTCACAATATTACAGTTTTTACTGTATTTTTGACCCAATAAATGCAGCTGTGGTGAGCATAAGAGACATAAAAAAATCTTACAAACTCCAAATATAATAAACAATAGCCTATATTAAACGTCTTCTATTTCATCAGCTCCGCCATCCATTTTTCCACATTATTTTTTGTGCTCCAGCCAATGCATTAACAGCTAATTTGTTTGACCCCATTGTAATGAAGTACTCCTGAAGTTAAATAGAAATGATAATTCCATAATGTTGCTGTTGCAGCATCTGCTTTAGAACAGCAGGACGCCAATAGCACAGCCCTGCTGCCCTACATCATCATCAGACCATAGGGGATTTCATATTATCTTGCATGGCTCTAAATGAATTCTGCTTTTCCCTCCAAGTTCAAGATGAGGAATTAATTATGTGCTCCTTGAAGTAAAATTACAGAATAATGATTACTGCATGTCCTCTTGTTTAAAGCAAGGCAGCCTTGATGGCAGTGAAGTGCTACAGTCACTGACACTATTAGCACAAATTATTTCATAGAAATCTTATCTCGCTACTGTTCTCCACCCTCTTTGCAGACCTTGTGCTTTTGTGTGGTATTAAATTAATTAGTTATGATAATAAAAAAAAAATTAAAAGTAGCACAGAGTTAGCTGCAATGATAATGCACAATGATTACACTGTTCTGTAATGTAGATGGTGCTTTGTCCCAGGCACATTGTTTATTCAGAGGTGTACATTGATAAGGCAGTGACTCCATGGCAGTTTATTTTCATGGAATGATATCATAACGGCGAAAGATTTTCAGACACGGTGCTTTGTCAGCACTAACTCTGTGTCAGGGGAGTTTACTGAAAGGAAAAAAAAAAATCTTATTTTTTTCTAACACGGAAAAGCACTTTTCAGTCAGGCTGCCAGTGGACATGCACTGCTGAGAGTAGCTTGCACATATCCAAATAGCCTGTCCACTCCCTCTGTGATAGTAGTTGTGTATTTTGTGTGTGTATGTGTGTGTGTGTTATACAGCCCTTGTGACACCGACAACAACCTCTTCATGACTTTGATCCCTCAACGTGAGTGTTGTGCTGTGCATCTCCGACATTCAATCATTATAAAATTCTCTCTAACAATACCTTATATGTATGCACTTTCAAATACTTACACTCACTCTTCTAATGGGCATATTTACAGTACTCACACTACAGTACCACCTTTCTCCCCATCAGCACCACCTTGAGGTTGAGAATAAGAGTCACAACTCCAGGACATATATCCAGACGGCCTTTAGGAGAAATTTAATCAGCCATCTTGCACCTGAATGTGCAGAACATACAGTTATTACTGTGGAAAGCTTTCTGACACAAAAGGTCATCTCCATTTAGAAGCATCTGTGTCCAAGCTATGTCCTCATGATTACATGTTTTGATCTTCAACAGGGAGACTATCCAAAAAACTTGAAAATACATAGCACAGTTTTGCGTACTAAAGATAAGAACTGACCATCTAAAAAGCAAAACTGAGTTCACAATTGGTATGAATATGTGAAAATTAATACAGGATTTTAAATCGTCAACCAAAACTCACCTATATATCATCCTCTTATACATGTGTATAAATGTTATCATACATCAGCGCCGCACGTTTTCTTCCTAATAAGTTATTAACCCAAGCTGAATGGAGCTGGGGTCTGGTGGCTATAAGCAGTAGCACGCAGCTTCCCTTTAGCTCTTACAACAATGACTTTGCATGTCTGTACAGCGCCTGGCCTGACCTGGCTATTGTTCAGGACAAAGCATTCTGAAGAGTGGTGGCTCCTCCTGCAGTAGCATGCTAATCACCTTCATACAACAGTAGCGTATGCTAATATCATGCTAGGCTAACTTTATTTACACTATGACTATGACCAGCTCCATTACTTGGTGTAGAGGAATTTTATTGGACCTATGAGAAAAACATCTTTTAATTGTTTATAGGCTAACATACTGAAACTTTTGTATTGGATACTTGTGGAATTTCACATCAGATATACCACAATCATACTCAAAATGTGAAAAGGTAAACAATTTTGATTGTAAATATGCCAAAATGCAAAATGATGACTCTTACTTTGTGACAACATTCTTTTTTTGTGTGTGTGTGGTTGATTTGGTAATAAATATTCTCATATAGATCACATCTACAATAACAATGCCGAAAATACTTGTTTATTGTTCGTACAGTGTTTATATAATCATGAATCAAACAACAAATTTGACAAGGTACACATATAAATACAGACAAACTGCAATTAAAAAAATCCAATTTGTCATTCAACCAGAACTCAAGAATTGTATTGTCTACTTTATAAGATCTATAACGTGTAATGTGCACAGTGTTGGGAGTAAACACATATATGTTGGCGAGTTTAAGAAATACTGGCCTCTTGTCCTTTCTGTGTGACCATTATGTAGAGTTCCTTAAAAGTTATGGCACAAGTCTTTGAAACAAGTGACGAATAAGATTAGCTTCCCTGTTGATAATAAATGTATAACCAAGCAGAGAAGATTTTTCCTCCAGTGTCTTGACTTTTAAAAGCAGTCTATCTGTTTCACGGCGGTGGAGTTCTGAACAGAATAACGTGTAATTAATGTTGGGATGTGGCCCTGGGGAGTTCGGAAAAGTGGGAAGAGGAGAGAGGAGGGAGAGGAGTCACAGAGATTTCTGATTACCTGACAAGTTGGGGCCGGAAAGGCTACACTTAGCCCATTAAAGATTTTCCAGCGTGACATTTGAGAGCAGCTGCCGCACCGTGCGCCACCTCGCCATTTCCCCATTCGCTGGGCATCAATTTAGAGAGAGAAAGAGAGAGAGCGAAAGGGAGAGAAAGAAAGAGCAAACGAGAGAAAGAGAGGCCACCAGGCAGACACTGGCACAAATGGATTTCATTCACCAAGGTGAACTGTACTTGGCTGATAAATGCACTTCCTTGAATGTCAGCAAATGTCATTTGTGAAGCCTTTTACTGTTGCTTTAATAGCTTCCCCAAACTTACAAAGAAATGAAAATAGAATGACAGAGAGAGTGAGAGAAGAGAGAGAGATGGAGAGGGTTTGGCTGTTGTCACTTCCACATGATTAAGCAATAAGACATTTGAGAAGTCCCAACAAGAAAGTGGTTAAACTTGCTGGATAATGTCTGCACAATTAAGTGTTAGACTGTGTGAGTTTCTTGCTTTGGACAACAGCTTAGTTAAACCCAGTTACTAATCAAATCATAGATCAGCTTTGGTTTTAAATAACATTCAGCAACACAAAAGATGTCTATTTTTAAAAGGTGGCAGCAAGAGTAATGGGTTGCCAAAAATGAAACGCTTAATACAGAATCTTCCTTAATTTATAAACAACATATATCAGTACTCACACTGTGGAATTTACAGTTACCCTTTTTAAAAATGTCAAAGGTTTGAAAGTATCTAGAATTAATTCCTCTAAATAAATTAGAATTTATAAATCTGTCTGTGACTCTTTATGATGATTTAGGAATCCGGGTTGTAGCCTGGGCAACCTCACTCTGGCCCAATCCACAAAGGCGGCCCACATGGCTGTGATAATCCCCATTTCCAGTAGTTGCTAAGGTTACAAATTACCTTTGGTACTCTTAACCGGCTCCTCTGTGACACTCTACTAATCCTTTTATGGAATTTCATTTAGGATTTATACTTTAGATACAGGATTACACAGCACTACATTTTGTTATTGTTCACATTGTCTTGAGTCATGTAGCACATTCCAGCCTCATCTATTTACAGCTCAGCTACTGGTCACAGAATTTCAGTGTCATTTGGTTGAATGTTAATAGCTTACTATGTTTTATTCAGAAAGATCTATTCTATTACAGAGACATGTGAAAAGTTACCTTCCACTGCACCTTTAGACTCACTTTACACAAAAACACAAAATAATCACTATTAGTAAAGTCATATACTCTTTTTTTTTAAACACACTCGACAGGACAGGGTTTCCATAAGGGACATCTAGATAGTGATGGGTCACTTAGACTCGACCATATATACATATATACACAACTTTTCAAAAGTTTGAGGTCAATTACATTTTTAAAAATGTTTTTAAAAGAAGAAATATTTTTACAATTTAATTTCTCTTTTTATTTTATTTAATTCGATTTTTTTCTGTAATGACAAACTCCATTTTTCAGCATTATTACTACAGTCTTCAGTGTCACATGATCCTTCAGAAATCATTGTAATATTCTGATTTACTGCTCAATTCTTCTTAGTTGACAATGGTTGTTCTGTTTAATGAGTTGTGGAAAGTGTAGAAGTGTATTTTTTTCAGGATTCACAGAATAGTTTGAAGAACAGCATTGAAAAAGAACTCTTTTGTATCATTATAAATCTCTTTTATGTTATTTTGATCAATTAAATGTGTCTTTGCTGAATAATAATAATAATAATATATGGCATCCAGCAGTGTAATAATATAAACATATATTATTATTCTGAAGATTTCTTAACAAAAACAGTGCACAACAGTATAATAATAAAAAACAACAGTACAACATTTAGGATTTTTAGGTTTTGTTACATGTTACACCACCTGATAGCAGTACTTAGAGAGATGAGGAGAATGAAAAAGTGAGAAAGAGAGAGAGAGAGAGAGAGTTCAGCTCTAGTGATGTTCAGCTTGTTTGTGATGCTCTGCAGCTTAACAAATCTAATGAGGCTAATGGAGGCAATATCAACACATGTAAACACACATACACACACACAGAGAGAGAGAGAGAGAGAGAGAGAGAGAGAGAGAGAGAGAGAGAGAGAGAGAGAGAGAGAGAGAGAGAGAGAGAGAGAGAGAGAGAGAGAGAGAGAGAGAGAGAGAGACAAAACTAAAAAGTGCTAAGAGTCAGGTTGTGGTATAGAGAGGACATAACAATATTTTCCCTCCCCTTCTGTCTCTTTATCTCATACACTCACAGTCGCTCTCACACACAGCTAGCAGCTCAGTCATCCGAGTAGTGACAGGCTGACAAACAATGTTATTGTTCCGATGGGTCAAATACTCAGTAATATGAACCATAGAAGTCAATTTTTACACCAACATATAACAACCACATAGGCCTACAATTAGTCAATTTAAATATATTTTGTTTGTATTGTTTTATTTATACAGACCTGCACAGTCATTTAACATCACATTCTTTTAAATTATTCGTCAGAATACTTTTAAATAAAGATCATTTATTTAATTCTGTAATTTATGTTTTGTTACAGTATCAACAACCCAATCAAGGTTTTACAGCACAATTTGAAAGGATTATTGATAAATTGGGTCAAATATTGCTGGGAAGACTAAGCAAATGCTATTTTTCGCACAAAGCAAGTTCCTTGGAAATAGGCAGAAGTAGCAAGGATTTCTGGGTTATTGCAGACAAAAATAGCCAAAGACAAAGAATTTACTTTAGTTCGAGGACGGGTGTTTGCTTTCACAAAGACAAGACCATACCGTGCAGTTTATGACGTTGCAATATTATTTGTGTTCCTGTTTTGGTCAATGTTGTAAACCTATCAAAACAAACAGCCGGTGCGAGCCGGTGAGCGCAGCGCTGCTGGGCAGGACACATCCTTTTTTAGGAAGGAAAGGGATTTGGCGGAGAGAGCAAACAAAGATATCAACAGTTTCTTTAACCCCGCCGTGAACCACAGACCTGCAGGACAATATGGTAGGACAGCCTCCCAATAACTTCCCATTACCTCTGCGCGACATTTTGCCTTTAGATTCACCTTGTCTGAGTGCGCGAGCGCATATTTGTTGCATTCACAGCAAACAGTCTAAACAAGAATCACATTTATAAAACCTGCTATTATTCCGGCAAATGAGACCCATGAAATCCCAAAATGTATAGAGAATTGTTTAGCTGATTTGGGGTTTCGTTCTCCCTTTGTATTTGTCTAGCTATCAGGGAATTACAGGTCATAAATCAATAACGTAGCCTATATAAAGTCGTATTTGAGCAAATGGTCTGATGATGCTTCAGCGGTGGATGTGATGACCATCTCAGCAATTGAAAGACCGAGGACAGGCTAACCTACAGGTTACAGCTGTCAGTCATTAATTTTTCATTTGGGTACGGGATAATGCTTCTCGCACTGGGCTCAGTCATTCAATCATAAACATTTTTAAGACGTTTTGACATCTGCTTGAGTATCTCCTAATAATTTAATTAAGTGATCTAATAAAAAATACATATGCATTAATCTGCAAAAAATTGTGATCAAGTAGGCCTGCCTTAAATGGGGCGCTAAAATGAACGTTTCAGAAATTAGACTGTCATCTAATTGCAGTTTTCGGCAGAATAACATGTTGTGCAAACATTGAGTTTTTTCTTATAGTCAACTCTAATATCGATCAACTCTGGAAGTGGATGCCATCCAAACACGAGTGGAACATTGTTACTGGTTGCAATGGACAACTTTCAAAAGGAAATAGGCTAAAATTTCATTGTGAATTGACAAGTCATACAAATAAGTCACAGATTAGACTATAAACCCCTGGATGAAGCCTAACCACTGTCTTCACCTTATAACATTATGAATCATATAGGCTACATTCACATAAAATCTACAAATAATTTTATGAAAGTATTTTTTATCACACAATGTAGGCCTATATAAAGGTTCCATTAATAGGTGAGAAACAGAGTTTAATAACAAACATAACATCCTGTAATTTTCCAAAACTTCTCCAAATGACATTAATTGAAATAGAATGACCATTTTTGCAGCCTCTGTTGTAAGTAATTTCATTTTTTTTTTCATTTTCTTTGAAATTTATTATTTATTTTCCTCGTTGATCTGTTAATATCAATACTAAGTAAAATACGTCAAAATAACAAAAAAAAAAAAAAAAAATACCCCCGTCTTTCCTGAGGAACAGACCAAAACTTCAAAGAGAGTTCTTTGTTTGTAACTTCCCGTCAGTATCCCCTTAAAAAATCACGAGTTCACAAGTTCAAAATCTAAAAGCTGAAAATTCTTATTTTTTTTTATCGTTAGATACACTAGATCTATATAGGCCTATCTACCTGTTGATATTTCGCGCGTCTCCTCAAAGTAGCGCCTTGTACCTGTCACAGCGATCTAGCGCATTGCATCTCCTGTGGCAATCCAGACGTCCTTTATTGATCTCTGTGGTCAAACCCTTCTTTAGACAGAAATCCTATTCGACAGATGCTTTTCACCCATGAATAACAAGTTCTTGATGATACACTTTCAGTCATTGCCAAGTAATCATAAGTAGGCCTAAAAATCTCGACGTCTCTGTTCAACTCTTTGACTGAAGGTAAGTAGTTAATATTTAAGGGCTAAAATAAATGAAAAGTGATACATTTTATAAGGAATTATAAGCAAAATCTCGATCATGACCAATCAATAATACATATTTTGCATTGGTTGCTTTTTTTGAGAGTGAGTGAGTGAGAGAGTTGGAATTACAGTTGATATCAGAGATAAGCAGAGTTTTAATACATGTTTACCAAAGGACTTCCTAACCTTTACAAATGAGAGCTGTTGTAGGTCAGCACAGGTCACGCAGACACATAAGCCAATGTTTTAGGATTTATTGTTTAACCAGCCTGTATTCATCAATGGTTAAACTTTTAATGGTAAAATGATTAAATACATGGGAATACACATTGCATGGTGCCAATACAGAAATTAAGAACGAACACCCTATTAAACATATCATTCAAATACCAATACATAAACTAAATCATTCAAATGTGTCTAGTCAAATTCCAAAAAAACAAAAAACAAAAAAAAAACACCTGATGTGAGCAAAACAAAATGCAATTATTATTTATCATTCTCGAGCAACAATCACTGTCATTCTCGATAACAGGAACACAAACACGTCAAGCTACAATAGCAGGGCTTGTCCTATTTAAATATGCTGGTTTCACTCGTGTAATTTTTCAGTCACTTGACTTCCCTGTCAAATGAAGGACGAGGAAATGGCTTATGTTAAACACAGCAGTTTAGGCGGAGCAGAGAAAGACAGGTTGCATTTTGCGTTTTTCTTCTCAAAACTTGCACTTTATTACATCATGAATATTCACATAAAATCTAAAATTAAGTAATTCTATATATAAAAAAAACAACAAAAAAAAACAAGCCGAATAATATGCTAAAAAACTATGGACATCTTCATCGCTGTATTTGAACAACATTTATTGTAGTGTATTATTATGGCAAATAATGTACGCATTAATTATTTATTTTGTTTTCCCTCGAATTCATATATGAAAGTTCAGCACGTCTTGTTAGATAGGTAGACCTATCTCAATGTTTTTTTTTTTCCTCCAACATAATTATCACTGTACTTTGGATGTATCGATGCAATTTCCAATCCAACGTAGGATACAGTGATGATATGTCGGAGGGGGAAAGACACACAAATTATAATTTTAACGACAAATTAAACAATTTAATTACTAGAAAGATTCATTAAGCGTAGGAAGAATGAATGAAAAAATCTTCAAATGTCCCACCTAAATTTGGGTCTCATTTTTCCAACATGCCTAAATTGAATCATTATAGCATGAATGACTGAGGGAGAATGGACGAAGAGATTGAGCACAATTCATGAATGGGTCTGCCCTTTCAGCAGTAGCCAACTGAGCGCTAATAATTTGCCCATGTTGACGATTTGCTCCAGATTGGGTTGTCTTAGACACAGACCCGTGTTTCAGTTTCTGTCAGTTTAAAAGCTCTAATAGAAAACTCCCCGTAGACGCCAAGTAACAGATTGCCAGTGTTTATGAATTATTGTCGGGTTGCCCTGGGTAGTTATGACAGCGGCTTCAATGGTTATATCGTGTCACTTTGCAACTGATCAAGACTGACAAAACAACTGATATGGCTAACCAATAAGAAACGCAAAAGAAGACCATACCCCGCCCGATAAAATGACAACAGGATGTACGAACATTTCATTTTAACACGTGGAATACTTATAGACTACCAATTTCTATGGAAAACATTAAATAGAGTCAGTATACATCTCGTCAAGCTTCTCTCGTGTTTTAAACAATTATTTTTAACAATTTTATTATTATTCAAGTTTCACATCAGAACTATCAGAAATATGAATCTAATACAGAACCAAAAGGCGATATGCAGACCCAGTCTTAATTAGTACCACACAGTTTTAAATTGGACAAAAGTTTTTTTTACTTCTGTTAATTTATTATGTTTATGTCAGTGACTGTACAGTTTCGTAAAATCATAAACGTGATAGGCTAATATCTAACTAGGGTTAGTGTAGGCTACTCGATGTTTTTAAATAGAACATATTATAGAATATTATTCAAAAAGAAATTATATCCATACAGTCGTCATGCATTCTATACAATCATCATCACTATTGTTTATATTATTAGTATTATTTTAAATAATTGATTATGCATTTCGTTTTAGACACTCTTAAACATTTGCATCAAGATTAAACGCCTTTGTTACACATTGCAACACTTGGACAACAAATATCCCTGAATATTAAAACTTTGTGGAAAAAATGTGTAGATTGTGGTGGATAATCCTAAAGTAGTACGTATGGTTTGTGCATTTATCGCGGGTATGATGTTGATCCTGAATGAGGTCCTGAAATCAACACAATCAATTAAAGCACAATAGAATTGATACAACGTTGCTATTTTTTATAGGAATTTCTCCGTTACTCCCCCCGACCCCCCAAAATACAGTGCATGTCCTCACCACCCACACCACACATATGGATTTGAGCCAAGCCAAAGCTCTAAGAGAAACCGGAAGAAAGAGGGCCTGCAGTTCCAGGCGTCCAGCTCCATTCACCAGCGAAACCTCCAATGGCTTCATTAGAAGTAACGAGTTGACACAAGGTAAATCTAACATTGAAGCGCCATTCACTTGGTTTGCAGAGAACCCTCATTAAATGTCGCTAACAAGCCGTGCAAATGCAGTGATTGGACAGCTCCCGTATAACTTCGCAGACCTAGCAGGATGCCCACTTAATGAGACCACACAAAAAAGTAGGGGAGGGGGGCATCTCTGTTGAAAATGGTGCTCGCATTTCGCCTCCCTCCCCCAGCAAAAAAAAAAAAAAAATTCATAACATATCGAGGTTTCAGGTACTCTGAAACTAATAACTAACAACTACACATAATGTATACTATAACCAATGCAGAAAAAAAAAAAGATTTAAAAAATATGGTAAAATCAATTAGCTAATCATAGAGAAGTTCGATTATCAGCATTTAAAAATAAATGACCCAATTTCCTTTTCCAAATAACACATAAACATTTGTCACACTAAACATTCTTTAAAATATTCTCTGAATTGTGTCTTGGCTATGACATTGTATAGCCAGATGTAATAAACCGCCTCCATTGTACTACTACCTACATTTAACAAGACAAGCGGATTCAAAATACAGCCGAGGTTAAGACCCTGAGCTGAGCGAATAGAAAGGGGCATTTGCGCCCCGTTACGACGGCCCCACAACGCTGCAAGCTGCACTTGTCTTGAATGATTCGCGGAGTGGAGAGCAACGTCCCGGCAGAGGATGACAACTTCAAGAGCGATATACTGGGAATATGCTTGGCTCTGAGCGATACTGAACGATGCTTGCTGTTTAATCTGTCGCCTTCGCTTTATAATCTGTTGGTGTCTTTTACGAAGCCCTAAACACTCTAAAGAATTTGACCAACTCTCCGGTGAGTCTCAGAACAATTAGCTATTATTAAGAAAAGTAATATGATTAAAACTTACAGGATGCAAAGACGTCAACACTTGTGCAAGCAACACAGACATCATAGCCACATTCAAATCAAGTCAATTTTGGATGGTAAGATATTATACAGCACCAGAAAACAGTAATAGATCTGTAGATTTATAAATGGATGAAACCATGAAGAACGCAGAAAGAAAAAAAGATACATAAGGGAGGAGTGAGCAATGGATCAAAATTGATGGAGCCACATCAAGATTTACAACCCAGAAATTAGTTTAAGAAAAGAAAAGAAAAGGTAAAAAAAAAAAAAAAAAAAAACGAAAACGAAAAACAGAAAGACTCAAACCACCGCTCCCGAGAAGATTCTGTTTCTGTAGCCGTCGCATGGAGATCGATTTCCTGTTTGGCAAAGTTTAATGATGACCTGAGTGGATGTAAAAACAGCATAAGTGTTTAAAATGAAATAAAACCATTAACCGGAGAAGGCATTGTCCCGTGCCCTTTCCTCCTCAAATACTTGCATGCAAGTCCCTGACTCACCACACAATGCACAAAATTACTCATGCATGTTAACCGAGTAGTTGCCAACGTTGGTGAGAGGATGGGAGGACACATTTTCGTGTGATAAGAAGTGAGAGCAAGTTTAAATAGAGAGCTAAGAACTGGTTTGCTTACCTTCTCATACGACCGAGCTCTTCTCAGTGATCTCTAGCGTGCTGTGACGACGCTTAGCTTTATTAAAGCTATGGCTCTTTCAGGGAGACATGTGAACGCTGAAATTACGTGTTAAGTTTCAAACCCCTGATGTCACTTCACTTAAAAATACTGAAACTAGAAACATGTTTAAATCAGCTGCGAAAGAATCCACTGTCTATTGCATTCTTATTTCATAGTCTTTGTCAGTAAATTAAAAGACAGAGCTAAACGCTCGTAGGTATTGAGGACCTTGCTTCCCGCTGATTTTGGCATAGTACAGAGCAATGAAAGCTATAGAGGATAAACAGACGATTAAACCAGGTGAATGAAGTTATTTGGGGATGCTAATGACTTGCTTAACGAAAACAAAGGCTATGTTAAACAAAGTGATTTTACGGCAACTTGGCACGTTCTTTCTGTTTTTAAGCAATTTCCACTACATGCGAGAAATTACCTTTGAACCGTGCTATGCAAACACTGATGTCGCCAAAATATAATTAGGCTAACACGTTAGAGGGGTGGGAAACCTGTATCATATGCCATAATTAAGAAACTTTGCTAAATGTAAAACAGCTTGATCAATTGATTTTTTAAAATTACGGTCAACAATGAAATAACACAGGTTATTTCCAGTCCAAAAAGCTTTCCAAAGGGACTACTTCAAGTGCCACTTGGAGTTACTTCACTTAAGTTTCCTGTGACAGAAGAACAAACAGATTTGATCCTGGAGACACAACGTGACCCAATACTTCTATTAAGATCTCTTCCCCGCCCCTCATTCTGCTACGCACACACGAGCTTGCAGTACATTGTGAATCTATGACAAGGTTATTATTAGGTTATTACAATAAAAATATTATCTCATTTACATACTTATTTGATAAGATGGAATTTAGTATCTGAAAGAGATACAATTTCTGAATACCTGAACAATTCTGGAAATTGCATTAAATTATGTCAGCATTAGCTAAATTAGAGAAAGTCTGGATGCTGCGGCATAGTTATATATATTATATCCGTCATTCTTGAGAAAAGTCGAATTTTAATTACCTAAAGTAGCGCACAATATTGGTATTATAGCTAACTGCAAAAAATAGTGTTTAAGCAAATAAAAATAAAATGTGTATCAGTGATCACGTGCTTTTTTCAACATGCATGGGCAGCGAGCCAGTGCTAGGTCTCTGAGCATAGTAAAGCATCAGTGGAGCCACATGGATGCGCGTCCACTAGTAAACGGTTGTCACTGTGTGAGAATAGCATCGAAATGCGATCGAAATACAATCGGCGTGCGATAGCCTATACACAGCGAACAAATATGTTCATCCTTTGATATATAAAATTCAATGCACACTTTTACGGCTAATGTGCTTAGGCTATGCTATGGGTTAAGCGAGCCGGCGCGTAACATCGTATCTTCTCCAGCTTCATACGTGGCGCTTAAAGGATGAAATAGCCTATCTGCACCCTGTCGTAGATTCCGTTTTAGCGCTTGATTTAAATTCCCGTGTCCGTGACTGTCATCCCGAGACCCCACCCCTGCCTTCTCTCCCTACATATCTTCTTAACTTTAACGAGCCTCGTTAAGATCACAATAATATTCCACCCTCTAATTGCTCATTCCATTCAACAAATAGGCGAGACTCTGCTTCGACTTCACACGAGTCAAGGGAGGGAGGGTGCTGTTGAGATTGGAGTTCCTGATAACCCCCCGTGCGTGCAGCCGAAGTGGTGAAAGCCTCTACGTACTGGCTAATGATTGGCACGCTTGACAGTGATTGGCAGGGCTGCCATGACAACGCTACAACGACACCAAGAAGACCAATAGAAAAGCGAAACAAAATATTTCAATGCTACACTCACGGTGGATTTAGGGGGAGATATTATGAGGCTGGTGTCATTAGGCGATAGCTATTGAATCATTCAATCCGAATTCGTCGTTCTTTTTTCCTTCGCTAATTTCATTCTCTCTCAGGTCATTTCCATGGTTTTCAGATCGCCTTTAGAGCTTTATCCCTCTCATTTCTTCCTGCCAAACTTTGCTGATCGCCCTTTGCTCTTGGCGAGCAGTGCGCCCAGCACCAGGTCTCCCGAAGACTTGTCAATGTTTCAGCTACCAACCCTAAACTTCTCTCCAGAGCAAGTGGCGAGCGTCTGCGAGACGCTGGAGGAGACCGGGGATATCGAGCGGCTGGGTCGCTTCCTATGGTCGCTTCCAGTGGCTCCGGGTGCTTGCGAGGCGATCAACAAGCATGAATCCATCCTTCGTGCCCGGGCTGTGGTTGCTTTCCACACAGGCAATTTTCGTGATCTCTACCACATTTTGGAGAACCACAAGTTTACCAAGGACTCGCATGGTAAACTACAAGCGATGTGGCTAGAGGCTCACTATCAGGAGGCCGAGAAACTACGCGGGCGTCCCCTAGGACCGGTTGATAAATACAGGGTGCGAAAGAAGTTTCCCCTGCCTAGAACCATCTGGGACGGTGAGCAGAAGACGCACTGTTTCAAAGAGCGAACGCGGAGTCTGTTGCGGGAGTGGTACCTTCAGGACCCCTACCCAAACCCCAGCAAGAAAAGGGAATTGGCTCAAGCCACTGGACTCACTCCTACACAGGTCGGAAATTGGTTTAAAAACCGGAGACAACGAGACAGGGCAGCGGCAGCAAAAAACAGGTCAGTCACGTTATTTATGTTTACCTTTCTATGGAAATGTCGTTTAAACATTCGTAATAGCGGTAAATATAAATAGGCTATTCATAAATGAATGGTTGTGAAATATGTATTGTGTAAGTATTGCAGTAAAAACAGAATCAAATAGATTTTAGAGACATACAAAAAATGAGGGAGCGAGAACGACGACATTTTAGTTGTGCCATGTGTAAAATGTTAGAAAGATGTAAGAAAGTCTTAACCGGTGAATAAAAGCAAATAGATAATATGATATGTATCATGTTTATTAACGTGTGAAAAGGCAGTGGAAAAAGGGTTTTCCTCTGATTCATCGATTAAAACTGAAATAGCTAAAATAACATACCATGATCAAATGCTTCACATCAAAGCTATTGTGTTCTGCTTACTCTGTTACAAAATAGTATTTTTTGTCGTCTTTAACACATCAAATATTTAAATCTTGATAAAAAAAAACAAAAAAAAACATTGATAATAAATTCACATTTTTAGATACTAGAGATAGCAATACAAATTTGAGGAAGAAAAAAAAAACACTGTAGGCTACGTATAGCATTTTCTGTTGCAGTATTGGAAAAGTAAAATCTACCCAAAGTAACTGTCAATGCAAAGTAATTATATATAAATATAAATCATTATTATGAGTTAATCTAGGGTCTAGTGTTTGTTATATTTGACTGTGCAAATTATTAGGCTAAAACTATGTACTAGGCTACCAAAGGGACTACATTGGTAGTATTAGGCTACCAATGTACTTCGTAATTATATTACACATAACACGGCTTAAATTAGTTAGAGTGGATTTTATTTCAGATGATTTAGCCTAGTCAAATTATTTTTCCTCCTAAACGCTAAATATTACTATGTGACTTGGGAATGAAAAGGCAGCAGAAACTAAGTACACACTTTGGTGTAACTGATTCATATTATTTAAACTGCACTGGACTGGATGAATACAGATTGCTAATAGAACCAAGAATGACATTTTTTGTCATACAGCAATCTTTAACTGACGCCACCTAATTTTAATAAAAATGAAATGGAAAAAAATAGTTATTTGTATCATTACAAGATACAAATATCCCGAGAAGTCTATCAAATCTCGAGGATAGATTATAAATAAGATAATATTTTACCATGTAGACTTAATCCTTGTAGCAACAGGGCTTCATGTAATCGTATAGCTGTAGCATCCACTTTATCATGTAAGAAAATGTTTAAGAGTTATTAAAGTTCTATTTTTATCTATATTGTTTTAAAGAACTGTGTTTAATACAATTGATATAGCATAATAATTACATGAAAATGGAGGCGCGTTTTTCAGTGGGGAAAAAATGGCCTACAACTTTTATATTCTAATGGCATTCCATTCTCTCACTTTTCTGCTATAGGCTCCAGCATCAAGGAATAGGGCAGAATGGCATGCGGTCCCTTTCAGAATCCGGCTGCACTCCACGCAGTTCGGCGGAGTCGCCATCAACTGCAGCTAGTCCAACGACCAGTGTCTCGAGTATGACAGAGCGAGTCGACACGGGCACGTCGATTCTTTCAGTAACATCCAGTGACTCGGAATGCGACGTATGATACGCAAACAGAGAAATATATACAGGAAAATGGACCTGAATAAACTTTATTAATTATCGGGGAAGATGAAAAAGGACCAATTGATATTACTATTATAAAAAAAAAAAAAAAAAAAACATAAAGCACGTGTTTTTCAAGCGCTTTCAATGGACCCCACACCTTTCCCCCACCCCATCACTTGCATGATATATATATATAACTAAATATATATTTTTTCTTTCATTTTTTTGTATATGGGGAAATGCCCCACGTTTATTATGTCTACCAGGACCACCGTGAAGAGGGAATTACCAGAAAGCGGTGTCCATCGCCTTTTTTTCTGTTTTAGTCCGAGTGACGACGAGCAGCCAGGATGCAATCCTCTTTTCCTTTATGTTCATCAGACAATCATTTGAGTCGTAAGCACCTTTTTACTACAATTTCTGTCACTGCCTGTGTGGGGTACTGGTCAAATGTGGAACTGAATCGTTATGACTGTATCAGATTTTTATTTTTATTTCGAGATTTTATATTGAATTATGTATATCTTAAATAATGCGATCATTCTCCCAGTCTGTAATATATGTGTAGAAATAAGTCTGTAAATAATATTGCTATACCCATTCTCTTTTCTATCCCTGTTCACTTTCTTGGCTTGGTGTCCCTACATAAACTATTCGTCAAAGCGTAACTAAGTGCTCTAGGCGTTTTGTTTCTCTGTTTTATGCCATGAAGAGAACTCTATAGTGACCATGAGTTATCAGTCGAGATTAATGCAAAAGACAAAATATTGGATATCATCATCGACTGACCAAGTCTATTTCATGTTTCCAGTCCAGCGCTTATAATTCAATGTTACTTTCTTGCGTGCTTCTGTTAATGTATACGTTTCTAAACTGAAAATACAGTATTCCATTTTGTTATAAAACTGCATTATGTGTGTCATTTCCACAAATCATTTTCTATAGCCTACAACAACATTTAAACTATTATCTCTCTGGAGAGCATGGAATAAGTTCATAACTCGTGTACAACATAATTATTCAACATGCACATAATTTGTTGTACAGGAACTTTTTTTTTAAAGAAAAGATTCACTGTGACACGTTGAACATTCGTCTTTCTTTTTGTTAATAGTCAGTGGCTAATGTACACAATGCGAAAATTAAGTGTACACCATTAAATTGACTAAGCATGGAGGACTCCTCCCCTGGACCAGTGTCCCATTGTAGTCAACGAAACGGCTTTTCATTCCAAATTGAGCTAGGCAAGGAAAAAGCTACCTTTGGGCGAGTAGCTAACACTAACAGACCATACAGAGCACTTAATTTACAAGTTCAGTTAGTTTGCTCCAGAATTTTTAAAGCGCACTTGAACAAACACAAACAGTTTATTGACGTAAATATAGCACTAAAGGTACATGTTATTCTATGAATGGAGAATAACTTTACTAAACAATAAGACGTTGAAGACTCATATAAAGTTGACCCGCTCGTGTCTCCGATTTTAGTTGCCAAAAGTAGAGGAACAGCTTGTAGATGTGATAAATAACTTAATCAAAGCCATTAATTTGTCGAATTTGTCAATGCACCGAAGACAAAGCTAGCTAACCTTTATTGAACAGGAGTTTAGCAAGTTGTATCATTGACTAATTCTGTTTAAATTAGTTAAAGACCCGCTTGTTTTATGCAACCGTAAACGGATTTAAAATTTTCCTTATGTAGCTATTTTGCCTCCTATCATCCATCCATCCTCCTCTCATTCCCGTCAGTCCGTTTTACGGCAGATAACTTGGAGACTAAACGAAAGCTATAGTTTTTAGATCTCACAACCGTCAATGACAAATAAGGCTGTGTTTATTATTTCACTCACGTTCGTAATTATGTAGGGTGCTTTGTGTATGTCTTGAAAGTCCTCTCAATAAATCTGCGCGACCATCAGGGAATATTGATCCTAATGACACTTGATTAGGCTACATACTAAAATAAAGAAGCATTTGATTTGTATTCATTGGTAGTTGATCACGAGAGACTACTTTTTACTTCTGAAGTTCATCTGCAGAAAACAGATATGGACAATCAATGGCCGATGGAGCTCTCCAATTACTTTACACTGATCTTTATCATTCTATCCTCTCAGACTACATTAATGTATTGGCCGATATACGTCTTAAACATGTTTAGGACAGAAAAATTGGTTAAGAGACGAGCAGTTTTCTTTTAAACTGCCACATCAATATAGGCTACTACTGCTATTTGAAAATATGATAAACAGGTGGTAAAAACTAATAATTTGTGTATGATGGAAGAAATTAATTTACAAGAATCGCTCATATTACATTATATTGACTTTTTAACTTTATATAAGACATCGCTAAAAAACGATAGTTTGACAGTGAAATATCTTAAATAGCCTACGTGTATAGTTGCAAAGAGATATGGGCCCTCACAAACTATTTTTCTACCCATAAAGAGTAATAATTCAATTACATCTTTATATATATATATATATATATATATATATATATATATATATATATATATATATATATATATATATATATATATATTATATGATAACTGGAGCAACAATAGGCTAACATTTTCATCCACTGCCCAAGCATGTGTGTATTACCCCAATGGCGAGGGTGTCAAAAAGGCAAAATAGATTTTTTTGTCCTGTTCCCATAACCTTAGACGCACAGAGACAAATGAATGCAATTGGACCGCAGACGGCAATAAGAAAAGATTGTACAGCCCTGTTTTTTCTCTGATTTCATCGGCTAACTGAACACAACTTTTCTATTCGTGTGTATTCATGCAGTTCTCAATGAGCGTCAGTTCCCTCTGACCCGGATTGAAAGCGTGGAGCCTCGGCATTGCCTGTCAGTGCAACCACTCTTGGCAAGACTGGGCCTTTCCCCTCCCGAAACAGTCCTCTTCTCACAAATAAGCACAGGACAAGGTACGTGGAGCTAGAATCCGCACTGTGAGGCTATCGCGACTGTGGCAAGATATGCATTAGGCGGAAGTGTAGGCATAGGAGGACAATGATCGAACTGCTAGCCTAAATGTCAAAAAACAAAACAAATGCACATTTAATTTTATAGACATTAAATGATAGTTTTTGATATTTAAAAGCTGACTGTTATATGATTGTTCATGTTATCCCATTATGGGGTAATAATTAAATCCAAAAAAGTAGGCCTATTCAGTATTTTCAGATCACAGTTAAAATGTGACAAAAAACGTTGGCGGTAGCCTATATTTCCATCCTGACTTCAGATCTTGAGCTGCTCCTGAAGGACTGACATATTTTAAATGATTCGTCACTAGAACTCCTCACATCTCAAATGTAATGTTATATCACTTCATTATTCAATTTTACCCAACATATTGTTGAGTCTTTTGGATTTTGGGGGGGGGGGGGGTCGTCTGCTCGCGTCTTTCCTTTTTCCGCTATATGGTTCAAAAACTGTAATGAGGGCAATAACTAAAAAGCTACTTCACGTGGGAAAAGTAGGCTACTTGGCTTTGCAGAGACAGCTACAGATTTTTTATAGACAAAGTATAATGACTTTCATTCTGTAGTCAATTAATAAATAAAAAAATCATAAATCATGTAAAGGAATACTGCGAGTGTTGTTCTCGACCCAGCAGCCTGTGATGAGGCGTTCTGGCAAGCAGGATTAAAAACTGTAATTCTATTACAGAGTAATTTAGAGGTCACAAGAGGCTATGATACAGGATCAGCAGTAAGATCAGAGTGTAAGAGCCCGTTTGAAGGTTAATTCGGATGAGATCCTACAGTGGAAAAAGTAGAAATATTCAGATTTTTGTTTCACCACAACTAAGTATTTCCCGAATCATTCTCACATGTGGCTGGGTGTTGAGCAAGCAGACATGAGTCTCTTATACTGACGGGGACAACACATAGCTACTGCGAGCACCTGCATTCGCATTATAACATTCACATTCTAACCCAACTTAAAACATGTAGCCAAACAGATATCAGTACGTCATATGTAAAAAAAACACACACACACACACACAAAAAAAAAACACATTTTAATATCAACTCGTGTTTTTAAATTGACATCATGCTACACATAAGTTGCAGCTTAATGCAGTAGGCTAAAAAATATAGGCCTATTAAATTATTCATTTTTAATCTTATATTCAAATACCATAAGCTATTACTTTAATACAGTACACTTCGCGTAGTGCCATCAGCATTGCACTAAAACAACAACATAAGCTTATAATAAAAACAATAACTAATGCGACCTTAACCATAATAACACATTTTCAGCTCTAACAAAAAGCTTTCTGTGTTTTGATGAAGCAGGGCAATTTATACAAATAGGTGCACATAATGATAAGATATATAACAAATAAAAAAATAGATATCCACAATAACAACAATAACAGAATAGTAGCTAATAATGTGAGTGTAGATTTAGCTGAGGCCAAGAGAGAAAGACGGGATAGGAAGAGAGATTTTGGTCTCATATTTTAATACATCTAAACAATACGCTCAGCTCGAAGAACCGTGCCCTGCCCCAGCTCTTCGCGCTCCCGTGCTCTACTGGCCCGCCTCGACTCTGCCTCCTCAATTAACGCCGCTCCTATTGGAGCCCCGCTGAGCGCCAGAGCTCGACCTCACAGCCTCCAATAGTCCTAACCGCCTCCTACGGCGATTCCGCTCAACAATCATGAAACCATTTAGCAATTGACTCATTCTGTAAATAATCTTTGACGCACTAACAAAGACGCTATTCGAGAGGAGTGTATTAGCATGAAAGCATTTAAACAGATGTCATGTTAGCTGCTGGTGTCTTGGTTGCACATCATTTAGATGAACTACAACTGGCGTTTTTACTCACATTCATGCTTCAGACAGAGGATGAAAAAATAGATAGGCCTATATTCAAATCTTTCTCTTTTTGTACAAAAGCAAGGTAACTATGTAAGATGCAGGGCCCATTTTACAGACATTTGCTAAAAAGATTCAAATTAGGCCTTCAGAGAGAGCAAGGACTTATTTCACAGACCTTTATAGGCTCAGAGTTAGTTATATATTTTTTATAATTGCTATAAAACGTGTAAAACGTAAGTGTTTACTGTTGTCTGAATTACCCGGGGGGGGGGGGGGGGGGGAAGATGGGTTTCACTTCAGCTTGAAACAGTAGAATGGAGTAGGCTACACGTTAAAGGTGTGCATGCAGTCACAAACCAGATCCAATCTCAACTGTGTTCAAGTGGACTGAAGCGCGTCTTATATAGCCTACTCGTTGATCTCGCATGCGTGTTACGCCATCTTGTGGAGAAAGGTTCGAAGCGTCTCTGTATCTCGCGTCTTCAAACTGTGATAGAAAACACACATATATAGAAAACGATACATTGCAGGTGTCCAGTCCACACGAACATAAAAGTGCGATAATAGGCCTATAAAATGAAATGAAAATGGCCTATAAAATAAATGAAAAACTACAAAATATGGTAACTTTATTTTTTTAACACTTTATTTTACAGTGTCCATGTTACATATGTAAGCCTACATGTAGGCTACTCACCATAGTAATAACAGTAAATTATGCATAGTTACATGCAACTGACCCTAAACCAAACCCTAATCATACCCTAACCCTATAGTAAGTACATATAGTTAATTATTATTACTCAGTACTTTAATAATAACACTGTAAAAAAAGACATCTTAAAATAAAGTGTAACCCTTTATTTTACCGTTTGTTACACACGTTACATGTACTTACTATGTAATAACAGTAAATTATGTATAATTTCAACTAACCCTAAACCAAACCCTACTCCTAACCCTACATGCTAAGTAATAATATAAATACTTAAATGTATAATCCACTGTAACAAAGAAATCTTAAAATAAAGTGTAATCCAAAAAAATCTTTGAACTTCAAATCTGTTATTTGAAATGGAGGGATAGCTCTAAAAATACATCTCTAAAAACACCTCTTTTGTTGTTGTTGCAGTTAAGATGTTCAACATGTTCAGCTTTGGTTGTGCCTCTCTCCACTTCATGCCCACACCGGGAGATGGCGCTGAACAAGCACACTGTGAACACATCAATAATTAATCATATGTAAGTCAAATGATGTTTGAACACTGAACTGGATTTCCATTTGTGCTAGATCACAGAGTTAGATGGCTCGGAATGTAATGGAATCCGGACTCCCTTGTTAATTTTTCACCACTGATACCCGGACTTTCTAAGGACTGAATATAAAATTTGAATGGGCTTCGCTGGAGCGCAGCCTTTCTAAGTTAAACTACAGGGTAAGTGCCCTAGTTGGCGAACCATTCTAATAATGAACAGTGAAACACACTCTTACAGGACCATTTCTTGGATTCCCGGCAGGGCTTTAAATGATCGCATAGCACTGTCTCCGCTTGCAGCACTGCCGTTCAATGTTCAGTGACACTATTTAAAAAGTTATTTAAAGGGGATAGTTCAACCAAAAATGAAACTTCTGTCATAATTTACTCACCCTCAAGTTGTTCCAACCCTGTATGAATTTCTTTCTTCTGCTGAACACAAAAGAAGATATTTTGAAGAATGTTGGTAACCCCATCGACTTCCATACTATGGTCAGTGGGTCCCGTCAATGGGGCCCGTCAACTGTTTGGTTACTAACATTCTTCAAAATATCTTCTTTTGTGTATGAAGAAATACATACAGGTTTGGAACAACTTGAGGGTGAGTAAATTATGTCAGAATTTTCATTTTTGGGTGAACTATCCCTGTAAAAAAGAAGAAGAAAGAAAAACAGGCAGTCGTAGCATTAAAACATTTATGCATCAATCATTAGTATTCTTTAGATAGCCTTCATATCCATTTCCTATAAGTGCTAACTTCTACAGCTGTGGCCAAAACTGGCAGTGAGATTATTTGTAGATTATTTGTTTCTATGGTATACTGGAAAACAATGATAAGCATTTCGAAGTTTATATCGGTAAAAAAACATTCAATATATGCAAAGGGTCAGTATTTACAATGTTGACCCTTCTTCTTCATAACCTCTGCGATTCGCTTTGGCATGATATCAGCTTCTGGGCCAAATCCTGACTGATGGTGATCCATTCTTGCCTTATTAGCGCTTGGAGTTAATCACAATTTGTGGGGTTCTGCCTTTTGAGGACTGACCACAGGTTCTCTATGGGATTAAGATCCTGGTAGTTGCCACAGATCCAAAATTTCAATGTAATGATCTCTGAGCCACTTCATTATCACTATAGCCTTGCGACATGGTGCTCCATCATGCTGGAAAATGCACAAATCATCACCAATTTGTTCCTGGATCATTGGGAGAAGTAGCTCTTGCAGGACATTTTGATACCAATCTTTATTCCTGGCAGTGTTTTTGGGCAGAATTGTTAGACAGCCCACTCCCTTGGATGAAAAGCCACCCCACACATGGATGGTCTCAGGATGCTTCACTGTTGGCACGACACAGGACTCATGGGAGCGTTTACCTTTTCTTCTACGGACAATCGATTTTCCAGATGTCCCAAACAGTCGGAAGAACGCTTCATCAGAGAAAACAACTTTTGCACCAGTCTTCTGCTGTCCAATCCTTGTACTTCCTACTGAATTTCAGTTTGTCCACAAGTCTTCGCCTCTGTGTGTGCAGATGCTCTCACACCCACCTGCCGCCAATATTGAACAAGCTCTGCACTGGTGGTGACACGATTCTGTAGCTGACTACTCAGGAGGAGATGGTCCTGACGCTTGCTGGACACTCTGGGACACCCTAAAGCCTTATTCACTGCAGTTGAACGTCTCTACTTGACGTTCTTGATGATCAGGTGTTGTGCCGAATTCTTACCCCCTGCCAGATTATTACCCCCCTAGTATTGGTAGGTTTAGGAGTAGGTGTGGGGGAGGGGTTAGGATTAAGGGTGGGGTTAGGATTAGGCAATCAGGTAGAGACTTCAATGAGGGGGGTAATAATTTGGCAGGGGGTCGAAATTCGGCACAACACCGGTAAATAGTTATTTCAGGTGCAATATTCTTTGCAGCATTTTCCTTGCATGTGAGGCCATTTTGATGCAAAGCGACGATGGCTGCTTGTGTTTCTTTGGAGGTTACCATTGCTAAAACAAGAACACAATGATTGGATGCACTTCTCCCCTCTTTTATAGCAATCAGTCAGATTTTATAATCCAATGAGAATGATAGTGTGACTGATTTTACGTGACTAATTGTTCACATTTCCTGGGAAACCAGACGTCCCGTTTTTCCCGGGACAGTCCAGTATTTCAGCTCTACTTTTAGTGTCCCGACTTATTATGAAAAAATCATGCTTTGTCCCGTATTTCTTCTTTCCTAAATTGTCTTAGGTGATCATATAAAAGCGAGTAGCAGTCTTCTGTCACGTGAGAATAGCCTAATCAGAGGTAGCCAATTTTGTAATAGTATATTTTGGAGTTAAAAATTACCATCCAATCACAATTCGTTATCGATTAATTTGTTAGTGAAGGCAGGATATTAGAGAGCATATAATCTAAAAACAATGTTAATCAACACCCAACAACTGAGGCAGCAAACTTTGCAGAACACAAAATGTATGTCAGTGCCATAACTTTTGGCCATGGCTGTACAGTGCATCAGGTCAGATAACTTTCAGTTAATCACTTAGGCCACCTACTGGCCAAACGTGCGAATAAAAACCAGGATTTTTTTATACACATTTGCTAGGAAATCCACATCAAACTAAGTAGGGAGGCTGTAAAGATTATGCTGCTTGATTTAAAAAAAAAATAGTAGATATAATAGGCCTATTATGCTATTATACATGTAAATGCTCATAACCCCTTATAAATAAGGCTTTGAATTTAAAGTCCAGATGGATTAGAATGGGACTTCTTCCATGCTGGATTTTTTTTCCATAATGTATATGATTATTCATACTTGAGTTAGTCCTACTATAATATCCCCATGTTTAGGCTCAAATGAAAACCCACTCATGTTATTCATCCAAGTAACGTGAATAAAACAGTGCATCCTTTTCTTTTTTTTCTGTCTCGTTGCCATGCTAAAGGGTGGAGCTTTATTATGGGTATGTGGGTGCGAATGAGAAAGCCTCTGTTAGGGTCCCAGCTCTAGAACAGGGGTGCCAAAGACCAAAATCCTGCAGAGTTTAGTTCCAACCCTGCTTTCACACACACACACACACACACACACACACACACACACACACACACACACACACACCTGCCTGTAAATTTTCCTAAAAATCTTAATAAGCTTGTTCAGATGTGTACCCACTGATTCCCTATACACTCTAAAAAATGCTGGGTTAAAAACAACCCAAGTTGGGTTGAAAATGGACAAACCCAGCAACTGAGTTGTTTTAACCCAGCGATTGGGTTGTTTTAACCTAGCGATTGGGTTGTTTTAACCCAGCAATTGGGTTGTTTTAAGCAAACATTTAACCCAACCGCTGGTTTAAAACAACCCATTCACTGGGTTAAAACAACCCAATTGCATATTTTAGAGTGTATGACTGGCAAAGACAAGAATCGAGATTCACCATGTTGCCAGTACTCCGGAGTGGACAACTGCGAGGTGGAAGCTGCACTTTAGCCAATCAAAGTGATAAATGGCTGCGTCTGAGTGCAAGACACATCCGAATCCTATGATTGTGTCACATCCTGTCTACTGAAATACCTTCATCTGATTGATTTTTGAAGGCAGCATGGATCTATCCTTCACTACCTTTAGCTCCAACCCTAATCAAACAGACCTGAACAAGCTAATCAAGGTCTTCAGGATTACTAGAAAGTTACAGTACTATTTCATATTTATTTAGCATACCATACCTCATATTTTGTATATTGTGTATTTTTATTAAGTGTAAATCTAAATGTACTTCTTAAACAACTTTTATTTCATTTCTACCGAGAAAAGATTATTGTAGTAATTAAATATTCACTTAGTTATTACCAAAGCTCTCTCTATTTTGCTGTAGATCTTTAAATCATGTTGTAGATCAAGCCTGTCCGAAATCAGTTTCGGAAGGTTCCCAGTCAGTTGCTCGATAGGGCAGCCATGACGCATGGGTGTCAGAGAGCAAGAATTATTATATATATATATATATATATATATATATATATATCATCTATTTATGCATTTTTGTATTAAACTAAGATGCCCTAGGTAGGGAGCGATCTTACCCCAGTAGTGCTGTTATGCTATGACAGCTAAATTAGCAAATGTTTTTATGCACTGTATTTCCCTTAATAATACATTTGGCTGATGCTTCTTCATTCTGCACGTGCTACACTTATTGTAGGCCTATAAATATGTTACTATTTAAATGTAATAAATAGATATATGATGTCAGAACCACTGGCATGAGAACCACCTGACTGTTTTAAAAAAAAATTCCAATACATGGGGACTGGGTAAAATAGACAGTTTAACAAATTGTATTTATCCTATTAATTACTTTTATTTTTATTATTTCTTACAATATATTTATTCTAAAAATAAAATCAAAATTTAAAATAGCCTAGTATGCACGTTTTCAGTGTTAGAACCCACCTCGCTGTTACAGCCAGTAGTGGGGTAGGTCTTTACAACAGCACTCTGTGTGAACGTTCATAATAATATAGACATCATATCAGTCATATACTTAATATTGCTTTTTTATATTTATACCGCATATTATAGTCTACATAGCATATTTAAACTATAAATTGGTGGACCCCTTGCAGTACTGCCGCTTACTCTCTAGGTGTCGCGAACACCCCGTTAAAACCCCTGGGTCATATTGCTTTCCAGCCCTCCCTGAGAATCATTAAAGGGATAGTTCACCCAAAAATGAAAATTCTGTCATCATTAACTCACTCTCAATTTGTTTCAAACCTGTATGAATTTCTTTATTCTGCTGAACACAAAAGAAGTTATTGTGAAGAATGTGAGTAACCAAACAGTTGGGCCACAGTATTTTTTTCATACTATGGAAATCAATGGGGTCCATCAACTGTTTGGTTACCCATATTCTTCCAAATATCTTATTTTGTGTTCAGCAGAAGAAAAAAAATTCATACAGGTTTGGAACAACTTGAGGGTGAGTAAATGATGACAAAATTTCCTTTTGGGGTGAATTATCCCTTTAAGGGTGACTGAGAGTGATTTAATATTAAATTGTGATGAACAATAAAATCTAATTCAGAGTGCATCCAGTCAATTTTACAAATTCTACAATGTTACTGACAATACTTATACAAAACTTATGACAATAAAACTGACAATAAATTACAAAATATGTGGCATACATATGGCATATCTCTGGATAAATCTGCTTTGACAAAACAGTAATTTATACCTGTATAAAAAAAGTACTTTTGACATTAAAGAACAAATACTTTCCTTTCCATCAACTGAAGTAGGAAGGAAAGTGGCATATCTTTGTGGCAAAAAGCCCTTGAGCTAGAGGGAAAGAAGCTATAACTGTTGTAAGAGAGATAGAGAGGCTATGAAGGTGCAAAGGGTCAAGGGATCCTTAAGCAATGACAAGTCTATACTATCTCATCAAAGAGTCAAGATGCTGATGATGAAAGGTTGATTTGTGTCCACTTTCTATTAAACCTTGTTTGTTGCTTTGTAGATTTACGCAAATATCTTAAATCTATATCTAATATAAACATTTTTATCCTTTATTGTGTAATTTAATATTTATACTTAATATATCTATATGTATATAATATCTGTACATAATTATTCAGTGTGTTCAAGGTCTCTCAATTTACCTAATCTCCAACGAGAGCAGACTGACTATATCACTTTTTGTTGAGCAGTGTAGCAACTCATATTGTAATAACTGCGCATAATGTAAAAACTGCACATAGTGTAATAAGTATTACATTATTATTATAATAAAATGTTCATAATGTAAAAATTCTCAAAATGTAATGAAATCTTGAGCTCGTAATGTAATAACAATTTTTACATTATGAGAAAATTATTACATTATGAACTCACCAAAAACATGTCATATTTTCATTATTGTAAGTTTTTAAAACATAACAAATATTAGTATTCCCTTACAGTACTTTAAAAATCTAAAGCCAGTCTTAAACTACCTGTGAAATGCAACATTTAAATATTCATATTATTATTATTATTATATATTTATTAAACAATAATAATAATAATATTAATAATAATAATAATAGCATGAATATTTAAATCTGTTGCATTTTGCAGGTAGTTTAAGACTTGATTTTGATTTTTTTAAATGTACTGTAAGGGAATACTAATGTTTTTTATGTTTTAAAAGCTATTACAGTAATGAAAATATGACATGTTTTTGGTGAGTTTATAATGTAATAAATTTCTCATAATGTGATGAGCTCAAGATTTTATTACATTTTGAGTAAATTATTACATTATGAACATTTTATTACAGTAATAATGTAATACTTATTACATTATGTGCAGTTTTTACATTATGTGTAGTTATTACATTATGAGTTGCTACAAGCAGTCATATTTCAATAGCCTGATATTATATGTCGTCTTATAAACTCAAATTAGCTCAAAGGCATCCAAAAGTACATTTAAGTTCGTTTAGCCTCTTTTCCCCCATTCTCCCAAAGGTTTCAGACCGCTCGTATTCAGACAAGGCTTGTGTTCTCTGATGGTAAGTCATTACCTTGGTTGCCCAACACTTACTCCAGTGAATGGAAAGAACCATCTTACCTTCCCCTTTCCCTCACATTTGCTTGGCACGTTGTGGTTGTAGAAGAATCCTTTTACAGGCTATATATATATATTTTTTTTTTTTGCTTGCATATTCACTCTTCTGTTTTATGTGTCATTATCTAATAATTAGATACTCTCACATGGGAAATACATGGGAAAATCTCATATATATTCTCAACATATATCAACTGATGTCTTTTCGTCTTTACTAACAATTACTCGTTTTGCTGTGACCTAAACCTAAAACAAGGTTTTAGTCAAACAGTCTCTCTGCAATTACTCGTTCGTTCACTAGATGGCGTCAATGACTATTGCGAGCACTACACTAAGAGTTGTACACTTGAGTTTCATTCATGCTCTCACACAGTCGCTATTATTTTCGATGTTGTTTAGGTTGTAGCAAAGCAATCAACCAACCAACCAACACACACACACACACACACACACACACACACACACACACACACACACACACACACACACACATACAAATAACGTCCAAAATTGTTGGTCCCCACAACGTATAGGGAATAGTCTACCCGGACCACACACACACACGCGTGTTTAGCTAATTGGGGACATACCTCTATAGTTTTATATACAGTTAGTCTAACTAGCTTCTTAAAATCTATTGTTTTTATATTCAGCTAGTTTAGCTAGTTTATAATACCCCTAGTATTTATAAGTAACATGGTTATAAATATATAGACTATAACCTAACCCTGTAACCTTAACAGAAAACTTTCTGCATTTTTACAAATATGTATTTAACTTTATTTATTGTTATACTATTTTTATTATTATTATTATTTTTACAAATGATGACGTCCCCAAAATGAGGTTTTGTCAGATTTAGCTAAATTCTGGGTAGTAGGCTGAGGTAATATGGTTGAGTTACACACACACGCACGCACGCACGCACGCACACACACACACACAGGCCTATCTTTCCAATGCTTCGCAAGGCCACCTTGTGTCTTGTCATTTAGCATACACGTATGATTCTAGAACAACCTAGGCTTTAACCGTCTATTCAGTTCTTGCGTCAAACTTACCAGCGACCAGGGGTCATATGCGGAGTTTCACTTTTGTGCTTGGGGGGGCACCTTGGGGTAGAATTTATATTATTATAAATAATAATGATAATAATAATAAAGGAATTGAATAATTAAATGATTAAAAGGGATTTAAGGGAATAAATATATAAAAACGGTAAAATAAGTTCTAGGTCTAATTAGTGTAATGAATTATGCTAAGTTATGCAGCAAGTTTAGCTAAAATTGTGTTCAGCCTCCAAAGTAGGCTAAGTAGGCTACTTAACGAACATAGGCTATTCCTTATGGATAAAAGTAACAGTAAACGTTTTGGGGAAAATAACACGAATACAGGATGTGAACAAAACTCAACTATTTGATATCCCAAACAAGTGAAGATGTTTCATATGTCTTATTTGTGAAAATGTATCTGATCTACGGGCACAAAACAATTTGCACGACGCCCTGCGACCTGATTTGTCATATAAGAGACCTTGTCAACCAGGAATGTGTCATTTGTTATCATAACGAAACCTACACCTGTAGAGAAAAAGGAAAAAAATATTTTTGGCATTAGAAGAAACTTATTCTCTTGAACATTTTATTAATGAACATATAGGTAGCCTACATAACGCAGAGTTGATACTAGTTATGTATTTCCGATGAATATTCTAGGATTATATATGGAATTTAATAATGTGTTAACTATAGTCAGACTGCCTGTTAACATCAAACAATAAGCCTATTCGCTTTTATTTAAATTAGAAATCTACTGACATAAATCGTTTAATCACTCAGCATAAATGTTCCATGAATGTTTACATACACTAACATGACTATTTTTTTTTTTAGAAATATATAAATATTTATTATATAAAATATTTTTTCAAGCAAGGTGAATCTAAGAGCTACACAAATGCTAAATCCCGAAGAACAACATAAATAATAATTCTAAAATATGTATAATTGTTTTCATGATAATGCGTAATTTATTTATTTGTATCATTGTTCGTTCATTCACGTAGCCTACATGCCTATTCAATCATTTATGGAGTACGGGAGTCATGAATAGGCCTATCCAGTTCTGGTATTCAGGTTAGCCACAAGCCCAAAATATACATTTTTGGCCGAATTATATAAACAATGATAATATAAACAAATACATCTTTAAAGTCGGTGTAGCGAAATTTTTAGTCTTTCTATACCGAATTCCACTTGATTTACTGTCTTGAGTCAAACTCTACACAATGACATTTTAGTAGGCTATTAAAAAATTAGCGTAAATGAAAAATTAAATGGAAAAAAAGTTTTATAAGCTATCTAAAATAAAATATTTTAAATGTTAAAAAACGAAGGAAAGTCGTTTTTCACTCTTTCAACTTTAAAGCCAGGTATATGCCTATATAGCAGCTACAGTATAGGCCAACATATGCATATATAGCATACATATTTGTGACCAATACGCATGATTTATGAATGTATGAATGCACCAACAATTTTAAATAGTGTTATGTAACAAGAAGCGTTTCATTTTTATTCATCTATATAGCATAGCTTTCCACGAGACCGGACTATTTTGTCAGAACAAGCCTAAAAAAAAATGCAACTCTGTGGAAAAGTACAAAACTGTTGCATTTGGGAGCAAACAGAGCGAAAGAAAGAAAGAAAGAAAGAAAGAAAGAAAGAAAGAAAGAAAGAAAGAAAGAAAGAAAAGCAATGAGAGAGGTAGAATGAAGGAGACGGAATGCAACTAACACAAAACTGCAAGACTGTTAAACGTCATCTCCTCATAAACAAGCTTTCCAGCATTAACTCAGCGTATAAGATTGCATTTATAGCGTATTAGCCTCACTACCGAGAGAGCTTTTCTTTACATCTTATGCCCGAATTTTTTACGACTTCTCTTAAAGCATACAACACAAATGCAGCGTTATTCACTTGTTGATTTCTGAAAAGGACATGGTGGACATTAGCATATTGTAGGCTACTATAGCTCTTCTCTGGGGATACAAACCTTGGTTTGTTTTTTAAATGCTATACTGCAAAAAACTTGGTGTCTCGTATGGGCTACTCAAAATTTCTTGTTTGAAAGAAATAGATGATAATTGATAAAATAGAAGATAAATTGACTGTTGAAAACTAATGTGATCCCGCATACACTAACGCAATTAAGTACCAGATCAAATACTGTAAACATGTACGTTTATGAGAGTAAAAGACTAACATTTACATTTATGCATTTAGACGCTTTTATCCAGAGTGACTTACACCCTAACCCTGTAGGAAATAAAGAATCGATAGTGAAGCGATAGCCTATGAATCACATCAGCTCCTTTTTGGATGAGTGTGAACAGATTTGCTTACAACTGTTTGGTTATATTACGTATTGCGCACTTATAGACCCCTGAAGAACTGATTAGAGTGTTAATATCATGACTGATATTATATCATACTGAATGTTGAGCAGTTCGTGTTACGGCATTGTTAATAAAAGAAGTTTCCTGAATCCAAGTTTTTGCTAAATATTTTGATGTTGTGAAAGTATAAAAGTACTTAACCTGTTAAACTGTAAGATAATCTGGATTCCCATTTACTTCTATGAAGAAAATTACTATTTCACGATATCACATTTACAAAACAACTGAATGAACCAATACTAAATCTTTCACTGCGTAAATAATATTAATAATAAAAGCAAGAAAATACATAATAAAGTAAAAACAAGTAAAATTCCTCTACATCTCACAATTTAGTCGGTGGCCTATAGGAATAAAATCATCCCAATGTGCTGAGAAGGACTATTCTGGGTAGGTATATGTTGTACTCGGTAACAAGCATTGGTCAAATTTGACTATATTTTTATAACATCATTGCATTAACTGTTATAACCTCAGAAAATTATAACTTTTTTAAAAATTAATTTTAAAATTATAACTCCCAAAAGCTTAATTTTAAACTTGAATCAAGATCACAATGTAACTTTCGGTACCACCACGTGACCAAATGCATGTCATAGTAAACAGCCTCACACGATCAAATCTGGACACCTGCTCAACAAACCGTTGCACAGCATGTACAATAAAACCATTCAAACATTTTCTTTGCTCGGTAAATGCATCTTATTTTATTGTTAATATGAATGAAACTATGATGAGTTTGGAGTTTATTTTTTATTGATCCCAAAGGTTACATGCAGTCGCTTTCCAAAAGTAAAATACAAATGAAAATTAAGAGATGCCCCATAGTTGTTTGAAATGACGTGTTGGTATTAAAGCATTGCATTAAAAGAAATCCCATTAAAATGAAAAGATGGCCTTTAAAAAAAAAAAAAAAAAAAAAATGTAAACAAACGGAATATGCGACTGAGGATTCCTGGCTGGGTCAATTGCAATCTAAAATAATAACGATATCAAATAATGTTGATATCAACAATTAAGACGTTTTTAGCATGTTTATTAACAATAGATCGTGGCATTACATTCTAGAAAAATACCTCTATCAAGGCCCTCCATATCAGCTTTGCAAGTAGGTCATCCGACAAACATCCACAACTCTCTTTGTCCATTCCTTGTCTCATTTGTTTTTGTTTTATATGTGTCTGGAGATGTTTACGCTAAACGTTCACGTACAAGCGTCCTTTTGAAAGGGTCCACATGTTTAAGAGCCAAGGTCGACCAAGTTTGATGACATAGGGTTCAGTATAGTGTCGTGTAATGAATGGTGGTGATGCACGGAATCAGCACTAGGTACTGGGATGGCGCTGGGACCAGGCGGAGGTGCGAGGCCGTGTAGGGACTGAAGTCCGGCGTTTGACGTGAGGAGCAAGGCCGGGCTTGACGAGGTGTGATCTGGGGTACCAGACGGCGTTTTGTCGTCGTCCGAGCTTCCTAAAATAGTCTTATTTCCATTCATGGAAGACGTCAATGGGTTGTGACTGTTTGTGTTCGAGTTCTCAGTATTCTCCCTGTGAAAAATGAAAATGTAGAGTTAGGGTTAGAGCTATACATCCGACAACTTTAGTATTCAAAACTATAGGCTATAATTAACATTTATGTCTATGACATTGCAGAATCAACTAATTACCTAACTAAACAAATAACACATCTTATTCTTATAATAATAATAATAAAGTGTCATAATTACTCTTAAATTCATAGTTATAATTCAAAAACAACAATTAATAGTATTATAATTGAAGACAGCGGGTTGGTTGTGAAATATTATATTAGAAATACTTTGTTAGGAAAAGCTTATTAAAATTAAGAACATTTAGGAACATTTAAAAAAATGCCCATGAATTAGGGTATAAAATACAGAATATACTCCTTGACATAGAAATATAGTGTGTCTGTGTCAATCATTTATTCTAATTCGTGTCGATATGAATAATTTACAACCAAAACGTTCAAGCATATTAGCGAGCTAATGCAGGAAAACGTGATTTACAGGCCCTAATCATTTATTAATAACGTCTAAGCTACGAACAGTGTCAGCTACTGATTTATCTAAATTCTCAATCACAACATGTCAAGTAAAGGTTCTTTCATAAAGTATTAATTAAGGATAAAGTATCGGGAAACGTACGAGATATTTTAATGGTTTACACTGTGGTTTCAACTTGACTACCTCGCCTGCGGGTGAAACTAGACACCCGTTTAGAAAGAGTATGCAACTGCACACATTCTAAACAAGAATACGTACAGATAACTCTTACAATTCGAAAAACATTCCCATTAATTAACATTGGACTACTTCCCCTAAAGTTAGATTGCACCATAATACACACGCTATACGCTTTTTTGTGTCATTTTTAGAAACGGATAAAATATGTCGTTTAAGAAAAGTAGGCCTGTTGTTAAAAATGGTAGGATATTAATAAATAACTTTATATAAAGTAACATTAACAGAACTACAGAACGGATGACATTTGTAGTGACTATCCATCTATCTACGGGAATTTTCTTTTATGCAAGTTTCTTATATGATGTTTATAGCTACTCGCCACTGGCTTAATTTCACGGCATGAATGAATGCATTCCATGTAAAGAATGATTTCTAATTACGTTTAAACACATAGGCCTACTAATAATAAACAGTTATTTGGCTACAGACTGTAGACCCGTACCTTTCTTTAGCCTCCGCTGCTCGGTCGCGTTGACGTCTGTTTTTAAACCAGTTACTGACTTGTGTTGTTGTCAGCCCCGTTGCCTCTGCTAGTTCCCTCTTCTCCCGCGGGGAAGGGTATGGGTTATGGGTGTACCATTCCCGCAGCACGCTCCTGCTCTTTTCTTTAAAGCAGTAACTTGTCTCCTCGCCGTCCCAAATTGAGCGGGGTAGCGGAAACTTTCTTCGGACGCGATATTTCCCAACAGCCCCAAGAGGGCGGCCCCGGAGCTTCTCAGCCTCGATATAATGCGCTTTGAGCCACAACTGCTGCAACTTCGGATGGTTGTGTGGAGAGAACTGGTGGCTCTCGAGAATCTTATAAAGCTCTCTGAAATTTCCCCTATGAAAAGCGACCACAGCTTTTGCTTTGAGCACACTCTCGTTCTTGTGGAGATGTTCGCAAGCCGGCAGAGACCACAAAAAGCGCCCGAGACGTTCAATGTTTCCACCCTGCTGAAGGACCTCGCAGACGCACGCCACTTGCTCTTGCGTAAAGCCGAATGTTGGAAGCATAGACATGGTTTGTCACGAATAAACGTCCACTTTTTGTACTTATGTCTATTTTACCGATGACAGCGACAGTTCTTCACTAGATTTAAAGTAAACCCCTGGGAGGCAAAAATTTAGGACGACTTCTCAAGTAGACGAAATCAAATCCCACTCCTGGCGAAGACAGGCACAAAACTTTAGATCCGTTCAAGCAAGCATAACACACCGTATATCCATCTAAAGCACACGAGAGAAAGTTGTTCCTCCTGCGCGAGTCTCTCGCCACCTCTTCTATGTCGTTTCAGCATAACGCACTCCCGAAGAAGGACCTCGCTCTCTTGTTTTAATAATATTATTCTAAGCTGGCAAGAAAAGCGATTATGTGAACTGTGATTGGTTGGTTATCTGACCCGGGGATGATGAGGATAAGACAATAGTTTTAGTCAAATTATTTGCCATGGTTACGCTGTCATTCAAGGTAACCTGATATGCTTTGAGGTGGCTCCTTGGGCTGGCTGACTGATTATTCCCTTCATTTAGAGCCCGCCCACCGACATCGAAATATAGCCTCGACTTTGCCTGTATATTACATTTTTTACCCGGGGTTTGACAGACACTTCTAGCAACCAAAGAGCGCTGGTCTGTGGGGTAGTGAGGTAGCAGCAGTCGAGATGAGAGCGCCAGAGCAGAATTGCGCTCCAGACGCTCTCCAAACCAAAGACCCGGAGTACATAAGTGAGTGACCATAAGCAGACAACCCACCCTGCCTATGCAAACCTTTCACTTTGTAACTTGTCGATCACACCAAAACTTTTTCAACGTTTGGGGAACTCTCAGAAACCATACACAATGTTTCTCTAATTCTTTTGCAGTACATTATTATTACTGCCATCAAATGTAATTAAAGAAAATCACAATATGGCACAATCGTGTTTTTGCAAGCACGTTCGGCCTACATTTATCTAGCCTATTTTCTTTCTATTCAATTCAGTAGCTATTTAATCGGACCACTTGTCCTCTGTTATGCATTATTTAGCAGTTGTTGAGGATAAACAAGGGGGTATGTTTCTCCATGCATGTGCACACGCGTGGATGCCAGGCATTATGGCTCGAGTGGAACATGGTTGGAGGGCGTTTTAAGAATAGAGCGGTTCTCAAGGATACACGTTAGAATGAACAACGATTGGTTATCATAGGGATAGGAAACACTGCGAGGGACGTTTGTGCCGGTAAGACAACTCAGATTCATTGAAAATGCTGTTGACTAAAGTTCATCGAAGTAATAACAAGATGTTCATGTATATTATATTTATATTTATTATGAACCAAGGCTATAGAACATTGTTTTTCTTCAAACATATCTAGCGAAAGTACAGCTCCGAGAGGCGCATCTTTTAATGATGCCTGTTACGCACACCATTATTGGCATATCATCAGTCACTGTCTGTAGACTGAACTTTAACTCACCGTGTACCGTGGCATAGAAACAAAGTTCTGCTTTCATCACGAACACTCTGATTTCAACTCAATGGTACTTGAGCCCACAAGAAAGTTTAGCAAAATCACATATTACATGAAATAAAAAGCTGACACTGTTGGGACATGTTATAAAGAAGAGAGAAAATTGCTTAGTTTAAGGTCTAGTGTCTTTGCAGTTTTTATCCGTTATGCACTGGTGCAGCGAAGGCCTGTGATGTGGCTTGTTAGTGAAAAAAACTTCAGAACTTGCATAGCATATTATTCACAACACGTCAAAGCATGTAACATTCTCTGGGATTAATATCGTGGAAAGATTACAACGCTAAAATTCCCATTCACCCTTTTAACTAATGGTTCTAAATATCTACTGCACGTTTGATGCAAGTTCTGACGAATAAATGATGAAATAATTACACAAGTAATCAATGTTTCTGACGCATTTTTGAAGAGACATTCATTTACATTTACATTCTTATGATCTGACGAATCAAGAAATCTAGCATCTACTTAATTCAATAGTTTACACATTTAACAACAATTATTATTATTATTACACAAAATATAATTAGGTATAAAATTAGTTAAAGCGACAGAACAATCCTAAAATCTACACTCAGAAGATTACAGCTAAAATTATTCTGTACATGTACACAATTTTACGCAGTGTAAATGACTGTTGTTGATCTTGTGATAAGTAAATAAATAAATAAAAGCAAAGCTATTAATGCCAACCTCGGAGAGACAGCCACTGCCCTTGGAAATTGATATTAATGTATGGCGCCTAAATTGCACTTTGCTGCGAGTAAACATTTCATGTGTTACTTTGATCTCCATACTTGATATTCTATGTGGATCATTCCCTGGACACTGAAACTATATAATATATCTGATTTGCAGGATTGTTGATTGCATGAATGTAGGGCTATTGCACCAATTGATGCTGATTTACATAAAATGATAATCTATAAAACACAGTTATAGATAAAGGCTATATTCGGTGATAGTCACAGAACTTTTGTCCATTTGTGACATGTGATGAAACTATAACAGTACAGTGAAGCAATGGATACACACATTGAATGGATTTTTTTTTTTTTTGGTGGGGGGGGGTGGGATGTCAATGACAGGCCAAAATCAAGGTACTCGTCTCGCCTTGACACTGTTTGTAAACGGCTTGTTTCCACGGATCATTTTGATCAGAACTTCGAAGGACCTGCGCTGCTCGTCTGCATGGTGATTATTACAATGCTGATGAATGGGGATCGCGTTTCGTCTAATAGCCGCCCCCTGTTTTGACAACCTCCCACAGCTAACCGGAGAGCGCGCAGCCGCGACCTCCACTAATTGGACTGATTATTGCAAGATGTTTTTTCCTCTCTGGAAAGCGCAGGGTGGCGGCAGTGCGCGGCTGCTCCGTGGCTTGCACCACAAGACCTGATGAGTTACATTCTTTCAGACATGTCATGTTAAGCGGGAATAGAAAGAATTAAACCCAGACGTGTGGTGTCAATGTGCGGTTCAGTGGAAGAAAAACAAGACACCCATCGTAATTAAATATTGAAATATATTAACGCAAGTTGCATTTAATAATACCCTAATAATAATAATAACAACAAACACCTAGTCCATATAAGTGTGCATAATGCTATCAATCATGATACAGGAAGCCCTGTAACACTTTCCAATGTACTTCTAATCAAAACGGGAGAATTTATAGGCCTATTTGACACAATATAGTGAAAATGACTAAAACACGTGCATACGTCTGTTATGTTTTCAGAATTGTATGTATTTGTTTTATATATATCTGAGCTTTTTTTGCTGTTTGTAAATAAATATGTTTTCTATGTTTACCCTTTTAAATTATCATGCTTAAAATGTTAGGTTGTGTGTATGGAACATAATTATTTTGAACTTGCATTTGATGATCACGATGCATTAATGCACAAAAAACTTTTGCGTAACTATATCAGTACAGCAGTTTACTTGCCATTAATTTTAGAGTTTGTTGATAAATAGGCTACTAGATTTCAAAACTAGATAAATATTGGTATTTTATATCTAAGTTTGAGACATAGCCCAAAACATAAATCGAAACATAAATGTTACAACACACACCTCCTATTAAACATATTAAAGCTCACAATTAATGTACATTTGATTCGGTAACGAAATTTGTTATATGCGATACTTGTGTATTGTAAGCCGATGAGACCCTTTATAAAGAACGATGATGTTGCCCTTTATGCAACAAGTGCGTTTCTTAAAATGTGGCGGCTTATTGGTGATGTATGCAACACATTTGACCCTTTCTGACTGTTCCCGTAGCATACACTTGACTAGCTTTTGTCTTTGTCTCTGGAACTATTAGAAATGTGTCTGTTTATTGGTGCACAACTTATTGTGACGTGCCCGACTGGCTGTGTTTTCCCAGGAGACGCGCGTGACATGTGGCGTCTTCTGAACGGTGGCATTGGTTGTCTCTCTGATTAGTTTGAAACGCCAGATGCGCCAGTACGCTCAACTCAAGAATGCAGAGATACAAAATTAAAGATTAGCTCAAAATAATATCAAAGTTAATTCGTTATGAAAATATCAGTAATGATGCATGATAGCAATAATGAGCACGGTAGCGGAGAAAATAGATGCATAAAAGTTTTTAATAAATAAATTAAAATCCTCTGAATGTCAATTATAATTATTGGAGCATACAAGTGAAATAAATGGCAAGGCGGCTAATTTTTAGATGAAACAACAACAAAAAATGTCAAACCAGGTAAATTCAATGCTGACATTTCTCTCGATATAGTAGTAGGTACTATATGCATTTAAGAAAGAATCGAAAATTAAAAATTACCATTTAGTCTATAATTTGTCATTTATAGTATTATAAAGATGAATTATAGAAAATTAATAGAAAAGTATTTAAGGAATCTCACTGCTTGGGTCATGTGTGTGCAAAAATAAAATTTTTCTGAAGCTTTTATTTTATTTTTTTTAATGTTGTGGTATGAAGCATGATAGTTTTAGGTCTCTAAGGACCATCGCTATGATTACTGTAACATTACTGTGATTACTATAAAACATAATCAGAAAGTTGTGCAGATATATTCTGTGATTTACCATGGATTACATTCTAATGTTAGATATTTTCCCAAATGCATCTAATTCAATTATGTCATGTGCTTGATGAAATTACCCAGATATGGCATTTTAAAAGCAATCATATATCAATTTCTGCAACTATAATAAAGTTTTTTTGTCTGTTTAGGATAAAAACTGCTGTATTTGTAGAAGGCAATATGAAATCACATATCGTAAAGATTATATAGCAATTGTTTGCATTTCGGTTAGATGTGTGTACAAACGTTTACATATTGTTGGCTCTTGGTACATGACTACGATTTCACACAGACCTTCAGGTTAAGGAAATGCCTGTAAAATGCTAATCTTTATCTATGATTGAACATTTACAATGTGACTGATGCTATTTGTATTTTACTACTGCCTCACAATTGCATAGTAGCAAGAATATAATCAGATTCAGCATATACACCATTTAAATGAATGTTCATATCTAGAATTTAATTTATAGTTATTTTTAGCTTATACATACTTCTCTGTCTTTAAAGTGGAAAATGTGATAAAACAAATGACTGGAAAATATATTGAATAAAATGGTGAACTAATAGTGTGATCAGTGAGATGTATTACACTGAGTTTTGACAGGACTGGACGTTTGAAATGTGGCTGTTGGTTGATGTCGAGAGGAGGCTTTTTCCAGAGATCTTTTTTTTCTTTTTTAAAGTTTGAATATAACTGCTTTTGAAGAGTATGAACATATGTTCATATTACTTGCCTCTGAGTTTTCCATTGTTTCGCACTTCTCCAGGTCAGCATTAGTTTCTATCAACACCAAGGTCACTGAAAGCAAGAAAGATCTGATGGCTGCTGTTTTGCACTTGTAGACAAAATAGGTGAAAAACAGGATATGCAAGTATTTCATGCACTTCTTGTGTGTTATGGCATTACTTTAACCTATGTGCATCTTTTATCACTTGCCAATACCTGGTTAATATACCACTTACCAATACCTTAATATAAGAAATATAAATTAAAATATAAGAGAGACAAGAGCACAATAAAGCTGTCTGAGGCAATAAAGCATATTAGACTATAATGATGAGCAAAAAGAAAAACTTTCTTTTAAACTTTCTTAATGTGAGTTTTTATTTTCCATGATGTCAGCAAGAAAAAAAAAACACATTAGTTATCACTCGGAAAATAATTTAGAGTTTAAAAATTAAATATAATACGATTTGCTTATTAAAGCCACCTCCTTTTCTGAACATAGAATTAAATAAACTATTGAAATACTCTGTGTTTGCCAATGTTAAAGTAAAGTGTCAGAAAAAGAACACTGTCTTAGTTAAATTAATTAAATATCTCTGATTACATTGCATGTATGACTGGGTACATGAAATGCAACCCAATCTTATATAGTGAAAAATGTCTGATAATATTTTTATACACACCATAACATCATATGCAACAGCATGTTTGCATGTATTTATTCCTAAAAAATTAAGCACAACACACCTACTAATTTACTCCTATTAAATATATATTTTAAAAATGGATACATGCAGCCTGTCTAAATATACAAAACATACAAGACTTAAGATATAGGCCTACTTCAGTGTTTGTATTTGCTTATAATAATATCAATCATGTGTAGTTTTCACAAGTATGTCTTTTGGAAGCAGGTGTGTGTGTGTGTGATCCTGGTAAACCCTACGTTATGGGGACCCTATGGGAAATGTCCCCACAAGGATAGTAATACCAGACACTTTTGACCTATGGGGAAATTTGTTTGGTTCCCATGAGGAAAACAGCTTATAAATCTTACAGAATTAGGTTTTTTGAAAATGTAAAAATGCAGACAGTTCTCTGTGAGGTTTGTGTTTAGGGGACAGGATATACCGTTTGTACAGTATAGAAACCATTATGTCTATGGAAAATCCCCAAAAAATCATGGAAACGTGTGTGTGGATGTTCTAGGGGAGGGTCTTCTTAGGGACAGTGGAATTACTGTCAATTGAATACAAATTGCAATACTACCATCAGTCTAGGCCACCCACAGACTCATGCACACACTCAAATACACAGCGCTGATGGATGGCTACATGTGTCCATTCCAAAGGAGAAAGTCAATCCATAATGTTTCAGACACTTAGTTATCATTCTCCCCAAACTAGACCTAACTGGAACTTTGCCTGTAATCATGGATATGATCACAACTTTCAAAAAAAAAATTTTGTGCAAAAGTTTTATCAGATTTTTATTTTTGTTTAATCTGAAAATGTCAAATATACAGACTGAATTTCACAAAACTGTATAGACATAAACCAAATACTCAGCCTTTGCAAGCCTTAGTCTTTTCTCCATAAAAAAGCAAAACTGGTACACGGTAGATACAATGTCTTGTTGGATTGTTTATATTGTTAATGTGATAAATATTACCATGGTTTATATAGTAACTGTTCATTTCATCCGAGTGCAAAATTAAGACATTTGTTAGTGGTTGGTACACAGACCGTGCAACTATACTGCCCTCTTTGTTAGTTATTTTGCAATCACAACCTGGAAAAAAAAAATCACTGATTTCACTGGTGATTTCTATTGTGTTTTGTATTTGAGATCAAATTTATAAGAAATTTACATTTCAGACTACACAACGATAGTGTCAAAACATTGTCAAACGTTGGTGACAGATTTTATAAAATGCTTGATTTCCTCCATTTTTGTTTTCCATTTTGTTTTCCATCAGATGGCAACTTAATCCAACCAATTCAAACATGTCATAAAGACAACGCAGCTACATTGTTCTGCTGGAAGAGAACAATTTATATTTATATACACCATGTCTGAAAGTAACAATGAAACAAATGCAGTCATGCATTACTAAGCACAGTAGCACAGATACTGTGCAGGACAGCAACAACTTGGCCATCATAATTCATGAGTGTGTATGTGGCAGCTGGAGCAGACGTTCGGACAAGTGTCCTCAGCAGTCACGCATTAAAGAGGACTTTACACCCACAGGTCAGGGCAGATAAAAGACTTGATGATTGTAAGATGGTGCACAGTAAGAAAGAAGTGTCTGTATATGTTACAGATGATGAAGAGAGAGTGAACAGCTGGCCTTACACATAATATATTCTTTAATTACTCCATTTGAATTTATTTTAATAATGTATTTAACATAAATGTAATCATTTTGTGAGCCTCCACAAAAGAGAGGCGTTTGAGAAAAGACATATGTGTCTGTTGTGAAAAAGAGCAACAAATGTCTAATTTGAATATGATATTCAAAATTAATTTAATAATACCTGCACAATTTATCTCAAGTAAAAATTATGGACCCACTTTATATTAGGTGGCCTTAACTACTAACATTTAAATTAATAATTTGATACAATGCACTTGTTGTGTACATACATGTTTTTACATTGTACTTACATTTAAAAAAAATACCTGCATGTAATTACATCTGTAATTAATTTCTGTAGTTACATTTATAATTACACTGTTGACACTTCCCTTACACCTAACCCTACCCTTAAACTTACCCATACCACCACACCTGTCCCTAACTTTACCCATATCCCACCTCAATATCAGCAAAAGTGTTTTGCAATACAATATGAACACAATAAGTACATTGTACTTATTTTTTGATGTAAGTACCTAGTAGTTAAGGCCACCTAATATAAAGTGGGACCAAAATAATTTATTTACCAATATTATTTATCACCCACACATGAAAATCTTCACTGTATGAAACATTCCTAATTGAATAATTAAAGGGATAGTCACCCAAAAATGAAAATTCTGTCACCATTTACTCACCCGCAAGTTGTTCCAAACTTGCATTTAAAATTTACCTGTATTTAAACCTGTATGTAATTTCTTCTGCTGAACACAAAATATGATACTTTGAAGAATGTTGCTAGTTACTAGTATGAGAAAAAAAATACTATGGAAGTCAATGGGGTCCCATCAACAAAATATCTTCTTTTATGTTCCGCAGAAGAAAGAAATTCATACAGGTTTGGAACAACTTGAGGGTGAGAAAGTGATGACAGGGTGAAGACTCATTTTTGGGCGAACTATCCCTTTAAATTATGTAAATGATGTCGGGATTTTAATTTTTGGGTGAACTATCCCTTTAAGATAAAGCCTGTGGAGTTATTTATGTTCCTGTATGAAGCTATGACCGAGTATCAACTACAAGCATATAAAAAAATGAAAGGAGAGCATTTGGATATTTATTGTTGCCCAGCATGCTTATGGCTTCCTGCAGACCCCTGCCTGAGTCTCACCTGAGGGAGAGGGGAACGGGGGTCATGATTTTGGTCTGCCGGCCAGCCGTGGCCCACGCTGATATAGAGACACTAAGCCAAAGCCATATTTACATCAACTACAGTAATATTATCAATAAAATCAGAAAGAAAGGCACCTTGCAGTAACTCAGTCCAGACAAGTGTCTAAGCAGCTGTTCAGAGGCTTCCTGGCGTCCTGTGAAGGACTGGAGGGGGAAGGTTTGGTCTGCACAGGAGATGTACAGTTACAGCACAGAGTTCAGAGGCCTATAGGTTAAAGGGATAGTTCACCCAAAAATGAAAATTCAGTCATCCTTTACTCACCCTTAAGTCATTCCGAATCTGTATGATTTTCTTTTTTCTGCAGAACATAAAATTTGTCCATACAATGAAAGTCAATAGGGTCCAATGTTGTTTTAAACCCCATTTGAACAAAAAGAGTTAAAATGTTCCTTAAAGGGATAGTTCACCCAAAAATGAAAATTAGCCCATGATTTACTCACCCTCAAGCCATCCTAGGTATGTATGACATTCTTCTTTTAGATGAATACAATCGGAGTTCTATTAAAAAATGTCCTGGCTAATCCAAGCTTTATAATGGCAGTGAATGGCTGTTTCTGTTTTGAAGTCCATAAAAGTGCATCTATCCATCATAAACATACTCCACACACCTCCAGTCCAGGGGGTTAATAAAGGCCTTCTGAAGCGAAGAGATGCGTTTGGTGTAAGAAAAATATCCATATTTAAAACATTACAAACCGTAATCTCTGACTTCCGCTAACTGTCGTACGCGCGTTCACGAGAGACTGGCGTTTCAGCGTATGACGTAGAATATGCTAGTTCTCGCGAGAACCAAGTTTTGTTTTGCTCTATCCTCAGCGCTTCCGCATTCGTCACCGGAACTTACACTACGCCTGTGTCCTACGTCATACGCTGGAACGCCAGTCTATCGTGAATGACAGTTAGCGGAAGTTAGAGATTACGGTTTGTAAAGTTTTAAATATGGATATTTTTCTTACACAAACGCATCGCTTCACTTCAGAAGGCTATTATTAACCCCCCGGAGCCGCGTGGAACACTTTTATGATGGATAGATGCACTTTTACGGACTTCAAAACAGAAACAGCCATTCACTGCCATTATAAACCTTGGAAGAGCCAGGACATTTTTTAATATAACCCCGATTGTATTCGTCTGAAAGAAGAAAGTCATATACACCTAGGATTGCTTGAGGGTGAGTAAATCATGGGCTAATTTTCATTTTTGGGTGAACTATCCCTTTAAAATATCTTATTTTATTTTCCAGAGATGCATTGAACAACATGAGGAATGAGTAAATGAGAGAATTTTCATTTTTGCGTGATCTATCCCTTTAACAATATATGGCTTTCACAGTTGTGTGGATACTATATACTAAACATCAATATTGACCTCTAGAGACACTATGGCTTTGATTTCAGTGCCTGTAGTAAGCAACACCTCACAGAACTGTTGAGTCGGCAGATTACAAGCTATAACCAATACTGGTATCGACATGTCTGTATTTGTTGCGATAACCTCACAGTCATGATGAGGTTGACCTTTAATATGATACGAATATATGAAATGGATGTCTACTGCTTCCTGATTAGGTTCTGAGAAGAACTTTAATATTCAGAAAGGGAAGTGACTGGTACTGGCTAAATTTTAGGGCCTCTAATGGCCAATAAAGCTGGATGTTCCTCTCCCACCACTGCAGTAAAACACAAAGGTGAAATTATTGAGAGTTAGTACATTCTTGTGTCTTTTAGAGGGTCAAAGGGGTTCAGAGTCAACATGCCTATAGAACACATGTCTTCATCGTAACCCTTGACAAAAATCACTTTTCGAAAACTAGAAGTATGCAGACAGAGTGCAGGCCCGCACATTATAACAATATATACACACCCAGCCGTGTACGTGGGGCTGTGGCGTTTCCCAGCTGACCTCTCGGTTACAGGCCAGATGCTTTCCGCATTCGTCCTGTTCTCCAGTTCCATCCTGATATTTCCTCTCCCAGTGTTTGAATAATAATCCTAAAGCGACCAGAAAATTAACATTCGCTTTCCATCAAATGACTTCCACAGTTCCCTTTTTAAAAATGCACAGTTCGCAAGCAGTCTAACTTTAGCAACACTTCAACAGTATGAGAGTGGGAGGGGGGGCGTTGGGTTCATTAACGTTCCTCTGAGCGAGAAGGGTACTGTCCTTCTAATGGTTTCTTTGGATGCCATATGTCCTTTATGTCAGCTAAGATTCTACAGTTACAGTTCAGGTTAGTGTGAAAGACAGACAAGTTGTATAATATGAGGCCTTGGGGCTTTTTAAGCAGATCTCCCCATCTTGCATTACCATCAATAAATCCAACCCTGCAATAGTGCTGACATAAATTAGGGGCCTTGTTCTCCTGTAACTGTACTTCCAAAGGTGTCATTGTTCAGAGCCGCATTAGCAACCTTCTGCGCAGCCTTGCAGTTCCGCAATTAAACGGCCACTTCTTCAACAAATGCCTCGTCTTCTTGGGTCACTGATAGCGAAAGGCCCTTAAACTTTATATTCCCTGATGGAGCGGAAAAGCAAACACAACATTGGAGTTTGATGCTTTGGCCAACTCATTAAAGCTTGATTCTTTTCAAGGGGCGAAAGAGTGTTTATTGCAGTCGTGGGCATTTGTAGCATCAAGGGTGTTATTTCGTGGCCTGGTGCTGTTTTCGTGAGCTTGTAAATGCCTATAGATACAAGGGTACTAATTTGTGCTTTACATAAAAAAACATTAATATGCCTTACAATTATTTTCCTTGAGATTACATCTTCAAAATACCAATATTATCCATCTACAATCATGTGATTACAGCAAGATAGGAATACAAATTATGTAAATATGTAAAAAAAAAAAAAAAAAAAAAAAAAAAAAAAAAAAATACAGGACTGTTTACAGTGTCAGTACCATCAATTACACAATAGATTTTTAGACTAAAGAACTGAGCCATTATCAATAATATCAATTATTAGTATCATTATCAATATCAATAATATCCATAATTAAATCAACGTGGATTGATAAATTACAGCCCCCCCAAAAAATCAAATTGCATTTTTAATTCAAACAATAATACAAATGTATTATTATAAATTATTATAATTATTATGTTGAGTAAAGAATAAAGAATTGAGCTGTAAATAGTGGTTTCTTTGAAGTGTCCTTTCTGGAAATAAGCACTTAAAGCCTGTCTTTTGGATCAGCAGATTTGTAGTTTTTGTCCGGTCTAATCTAGTCACTAATTCAATCATTCAGGACTGCTTGGAAGAGGAAAGGAAGACATTGACTTAGTTGAGAAAAGCGTAAATGGAGGGTTATGTAAGTCAATACTAATTTAATGAAGACAGGCCTTCACCTGTTTTTCACCTTTTAAATTCGCCACAGCTTTCAATGCTGCATTTATTAAAGACAGGATCTATTTTGTTTCCTTGATTTGCACATTTTAAAAAGACAACATTTTGCAAGACTCTCTGCATACAGAAGGGCTTGTTCTGTCAGGGCTTGTTCTGTGAGCTGCGAAAGGCCTCGGTGCAGGTTAGACAGAGTGAGAACCGGTCTTTGAGTGAGGCCTCCAAGAGAAATAAAAAAAACACCCACTCCTCATGCTTTCGGTCAAACATAGGTTCAGCAGAGAGGAGGCTGGCACCTTGCCCAGCAAAAAGCTCAAGCGACTCGCTCCATCAGGTTATCAGAGGCGACCGCCACACTAAACAAGTCACCGGGCACAGGAAGTACCAGATGGTGGAGGGTAGGAAGGCGAGTAACACAGAGCCGATCACAGAAAAGGTCAGGAAGTGAATGAAGGAACAGGAAATGACACTGGATCTTCTTTTCGAGCATCTGTATTTTTTTTCAGTGGCTGCAAACGAAGCTTCGCGGCCTTTTCCGTTGAGTGACAGGCACGCGGAGGAAAGCTGACATTGTTGAAGTATGAATTTCACCGTTTGTGTTTTTTGCAAAACACTAAGTCAGATCAGTCTCTCTTGATTGGCAAGAGGGGCTTGTCCTGCAGTCGACCTGCCGGCAGAATAGGGGGGTTTTATTGGCGAGTCAAGTTCAATTTATAAAAGCTGTTCAACTTAATTCATAGGATCTCATTCCAAAAACATGCAAGTTATACACTTTATGACACATAATACTTACTATTGCAACTTTCACACGTAAAAGACCTGAATAATGCAAATTTATAACAAACGATTCTTTTACTTAGTAAGCATCTAATATAGGAACAGACATGCAGTACATAGAAATGCACATTTCACATGAATTGAGAGCAGAGCGAAGCGTGAGAGAGAGCTAAAGAGATGTTCTGTGTCTGGTCTTGATCCTGGCCTAAAGGAGTTCCTCCTCCTGCCCTCTCTGAGCAGGCTAAAGAGCTCAGAGCTGTTGTGACATCTCAGTGATTGATAGGTAAAATAAGAGCCATCCTGTAATAAAAGCAAAGTCCATGCAACAAAAGGCAGGATTTTAAAATCCTAAGTCAATACAGAACATTGATCCCACTAGAGGGACAGCAAAGGAAAAAGAGGATAAACCCTGAAAAAAAAAAAAAAAAAAAATCTGTCATGAAAGAAAGAATGAAGTATTACGTGAATAGTCGGTTTATGTGAGTTGGTCATCTGGATAATAGACGGAGCACGGCAGAATCACGCTGACCAGATATTCTATAACCCTTGGACTATAAAATCCAGGTCTGGAATCAATCTGCGATTTTATAGCCGCCCTGTTTCTGCTCTCTGTTGTTTTATCAGTGAAAGGATGATACATTTTTGAGCTCTACCTGCTCACATTCACTTTACCAGAGTGCTGAAATGCTACAGCGGTAATAAATAGCGGCCGTAGCTTTAGGGCCTGTCATCAGCGTTCAGTCTGGTCTCTAGGAGTTCACTGGTTCAAAAACAGTTTTGACCACTGCAAAGACATAAAAGAAGTTGGATTTTACCCATTCATCCATTGCACAGCATACATATCTACTCAGAAGACTTCACATGCACAGGAACCGCTGACCATTATCGTCACATTCTTTCTCAGACTGTCTCGGCCTATGAATTGTGAATCACGTCTCGACTGCTCAGTTAAACAAGTATGACAACACCTACACGGCGTTAGAATCTATGTAACAGCAACCTGCGATCAATGAAGCAGACCTGCTCCTGGTTGTGGTTTTTAACCGCAGAATCACAAAAGCACACACATGCACGCACCCACACCGGTGTCTCATTGTTACTTAGTCACTCGTGCGGTTTGCTTAATTAAAGCTGAACTGCGGGAATGTCCCCGCAATGCAGAGAAAAAGCACTCTTCTCTCTTCTGCTCATCTCTGTCTTTTATCAACCTGTTCAGAAAGTCTTTAATAGCACTCAACAAATAAATTGGAGATGAAGACCAGAACATATATATAATACACTTTCAGACACACAGCTGTATTTCATGTTTCATATTTCCTGATGTCCTCATGACTTTTGACAATATAAACTAGGTTAGCACTTTACTTCGATAGTCCACTTTAGACATTCTACTAACTATAAGTAACTTTGCAACTACATGTCAACTAACACTATTATAATTAGTAGACTGTCTGCTTAATATTTGCTAACACTTTATTTTGATGGTCCGCCAACAGACATTCTACTGACTATAAGTAACTTTTCAAGTACGTTAATTTACTAACCCTAACTGTAACCTAACGGTCTACTAATACTCTAATGAGAGTTAGTTGACATGTAGGTGCAAATTAATGAGAGTTAGTTGACACATAGACCCTGTTTACCTGATGTGTTTTGGTCGATTGGATCACAATTGGACAACGCTAAATACAGGTGTAAACGGGGTCTAAAACGTTTTGAGCTTGTCCACTTTCGACCACTTCCAGAAGTAGTCGAAAACGCATTCGACCGGATTGCTTTCGTAGTGTAAACGCTTATGTGGTCAAATGTGTTTGAACAGCCGCAAATGACTACCTACTCTCCGCCTACTGACCTAACGCGTAAACATTATGGGAAGTACGCTAGCCAGACGGGATTGAAACTTTGTCAGACCCAAGTTTCGATTGAAAACGAAAAACATACCAAGCACAATGTTCTCTCACCATTCCTGATTTCTAACAAGCAATCACCACGTACAGTGTGGTCTTGTGGCTATCAGAGAAGGAATGAAAGATGATGCTCTCCATGTGTTTTCCCGTCATCTCCGGGTGTGCGTTTATATGTAAATAGCTTGAGCTTATTTTGTCCATTAGTTTGAAGGCTCTGAAAAAAACCTATACATTTACCTGCCAATAGAACCTTGCCACGAAGAAATCAGTACAGAAGTGGTTGAAAGTGGATAAAAGAGAAGGTTTAAAACAGGTGTAAACGGGTATGTGACTGCCTCGTCTGCTTGTGATCCGATCGACCGAAACGCATCTTAATACCAGGTGTAAACAGGGCCCTAGTTGCGAAGTTACTTACTGTATAGTTAGTGGCATGTCTAAAGTGGACTATCGAAATATAGTGCATCCCATACTAGTCAACAAAAGTAAAACTGAATTATGGCTCACAGTATTCAGCTCATCTCGATGTTGGAATGATAAAAACCTTTTTCATTTTATCACTACAGCTACTCTCAATCTCTTTTTGGTCTCCCTATCTCTTTTTACCATTGCTGCTCTAGTTCATTCAACACAAGGGTCAACCTACAGCTTGTCTGGTGGTAAATGTTATCTTATCAGCTCATGTTCAGTTTGAGTGACCAACTCAGTGGGTGGACTGAAGTATTTGTAAAGTGATCAGAGCAACAGAGTTCTAGTTCACAGAGATAACAGGCCATCTGCTGCTCATCCAATGTGCCCCATGAGTCAGCTAACACTTTGACACACTACCTGTCTCATCCACAACAAAGAACAGCATAACAAGGTATCAAACATGCCTGGCTCAGACAGGTGTGATGACAATGTGTAGCACGCATTAGTAAATATTAGTTAGTTTTTCTCAACTGATAAGGATGTATCTTACATTTCTCAAAAATATAACCACAAAACCAAAACTGCAACTGTAAACCTTATTAACAACAGAATCGTTTTCAATATAGACTTTTATGATGGAACAAAATATTTGAGCAAACTACTGCCATAGTTTTGAAAAAAGACATCTGTGTCTGGCTTGATGCAAGTTCCTTTTACTACAATAAATCTACATAAATTGCAGTGCTACACTGTAAACCCTAATGCTCAAAATAATTAATTGGTTTGAGTAGAGCCAACTCAAATTAAACAAATGAGTTCAATCAAATTAACTTTTATGAGTATTTAGAACTTTCTTTTTCTTTTGAGTTCACAAAACTGACACATTTTAAGTAATCTGCATTGTTTCATTGTTTTGAGTTTTATGAAATTGTTTCTTTTAATTTAGATAAACTTAAATTTATCTGAAACTGGGCTGGGATTTCTATTTCCCAGCATGCTTTGCCATGACACTCAAAAGGGAGAGTAAATGCTAAAATTAAGTGTTATATAATGTTTTTGGTGCAAGATTAATGTTAATTGGGAAATGTATTAGTGTTTAATGTTTTGTTATGCTAGTTTAGAAGAGTTTCATTATGTTTTTTTTTTTTTTGTAGGTTTACCATCATGGTGACGAGTGGAGCATGAGCTTAGTTTGTGAACAGATATATGTTAACTGTTTTATATTGCTGTGCAAGTGCTATACTAATGCTATCAAAGCATTGTGTCACCAATTAGCAAGGTAGCATTTATTGAATTTTCCACTACTAAAATAGGTTACTAAGATAGCTTACTCAAATATTTCAAGATAAAAGCAATTAAAATGTATGTTTACAAAATAAAAATCTGCAAGTTCTGCTTACTTAAACTTTACATTTCTTAACTTAAAGAAATTGATATAACTGATTACCTCAAAGTTTTGCCAACTTATTTGGGTTTACAGAGTAGGATGCAGGTAGTAAATACATTGGTAATACAATACATTGTTCTGGGACAATGAACAATCAATTGAGGAAAAGTATTTTCACTACTGGAAAAAAACTTTGGATGTGGATAAGCACAACAGTAATATCAAAACATCCTGAACACACTGTACTGTAATTCACGCTGAATGAAAATTGTAAAAACAAACAAAAAAATATTTCCCAAACATTTAGCCCAATTTTGAATCTAATTTACAACACGCCAGCATTGCAACACATGCAATGTTACTCTACTATAGACAGCAGCAACTATCTGGCAAGACATCAGAAGAAGCCCCTGTATGCCTTATGAACTTTAGCAAAGCTCCACGCTTCTCAGCAGGCACCTCCACTGGCTGGAGATGATGTTTCTGCTCATATGGATATTTGTCATATATCTTCAATGTTCCAAAGCAAAGGACATGGTCAACTACAGTAACACAGATCTCAGCAGAGACAAACTCTAATTTATAGTACTTGTACTCTTCCTGTAATTTGTAATCATTAGGATGCAAAACCAATTAACTAAAGTGTGGCTATTTTTATACATCCTGAGGTTCTGATTGGACTGTAATCAATTTTGTATACTAGTCTTCACATGGTGAGGATTGTGTGTAACTGTGCCCAGGTTGTGAAGACATTGCCAATGTTACTAAATGGTACTTTTTACATGAATATATGGTATGCTGATTTTTTTAAGTTTTGGGGGGAAAAGGTTTAACAGGTTTACAACTTGATTGAAACAAAAAGTGTTTTAGTGTATGCAAATGAAGTCAGCATGAAATGAAAAGTCACCCTATTTATTTTCTAAATCCATGTAATTGATCTTATTCTGAACGATTCATTCATGCATTCAGACTTCTCTGTGGTGTACCAAACATTTTTTAATCATTTAGTCCTCTTAAACCTCCTCTTCATTGCTGGTTTCCTGTTTATTTCGCCCTCCTTTATTTTTCTGTCTGATTTACTTTTTGTTTTGTTGTATTTTCTTTTACTGTAAAGCACTTTGAGAAGCTCCTTTAAAGGCGCTATAGAAAAATAAAGTTATTATTATTATTATTATTAAACACTGCCCCTTTCTTATAATCGACTGCAAGCTCACATTCAGATCATCCTTCAACCAATCAACAACAGATAGATTAAACTAAGGGCCAGATTTACTAACAGCTTGCTCAAAACCCTCTTTGGGCGTAAAAAAAACTACTGTCAGGATTTATTAAAGACACGCAGTGAAAAATTAGCACTGAAAAAGCGTGGTCAGTTATTTTTGCACATGCATTTGTAGGAGTTTCCCTTTCAGACGCAAACTTTATGGGAGGAGAGTATTTAAATGAATCATGCAAGGTGATTTACTAAGGTTTGCGCTCGTCAATTTAGTGGTATGTGCGGTATTATTTACCACTTAAAAAAAGCATCTTAAACCGGACGCTTGTTTGTGCTGCTCCTGGTAGATTGTGTTGGTCATTATGGAAATGATCCGGCTGCGTCTGTGTTCTTTATTTTGCTCTTTGTCAGTAGATCACGCGCAGAACTTTCCACTCCCACTGGGACTTTTTTGGAATTGTGCTCTCACGCTAATTTGCCCTGTTTAGTAAATCTGGCCCTAAATCTCATCCCTTAATTTTTTTCTTTTTCGATAATCACTCGGATGTACGTCAAAATACGGAAGAAAACATCTGCCGCTACTTCTGTTACATTGCGACTGTAATCTTACTAATGTTCACTTAAATGTGGATAATTCTGAAAATTGTAAAATTCTCAGACAGGTCTTAAGTCACAGACATTTTTTCACATTGCCTGTCTGATTTCTGTCTCTTCATAGCAGCTTGCCCTGCTGGCCAGCATCTGTTCAAGCCCTGTGAGGCTGGTGCTACCGAAACACTTATTAAAGTGGACATTAACAAGGCGGTGTACCAGCCAAACGCCTTGTAACTTGGACGAGCAAGGTGTCGAGATCATTAATTTTAACAAGGAGAGTCGATAATAATCTCATTGGCGCTCTTATTTTACTAACATCGCTCTCCTGGGCTAGTCCATACGACTGGGATACAAGGATAAATCCCTCAGATTATCAAGGCAACACAGCTTGGACTCATTACGTATCAGTATTAGTTTAAGCTCTATTACAGCATGCAGAATCCCAAACTCCTGAAAGTGGCTGTCATTGGAATTTTAATTGACTAACATGAAGGAGGTTGTAATTTTTCCCCAACCGATCTATCTTCCCCCTCACCTTCCTCGTATCTCCCTTTCTGCTTCTATGGGACAATAAAATCGTCTGGATTTAAGTTATGGTAAGTTTTTGAAGTGCTACAGGCGCCTGTAAATTTGGCGGGCACCTTTGGGAGCCGCTGCAGCGGAGCTGGCTGTGCCACTATTTCATAGCCTTGATGATTCATGGCTCTCCATGTCGTTCCCACAGAGGCCCTGTAAATCTAAACTCATGCTGCCGTCATTAGGGAACAGGGGGCCGGCGAGCAGAGGCCCAAGGGCCACTTCACATGGACTAACGCTTTCGGTCATTTCACTGCTCTTTACATTTCATCGAGGTGATCCCACCCCAACCAGACAGACTTCAGGCTTTGGTGGACTGTGACCCTAGAGCTGTCACACCGACTTCGCCCACGCACACGTCTGGCCTCGGTTCTCCCTGGCCAGCGGCAGCTGTCCTACACGCTCGTAAAAATCATATTCCTATTAAGTTATAAAAAGGTTTTGCAACAAATGCACCATTTCATAGGCTTGAAAGAGAGGGAAATGTCAGTGGGAGAGTAAAACTGAGTTATTGCTTCCAGTTTGAAAAAGAGCAGCAACAAGTAACTGATAGAATATAAGAAAAGAAGGATAAGAAGAAAGAAAACATAGGAGGATAAGACGAGAAAGCCCAGGAGGGGTGCACACGGTCTTTGTCCGTTTCTTACACAAGCTCCTGCACTCCTTGTTGTAGACACCTGTGCGCGTCTAATGTTTCAGCGAGTCTCTGAAAAACAAACGCACAGCTCCGATCTCTTAATCCGCGTGGCTCCGTGGAGCATGGTCACATGATACGGCTGGGCCGATGATGATGGTGGGCCACGGTGGTAGGGGTGCATGGGGGGGCGAGCTTAATCTTTTTTAATTCAAATCAAGGAGGTCCCTGGTGGGACACAGGGATGATACCCTATCCGCTGCAATCAGGCTGACCTCCACTTCGAGCGCGCTCTAAATGATTAATGGAGCTGCCTTCCCACTGGTTTCCACAGCAACCGGTAACCGGATAGCCCACAGGAATTCGGCTGCCCGCCCAAGTGAGCGCCAAGGGAGGAGGCAGAGAGGGAGAGTGAGAGAGAGAAAGAGCAAGAGGAAAAAGAGAAATGAAGCAGTGGTACAGTTTGTATTAGGGAGAGGGATGGGGGTCGAGAAGGATAGTCCCAGTTCCAGAAGAGAAAGAAAACAGAGACTTCCGTGAAGATGTGGGGTGAAAGCACAACTTTGTGAGAGAGAAAGATAAATTAGGCTGTAACGCTAGTTGTTCACTTTTCTAATAATCATTGATTAAAAGATCGCCATTCAAAGTGGCATCACCATCTATCATCCACACTTTTTTGAGTCGTCAAGCTATTTGTCTGTCCAAGTGTACATGATATAAATGTGTAAACACATATTAAAAGGATTATCTTTCGGACAGTCGAAAGACCTCTGTCTTTCAGAGCAAGCAAACAACACTGAGGCCTAAGGTATGATTTCTGTCTAGTGTGATTGGTTGCTTTTTTGGTACATTTGATACAAAATGCTGGCTACTTATTGGCTGTCTTCTATACACATGTACACACACGTTGTGTTTTCATGTTTTATGGGGACTTTCCATAGACATAATGATTTTTATACTGTACAAACTGTATATTCTATCCCTTAACCCTAACCCTAAACATCACAGAAAACTTTCAGCATTTTTACATTTTCAAAAAACATTGTTTAGTCTGATTTATAAGCCATTTTCCTCATGGGGACCAAAAATGTCACGGACTAGGATTTCGGATATTGCCATCTTTGCGGGGACATTTTGTCCTCATAAGGTAGGGTTTACCTGGACACACACACAGTATATCTGTAATATATACTTATATATAAAGTGTTTATGACATTTTTGATTGCTTTAGTCCGAAGGAAATCTAATGTTTAAAGTTCATGTATGTGCATGTACGTAGCATGTAGCCAACATTACAACTATTGACATAGCACCATGCTTAAAATATTGCCACTGTTACAGCTTTGTCTGTCCATCTGACATAACACATGGGCTTTGCAACTTTTAAAATAGCCCATTGACCATCCATCCAGAAGGCGATTGATGAGGGAATCCATGTTAACTTGATGGGACCTCTTGTGCTTAAGTGGCCTTTACTGGGTAAGAGGCTACATGGGGATTGATATCGATAGAATCTCAATGTCTAAATTGATCTGTCCATCAGGTTCACAGCCAGATAGTGTCCCTGAGTAGACAGAAGACAACAATGATGGAACTTCACAAATCATGATATTGAACATCGTGGCAGAGGGCAGATTAGCAGACAATTATGAAATATTTAACTTAACGCCTTAATGGGTAATAGGCGACTTCATTTCTGAAAGAAGTGTCGGCTACACATCAAGATAAACATTTTGATCTTATTGGCCTTGTAACACAACACACATCCACTGAGCTCTCTCTCTCAGTCTCATTTTTTCTGTATGTGTGTGTTTGTGTGTGTATGTTTGGGAGTATTTGGTGTCAGGCCTATTGTTGTGGTCGATGGTAAAATCAGCTGCTAAGCTTTCACAGGAAACCACACAGACAGAAAGCGCTCCATACTGCACAGTCTGTGTATTGAAATACCATCCCTGAGAGTGTGTTGTGGGGGTGTGTGTATGAGTGTGTATATTGGAAGACAGTCACAGTATCACCAAAGGTATCTGTGTACATGGTGTTGCTTCTCCCGCAACATCCTGTCACTCATCGATACGGCCACAGTTTTGGATTGAATTTCTCCAAAGTTTTTGCCACTGATGATGACACAGCTTTTCAAAACATATTTAAAATCTGTAATATTTGCATCTACTCAGAATGGGTGTTAATAAGCAAGCTCTGGATTATAAACATTTAGGCTAGCTGGAAAATGTCATTTTGAAGCACTCTGCAAATTTGTTATGAAGGGGTATTTTTAAGTTGTGCATGCATGTCCTGTGTGTGTGTATGTGTGTGTTGTACGCAATGCTGACGGACTGATGCAGTGGGGGTATCACTGACAGACTGACAGGCCAGTAAACCCAATCTGACCTGTTCCTCCTTGCTCTGCTGTGGCCTCCGTCTCCCAGTCTCCCTCAGACTCCAGTTTCCTCTATTTCCTGCACAATCTCACAAGCCTTTATAGAGCTGCCGCTAGTCACTCACACAGGCAGCTTTAACCCATAGAGAGTATGGCAGTATTGACCTCACCCAGGTTCAGCTCTCAAATCTTTGAGAACACAAGATGAATGTACTGGTCACAGTCTCTCATCAGTCCATACTGTGGGAATAATGACAGCTCATTAGACTGATGTGTTCACATGACTATTTCAACAGCACACTACAAATAGGTATTGTATTTGAACACTGAAAAATGTATAACAAATATTGTTTATCCTTTTGATCTTTCATTAAAAAAATTCACAAAATTCTAACCTACCATTGAAGTAAAACAATTGAAAGTGGGGAGAAAATCTCATTATGAAATAAATGTTTTTCTCTAGTTCAGGTTGGCCACAATTATTGGCACACAAATTATTGCAACGTCCTTTTCCCAAGACAGCAGCTCTGAGTCTTCAGCCACTTTCTATTTTGTGAAGCTCAATGCCTGATGAGTTTGGAGAACACCTGACAAGAGATCAGAGACCATTCCTTCATACAGAATCTCTCCAGATCCTTCAGATTCCCAGATCCATGTTGGTGCTTTTTCTCTTCAGTTCACCCCACTCATTTTCTATAGGGTTCAGGTCAGGGAACTGGGACGGCCATGGCAGAAGCTTCATTTTGTGCTCAGTGACACATTTGTTCTGTTGATTTTGATGTTTGTTTTAGATCATTGTCCTGATGGAAGACTCAACCACGGCCCATTATACGATTTCTAGCAGAGGCGGTCAGGTTTTGATTTTTTTATCTGTTGGCATTTGCTAGAACCTATGATGCCAAGTATCTGAAAAAGATGTCCCTCCAGCAGAAAAATAGGCCCAGAATTTCACAGATCCAGCAGTATATTTAACTGTGGGCATGGGGTACTTTTTATCCCTGTTTGCACCAAACCCATTTGGTGGGTTTGCTGCCAAAAAGCTAATTTTTTAGTGTCTGACAACTGAATATGCTGGAGTTTGTTTTTGGATGAGCGAGGAGGATTTTTCTTGAAACCCTCCGAAACAACTTGTGGTGATGTAGGTGCTGTTTGATAAATTTCTTCAGGCTTTCTGACCCCATGACTCAATTAATCTCTACAATTCTCCATCAGTGATCCTTGGAGAGTCTTTGGCCACTGAAACTCTCCTCCTCATCGTGCATTAGGACGATATATACACATGTCCTCTTCCAGGCAGATTTGTAACATCTTTAGTTGATTGGAACTTCTTAATTATTGCCCTGATGATGGGGATTTTCAATGTTATAGCTATTTCCTTACAGTCACTTTCTATTTTGTGAAGCTCAACAATCTTTTGCTGCACATCAGAACTATATCCTTTGGTTTTACTCATTGTGATGAATGATTAAGGGAATTTGGCCTTTGTGTTTCCTCATATTTATACTCCTGTGGAACAGGAAGTCATGGCTGGACAATTTCATGTTCCTAGTCACCCTGGTGTGCTAAAAAAAAACGTAAATATGAATGGGAATATACTTCAGAGATATTTTACTCATAAGAATTTTTAGGGGTGCCAACATGCATTGGAGAAAAACTTATTTCATATTTCATAATGTAAGTTTCCCCCCACTTTCAATTGTTTTACTTCAATGATAGGTTAGAATTTTGTGAATTTTTTGAATGAAAGATCAAAAGGATAAACAATGCAGATTTATTTTCACATTTATTTTTTGCCGCCTTTGCTCATATTTACCAAGGGTGCTGGAGTTGACTGTATATATGTGTGTGTGTGATTTGTACAGAAATATATAGGCACAATTTAAAAGTGTCTACAAAAGCCTTAGATACAGCCTTTCCTGTAGATCAAAGGTTATTTGAAATCATGAGCATCAGATTTTTGCCATTGGCAACATGGAGATTTACCTACAACTTGACACACGCTGGAAAATAACTGTATATTTCATTATGAATTAGCAGAACCTATTTTACTCTCTGTTCTGAAGACCTGCCCTGTACCATTTTGTTGAAATTATGGATAATGATCATGACCTGTGTCCGTAAGGCACAGTGTTTACTTTCATAAACAAGTTTAAAAGATGAATTGAGGAATTCAAACTGTGTACACCAATAGGAGCAGAAATGTTTAGTCACAGTGGAATATCTGACACATGTGACTACCAAAAGACTGAGGGCTGCTGGGTAAGAGAATGGACGAGCTTGTGTGGGTGGCTGGAAATACACCAGTGGCAAACAGCAAACAACTAGAATCCATGAGCTGATGACAAAGTCTGACCTGAAAAAATCCTCGCTCACTTGTGTCTTATAGCTATGTGCCACGGATGTCTGTAGACAAAACTTCAGGAAACTTTTTACAAACCACAGCAATTTGTGTATGAGGAAGATGTATTTAAGGCTTTTTCTGTACCTTAAGAGATGCTGTACCCAGTTGCTCCGGAAATCGCGTATTAGCCTTTCATGGATGTCCAGGTTTGGGCTTAACAGGAAACATAAACAAATATGAAAACTTGTATGATCACAAATCAGCACATAAATTAATGCATAGTTTAACTTTGAGTTACACTGTGTATTAGAAGAACATCAAGCACTTATCATCAGTCAACAGGCACGTAAGAGTCAATGTGAGTGTGAAAGGGGTTCAACAGTAGGTTGCCCCCTTTGTCAGACACCGAAAAGGCCAGTCTAACTGTGTTTCATGATTAATGAGAGAGGGAAATGGGGTCATGTTGTATTAAGAAAATGTGTGTTTAAACCCAAAACCGGCAAAGAGCTCTAGACTAATGCATCAGTTATCGACTGGACACCCGAGAGCGAGAGGCTGTTACACCAGTCCCTACAGCCTGCAGGCCCATCCATCCACACAGAGCTCCCTTTCCCTTTCTGTCTCAGTCACTCTCTCACTTTCTTCCTTTATACCATCTTTTTTTAGCTCTTTTCCACTCTCACTTTCTTGCAATCTCTCTCTCCATCCAACATTTCCCTATTGTCCATTCTTTCTCTGCTCCTTAACACAATAGGCTCTGTGTCAGTGTGATTGCGTGTTTATAGGGAAGCCATGATGGTTAACACTCAATCCTCTCTCAGTCCTCTCAGTGGATAGCAACATGATCCTGATGACTTGTTGGGGATACAACGGCATGGCCTCGGGTCCCTACAGCCGAGATTACAGTTACACTTCTCTCTGCGTTTATTTAATTCTCCAATGCTAGTGGCAAATAATATGTGCAGATATCTGAGGTAAAGTTAGTTTCTCATAGAGTATTTTTGGTTAACATCATAACCTGGGGCTTTTACAATTACATGTTTTTGTGCTTTTTAAGAGAGCAAGGTTGAAAACTAACATCGCATAAATTTGTTTCAGATCTGTTTTTGGTTTGCTCAAGTGAACCATCATTTTGATGCAGAGAGTTCACGTTGCAAAGTTTAGTTGTAAACCAAATATGGAGGGTAGATAGCGACTAAACAAACAATGACTGATTCAGACGAGCTTCTCATCCTCAGAGGAAGCCCAAACAAACGAAAGCATCATTGTACTGCCGAGATACCCAACAGGCAGTGGAAAAACAAATAATAGAGAACCATGACATGAAAGTCTGTGCAATGGGTTGTTCTGAAATGAAAACCTGACATTTACAAAAACAGATTTTCATAACTGTCTTTTCATCAATATGACAATTACCATAAATTGGTTATGAAGAGTTAAAATTTCTGGTTTTGATATATAGTTTTACTCCTCAACGGAAACTTCTGCTGTAAGGAACAATCAGTATATTTATGCCATAATTAAGTTTGACTAGGACTTCATCAAAGAAGAAGATGATAACTTGCAAAGGGAGTTTGAAAATCAGATTGTTTATCGTAACTTTATCATTATTTCCTGCTTCTCATAAACAAAATGTTAAAAACTGTTGACCACACGATGACTAGACCTGCTGGACTAGACTACATAAAACCGTACTGTCATATTTTACAGTCATGCACTGATTAAAAAAAAAAAAAAAAAAAAATTGCTCAAAGCAAGGGAACAGAAAGCAAAAGGCATTGTAGACAGCATTATATAAAGAAGGTAGTGAAATGTAGCATTTAAGAGTTTACAGCTCTATATTAACTTGTTTCTTGTATAATGAGTTGTTCTAATACTAAAAATAGGTTAATATACACCGATCAGGCATAACATTATGAGCATATCAGTGAATAACACTGATTATCTCTTCACCTTAAAAGTTCGTCCTTAAAGTTGATGTGTTAGAAGCAGGAAAAATGGGCAAGCGTAAGGATTTGAGTGAGTTTGACAAAGGGCCAAATTGTGATGGGTAGACGACTGGGTCAGAGCATCTCCAAAACTGCAGCTCTTGTCGGTTGTTCCTGGTCTGCAATGGTCAGTATCTATCAAAAGTGGTTCAAGGAACGAACAGTGGTGACCTGGCGACAGGGTCATGGGCGGCCAAGGCTCATTGATGCACGTGGGGAGTGAAGGCTGGCCCGTGTGGTCCGATCAAACAGACAAGCTACTGTAGCTCAAATTGCTCAAGAAGTTAATGCTGGTTCTGATAGAAAGGTGTCAGAATACACAGTGCATTGCAGTTTGTTGCGTATGGGGCTGCACAGCCGCAGACCAGTCAGGGTGCCCATCCTAACCCCAGTCCACCGCTGAAAGCACCAACAGTGGGCACATGAGCATCAGAACTGGACCACAGAGCAAAGAAAGAAGGTGGCCTGGTCTGATGAATCACATTTTCTTTTACATCACATGGATGGCCGAGTGTGTGTGCGTCGCTTACCTGGGGAACACATGGCACCAGGATGCATTATGGGAAGGCAAGCTGGCGGAGGCAGTGTGATGCTTTGAGCAATGTTCTGCTGGGAAACCTTGGGTCCTGACATCCATGTGTACGTTACTTTGACACGTACCACCTACCTAAGCATTATTGCAGACCATGTACACCCTTTCATGGAAACGGTATTCCCTGGTGGCTGTGGCTCTGCCACAAAGCAAAAATGGTTCAGGAATGGTTTGAGGAGCACAACAACGAGTTTGAGGTGTTGACTTGGCCTCCAAATTCCCCAAATCTCAATCCAATCGAGCATCTGTGGGATGTGCTGAACAAACAAGTCCGATCCATGGAGGCCCCACCTTGCAACTTACAGGACTTAAAGAATCTGCTGCTAACATCTTGGTGCCAGATACCACAGCACACCTTCAAGGGTCTAGTGGAGTCCATGCCTCGATGGGTCAGGGTTGTTTTGGCAGCAAAAGCGGGATCCAACACAATATTAGGAAGGTGGTCATAATGTTATGCCTGATCGGTGTACAATGAAAGTGTTTGAATATACGATGGATTGGATGGATGGATGGATGAATTTGGTCCAGCGCATGCTAAAGAACTGCTCTGAGGCGAGTCGACGCTGAAGTATACAGTATACAGTATCATATTGATTTGCTCATAGCTGTCTTGCTCTTAGACAGATGATCCTGTTTTATTGGATAATTTCCTCAAACTCTACATTAGGAGGCAGACAGGATCAAAAGCAAACACCAAGGTCACTCTAATGATTTCTTGTTTATTTCTTTTTTTTTTTAAATGGGAAGACAAAAAAGCAATGTTTAGCAGTTAGATTATACAAAACATAACTATATAAATATCTAAATATCTCATTATTCAGACCGTAGGGTTGTTGTAAGTTTTCTGTGCTGTATTATAACACAAACTACAAAAGCTCAGAATAAAGTCTAAGGCACATTATAGGTAAGTTAAAGCATCTCAGATAAAAGTACACGTTGTGTTTTCATGTTTTATGGGGACTTTCAATAGACAATGATTTTTTTATACTGTACAAACTGTATATTCTATCCCCTTACACTAACCCTACCCCTAAACCTACCCATCACAGAAAACTTTCTGCATTTTGACATTTTCAAAAAACATCACTTAGTCTGATTTATAAGCGGTTTTCCACATGGGGACCAAAACATTTCCCCACAAGGACAAGGATTTCGGATATTGCCATCCTTGTGGGGACATTTTGTCCCCATAATGTAGAGGACACACACACACACGCACTACCGTTTGGGAGTCAGTAACATTTATTTTTCAGCAAGGATGCCTTAAAACAATCAAGTGACAGTAAAGAAATTTATAATGAAAAAAAAAAGTATCAGTTCTCACTAAAATATTAAGCAATACTTTTGAATGGTAGTTTGTGTGTATAAATATTTGTTTAAGGAACAAGAAAAATTGTTCACACTCTACATACTGCATTGGTTGAAGGGCTCAGAAACCCATACACACACACTTCCCTCACTGCCTATGGATCAGAGGTCAAGTGATTCATCACAACGTTTCCTGCAGAGAAAGTCACATAAAGGAGCCCTCTCAGGATTACGCTGAGCTGAAGATGTCTGCTTTGTTTATAACTGTTAAACCACAACATAACATTAAACTCTCTGTTTCCTGGATGTGTGAACTCATTGGCTATTCCATTTAGCCAATGAGTTATTCTGCTTTGGCCACCATGTTTTTTTTTTTCCTCTCTGTGCACTGGGTGCACGGGTCCTGCTGGTTACATTAACCGATGTTTGGACATCTGCTGGGGCTTGGCTCAAAGAGTGGGCCTGTCAACGTGGGCTTTAGAAAATCGAGAAATTGCACAAACACTGGGCTGCACGGTAATAAAAACAAGCTCCCGCTTGCTGCATTAGTCCTACATTAGCCCAACTATCTGGCCTTTGTTGATGCATCGATGCTGTTAAAGATATCTTTGGTCAAATGCAGTGACATTTTAAATGCCTTCTAGATCGAGCTAAGCAATGTGACTTTTTTCACTTCAACTTACTTTCTTGTCAAACTGTGAAAACAAGTGAAACTGTGGCTTGTGGTCTAATAAAATGAAGTTTGTATATATTTTATATAAAAGACGCTTAGCTTTACAGCTCTTAGTAAAATGCATAAAAGCAAGGAGTGAAGTAGAGAAATAATAAAGAGTGATGGGGCAATCTTAGCCGCTCTCAGTAGGGAAGTGCTATGGTAGGGCCCCGTTTATTTACTTTAAGATTCTGCTGAAAAGATACAGACTGATGTTTTGTTACATGTAAAATACGAGCCGCTTAACAATATTGTGAAATAGCATAAACAGTGAAATGACCCTTGGCGTAATAACCATCACTTATCATTGTGATGGCAGGCTGATGTATTCTGATAAGATGTCTTTTCACCATTTGAAGTCTTAATTTCTCCCTGCTTCACGCTAGACTTAAAGGAAAAGCTAAATTAGCAAACTAAATGGATAATTGCTTTAGAGGGAGATATGAATAAAGAGGAAGAAATCTGAGCCCTTGGGTGGTTTTATTGCTTCCCATGTCTTTCATGCACTCTCAGCTTTTCCTCACCAACAATGGAAACCATTGATGCTTTGGAGTGATCTTTGGTCAACAGAGAATTTTTTTAACTAATTAGAATCAGGTTTATTAACAGATTTTTGCAGACAGATCATTTGCTGCAATGTTTTTTGTTTTAAACTAAATATAAAATTGAGAGGGTTTGTATCTGGTAATAAAAATGTACTTTGTAGAACCTGATTATCTTCCTTATAACTTGATAAATTAGCATTGGCAATTACTAGTGAATAAATTTAGCAAGCATAAAAGTTGATATACTTTATAGCCTTGTTAATGAAAAACACTTTAATTTACTTCATGTGATTTTTGTTAGCTTAATTTTCTGCCTCATGTTAAACGCTTTATTTTTGTCCAAGAATTCATATTTTGACCTTTAAATACCAAAAACATACGGTAACACTTTATTTTAAGGTGACATAGTTGCACATTACTACATGTACTTACTATAGTAATAACAGTAAATTATGCACAATTACAAGTAACTAACCCTAAACCAAACCCTAACCATAACTCTATAATAAGTACCTGTAGTTAGTTAATATTACGTAGTACTTATTTGAGTAATTACAATGTAACTACAACACCTAAAAACAAAGCCTAACCAAACATACTAGCAAAATTATATCTTATGTCTTTATATAATAGGAAATTATTTAATATGGCAGCAATACTGTAATTATAGCTGCGCAATTAAGAGGTTGCTTTGCTAAACAATACATTATTAAACACCAGGTCCTTACTTTATAATAGTTTAATGTGATTTAATGTGAGTTTGTATGCACCATGCCAGTTAAGCTGTTCCTCCAACCCAAAACAAACCTTATTGTCATTTATTCACCCTCTTGTCATTTCAAAACTGTATGCCTTTCTTTCTGCTGTGGAACATCATAGAAGATATTTTGAAAAATATATGTTTATATGTAAATATGTTTTTCGTCTGTACAATGGAAGTCAATGGGCTCCAATGTTGTTTGTTTGCTCAAAGTTCTTCAAAATATCTTCTTATATGTTCCAAAGGTTTGGAACAGTATTAGGAAGAGTAAATGATGACAGAATATTTCATTTTAGTGTGGACTATCCTTTTAAGTCTTTAAGATTTAATTGGGATGTAATTGTACAAAAGAAAACTTGGTCCTTTAATAATGTGCTATGCTACAAAAATCATGAAAATCAGCATATTATAGTAAAGATATTTATCTTAAATATAGCTATCTAAAACTCTGGTAAAACTAATCTATTGCAGAAAAATACACTATTTTATGACCAGTTCAGTTCATTATGTCCCGTGAGCCTGATCCTGTTCACTTACTCTCTGGCTAAATAATTCAGAAGTTATAGACAAAGAGAAAGAGAAATGTGAAAATCAACAGCAGTGACAGGTAGAATAGAGTGTTGGTTCTTTAGAGAAACGTTTACACGCTTAATTTAGTTTCATCAAAATATTGTTTACATGTCTCTGTGGAACTGACAGCGGCAGTGTGCCGTTATTTGAGCCTGATCATTTGTCAGTGCCGTTGTGACAAGGGCACCACAAGACTCCACAGAAGGACATGGGCTACTGAGACCCAACTTTATATATCACCGGGTGCGAGACGCATTCCGTCAGCATTTAAAATGCCACAGAATTTACTGCAGTGGTGCTCGAAAAGTCTAGAAAAAATCCGGTCAACAAGGGGAGAAAAAAGACTAGCTCAATCCTTACTTCATAGCATCCATCTGTGGATATCAGTCAACTAACACAGATTTTGAAGTTTAAGTTCATTGCAAAGAGATAATCTCGCCCAAACCTTTTGGAATCAGACACTATGTGCATTGACCCAGGGCGGAATTTCCCCAGGTTCCTCGACGAGGCCTCTAAAGCCCAGTGACAGTTTGTTGTTACCATATTGTGTAACCTAAAACCTCAAAGAGAGGTTTGTCACTCGCTCACCTTCTCCAGTTGTAAGCCGATAAGGACAGTAATTGACAGCTACACCGCTGGAGTGAATGACTTGAGCTCTCTCAGGCCAAGCATAGACTTGAACAGCTTCCCGACAGAAACACGTTAACGTTTTCTTTTACACGAAAAGACCAAAAATTCTGTCATTGTTTTCTTACCCCCCCTCACATGGGAGAATATAATGTTTTGTACGTTTACATTGGATGGCTAAATCATCACATAAAAGCTGCCAGCATCTGAATTTTCCATACACTACTTCCAAACATTACACTTGTCTTTCAGCAGTACCAAAGTATGAATATGCATTCAGATGCCCAGCTTCAACAGTCGAATATGAGAGCAAAGCGTAGCAGGTTCCCACTGCTAAAGGGGCTATACCTTGCAAACGCAGCACCTTTCTGTGCACAGTGCAATCAGATCCAGATGGTGTGGGTTATGACCTCCACGGGGCCAGGCTAGTTGATCTACTGTCACTCAGTCTCTCAGTGTTTGTGTGGGTGTATGTGTAAAAGAGAAGATGAGAATGATGTATGGAAGTGTAAAAGGAATCCACAGACTATAATTGCCACTCTCCTGATATTTGCCTTAATGACAGATCTGTCAGCTAATAATCTTCGAGTAAATATGATACTGTAATGCCTGTCTGTGGTTTAGCGACACATATATACAAGACGTTTTGCTGTGTGTGAACACTGCAGCACTTTGTACAGTTTGGGAAGACTCTAAATGCTAAATAAGGTTAATATTGTCAGTCGCCTAGTAGCATTTCTGAATGTGAATCACAGGCAGCTTATGGTGACAAGCTGCTGCTGATGAATTATGTGTAAATGTAGATACAGAAACACTGAGATGTACAGACTGGGATGTATTTTAGGTAAGAAGGGAAAAAGAGGCTGTGGTGAAGGCTTGTACCATTTCTCTCATTTTCTCCTTCCTCTCTCCTCTGCTTCTTTCTTGTTAGGTGATCGGGTTTCTCCTCTGGCCCATCAGCTGAATAGGTGGGGCTTGATCAATGGCAGGAAACTGAAGGATCAAATGGTAATATATCAGAATAAGACTCAGCCAAAGTCTGCACTCACACACACACACACACACTTAAACCTAGACAGAGGCCAATGTGACCACAGAAACAGTAACCTGCGCACTGACACAAGAGAGACAGTAACCTTCATCCATGCTGTACATGACCATGGAGACCACAAGTGAAGCATCTCTCTCTCTCGCTCTCTCTCACACACACACACACACACACACAAACTCACAGTCCCCCTCTACACCCGCTCACACACACCTTTATTTACAAACCATTGCTGCCTGCGGCAATGCAAATTATTATTATGAATTGTGTTTTTGATAATATCGTTTAAATTTATTGTATGCAATGTGTGTTTATATGTATTCATTCATTTGAATTATTTCTCAAAGCTACCCTGAGGATGTGCGTGATGCCTGCTGGGAATTTGCATTATATTCAAATGAGAATTATTTGTAACTGTGTACCACAGATGTAAAGCAATAAAACCAGATTACATTGGTCTCAGCAAAGGACTTAATGCATGACTAATTATATCCTGAATTACTGTAATTTAGAGGTTTAGTGATTTAAGGCTGATTAATTAAATCAAACTATTGCACACACCTCAAAATTCATAATTTTGTTATCCCAATCTTTGCAATGTGATTATATATTTTTGCTAGTTTTGTTAGGCCTATATTATATTAAATATACTTAATAATAAGCAAATACTTTCTTACTCTCTTATGTCTGTTTGGTCATGAACAAAAAATAACTCACTGTTCCAGCTATAATGCTGCAGTTGTGGAGTCATTAATCATATGATTTGACAACAATCATTAAAGCGGCGTTCTGGAAAGCGTCTGACTGAATGAGTGAGTTTAGCAGGTTTAGCTATTAACAGCCGAAGCCGATCCACAAATAAAGCGGATTTCTTATATTTGCTACACCGATTTCGCCTACTTTATCTTTCAAGATACGTGAATAATATGTGCAATGTTTAGGCTACAGCGTGGATACTTATTTAGGCTATGTCGGTATAAGCGGATGTTAAATGGTAAAATAAGCTAAAGCTAAACACATTACTCTCAGTGATTGTTTTCATCAGGACGGTTAAAGCGAGCCATTTAGAGATAAACTTAAGATAAAGCATTTATACAGACAGACTATACCTGTGAGCGGTGTGAAGTGATAGCATACACTAAGAGAAGCCCATTTGTGTTCAGTCTCAGTAATATCTATTAGGCAGATGCTACTGCGATGCAACCGTACACCGGCTTTTAGCCCAAGTGGACACATGATGCCCTCAGTTTAGCGTAATGTCGGAGGAGCTTGAACTGGTGATTGAGTGTAAACGTCGCCCACAATCCCGTTGGCTGTCCATAAATCTCAGACTGTCCACAAAATGCCCACATTTAAACAGATCTGTTGGATAGAAAATGTTTTTAAAATTACGTCCATCGTACGTAAACAAAAATGCAATAATAATCATAGGCTGTATAGCATATATAAATGTTAAACAATAAATGTATGAACGACGAATAATAGCCTACTTAAATATTAGCCTAGACATTTTAATTATTATATTATTATTGATGTTATTTAATTAGCCTATTATTATTACTGGTAGGTAGCCTATATTATTAAACACTTTTTCTTTCTTTCTTTTTTTTTTTTTCAGAAGCATTTACCAGATTAAAAAACATTTATTTCTATATGCTTATTTGCGTGTTTGTTGTAGGTGATTTAGATTTGCATTCTCTTCCCAAATGCGCTATATATTTGAGGCTACAAAGTTTGCTAGTTTCAGGGAAAGCCCCTCATCACCGAAAAATCGCAATAAACATCGTTGCGTTTCATTTCTTATTGCGTCTGACAGCTTCAGTAAATTAGCTTTATTAATGCACAGACTTAACGTGTGTGTGTGTGTGTGTGTGCGTGTGTGTGGTTGTCATAGGCGACCGATGGTTTAACTTGAGCTTCCGAGAAGCGGCTACACAGGACAGATATAATTGTTTGTTTAATTTGTCTCTGATGCATGGAGCCATATGTCCGCGCTCACTAATTACAGTCCAGGTTTTGATTTGTGGCAATCAGGATTGTTTCATCGCCTAAATCCAGGATCAAAATGAACTGATGCCGCCTTTTCCTGTGCTACAGCACCAAGTGTCACTGGGGCCCGTATGCTGCAGTCAGAGCAACCATGCTGCGTAATTCCGCGCACTGAGGGGCAATTACTCCCCATATTCAATATGGAGTGGATCAGTCTGTTGGTTATACAGAGGTGGACACCCACATGGCCGGAGGGATTGTCAGTCTTTATTTCATGCGGACTGCATGCCTTGTAGTCCTACAAAATGTTGTGATATTTTATAGAGGTTTTATGTGCGGGGCCTGTTTTCTAAACTGTACTATTGTGGATTTTTTCCCGAACAATATTAAGTTATATGAAACTCTCAATGCTACATGCATGGAATAGCCTAATTATCAACAACTAATGAATATTATGTGTTATAAGGGAGAGCGGTGGAGTGTTTATGGGTGATGTTTCAATGTTTGTTGCTCTGCTTTTGCGAGTCAAACTTTTATGTAATATTCCTATATTTGCTTGCTACAAATTAAACTAGGCCTATATACTGCTTATTTATAAACTGTGTAAATTAATGTCAAGTACAACGAGTGCTGTGTTGCAACCTACCACACTAGGGTTAACACAAATTGGAAGTGATGGATAGTTAAATTTTGTGCATTCATTTATTGTGGTAATAAAATAAACTTTTTTATGCCCTCCCCATCCCCATAATGTAAAATGTGACCCTGGACCACAAAACCAGTCATAAGGGTCAATTTTTTGAAATTGAAAGCTGAATAAATAAGCTTTCCATTGATGTATGGTTTGTTAGGATAGGACAATATTTGGCTGAAAAATCTTGAATCTGAGGGTGCAAAAAAATCGAAATATTGAGAAAATCGCCTTTAGAGTTGTCCAAATGAAGTCCTTAGTAATGCATATTACTCATAATAATACATTTTTTATATATTTACGGTAGGAAATTTACAAAATATCTTCATGGAACATGATCTTAATGATCCTAATGATTTTTGGCATAAAAGAAAAATCGATAATTTTGACCCATACAATGTTGGCTATTGCCACAAATATACCCGTGCTACTTATGACTGGTTTTGTGGTCCAGGGTCACAAATGGTAAAATACAGGGATATTCGGTCATCAATTACAACATGGAACAGAGAGAAAAAAAGTTTTTTCTTGTCCTTAAAGTCAAGAAGTCAAAGGGGGTCTAATGCTGTTTTGGACATCACTGACTTTCATTGGACAAAAATGAAACAGAAAAATCCAAAACAGCAAAATCCAAAACAGCAAATTAAATAATACAAATATGCAAATAAATAAATAGGCTAACAACTCTAAAATAGGCCTTAATAGCCAATGTGTGTGTGTGTGTGTGTGTGTATTAGTCACTCTCACAGCTCTGTCAAATGTAGTTTATACACCATCCCATCTTGTGCAATCTTTGTGTGTCCAGTAAATGTACATTGTAAAGTAACGTTACAATCCTCTCTGTCTGCTCAGCCATGATATTTCTAGTTTTTTTCTTTTTAACATTTAAATATAAAGGTTGATGTTATATAATCAAATGAAACATCATAATCTAACATCCATTAATAGATCAAATGAAACAATAAGCCAGATATCGATTTTTTTACCCTGTTACAAAACTCCCCATTCTGCTCTAAATCTGTTACTGTATATCTGTAAAACCAAAGCAGTGTGTGAATATTTTCATAAACTCATATATTAAAATTCTCTCAAGAGAAGTGAAAATAAAACAAAAACTAACATTGGCTGGTGTAAATTAGTGTGAAGCACCTTGTACAAAGCACGTTCAGTGAGTTTATGATTATGATGATGGTAATGATGATGATGATTATGATGATTGGTTAATTGCAGTAGACTGTGCCTGTTGAAGGTGGCTGGATTTCTGTAAGGTCTACGTATCCCAGGCTGCAGCGAGAGAGGGCCGCAGCCGCTGCGGGTGTAAGGCGTGTAATATATTTAACTATGGTAAAGTAGTGTTTTGAGAATTGGTAATTGTTCACATCCTTCTCTGGTCACGGGGACACTGTCCAGATCTCACCGTAAGCACACGTGTGGGGTTTCTGAGGTGCATGCTTTCAGGTCTACATGGCACACAGCCAAATGCGTCTCTCCAGCTTGTTTCCTGACATGAAATGTTGACTGACTGATAAGAAAAACAGTAGCACAGAATAATAAAGCAATCAAGACCCGGTTATGCTTTTAAGCAACCTCAGTGCTTTCATGTTCACAGCCGTCTTGCCACCTTCTCCGGCCCAAGGCCCGAAGATTGGACCCAACTTCACACTAGCGCTCTTTGCATAAAAGAACATGTCTACAGTCATAATATTTATTTTGATAATGTTTTCACGACATGGCAACTCTGAAGCGGGGATATATGAACTGTCTAAATATGACAGTCCATGCGATTTGGAATGTGCACTGAATAAGGCTCCTTTTACCCTCTCTCTAGAATTTGCTCTGAATAAACAAGAGACTCGGGTTAGGTCCTCCGATGTGCGATCTACTTTGTAGGCCGGTGGTTAAGCGTGACATGCTTGGCCCTTAAAATATACCCTTTTTGTTAGAGGGGAACGGACAGAAAAATATACAGAATTCTCTGTAATTACATATAAAGGTTTATTTTACTTTGAAGAAATCGCAGCCGATGGCTGAGGACTGGATGTGCGCGGCCGTACGGGCTTCATGTTGTCTGGAGTAATCTAGCCTCGCGACTGGTTTGAATTTGCTGCCTCGCGACAGCAAAATTGTCGTAATCACAAAGTAAACAGATACTTCCTCTCCTATCAGAGCGAGTTGACAAAGTTAGTGAATGAGGGGAACTTTCACTGTTAATTGTTGTTTTCCTTCGTACCCTGATTCAAAAACACAAGTATAATTATTTGCAAGTGCTACTTTGATTTTGTAATTTAGTTTGAAAGGGGCTTAAGGTGTTTTAGCAAATTATTCACTTAGGTTTAGTTGTTCTTGCATCTCTTCATGGAAAGCAAGACTACATCAAGATAATATACTCGGATACTATATGTGCTACAGGGCTGCTAGGTTGTGTGATAGTGGACCAAAACAGAAAACTATGAATGCTAAAGAGTTTGAATTAGTAGTATATTTCCACCAATGCATCATACTTATTACGCACTCAAACAGACGCATGTAAACACAGACAAACACTTTCCTCATCCCTTCTTTCCCCCATGCATAAATATTCTTGAACAAAATAGATTTTCTACAAAAAAAAACACACACAAAAAAAAAACAGGAATAGTTGTTCTACCAAACACAAATTAAACTGTAAAAAGGTCTACAAGCTTTTTAATATTTTTACAGGCATCTTCACCATTCAACAGTTAGCCGCACTAAATAATATCACGTTAACAAAACTGTTGACACATTGTTGCTTCCGCACAATTTGCAGTTCTGGGGCCAGTTGCATAAATATAGCCACTATGACTGTGTGAACTAGTCTGACCAACAGCAGTAAGTTAGGCATAATCAATCTTACTTTTCAGATTCAAATTTAGACCAATTTACCTTTTTATGTAACTGACTTTTAAAAGTTATGACCAGTCTTGAAGAAAAAAAATTTGATGACTTACTTGTAAAACTAGTCTAAGCAGTTTATGCAACCAGCCATAAAATGCTGGTGCATTCTCATGATAAATAAATAAATAATTAAAATAATATTAAATGCATAACTTTCAGTGATCTATACATTTCTCATTGTGAACAAACATCTTAAAAATCGAAAATTAGTCACTTCAAAAACTTCAGTGACCGACCTACTGTAAAAACAAGTCTCACCATCTGCAAAAACATTCAAGTAAAAATGGTATAATCAGTTTGCTTCATTGTGAACACTGTCATTATGCAGCTGCGCATTGAAAATATATAAATAAATAAATGTAATATAATGACGTTCTATGTTCTTATTCTTGGTCTGTCATAATTGAGCCAAAAAACTTCATCATTCCCAGCAGCACTGGATATGTCTGCTTTCACCATTTACAGTACAGGAATTGCTCACATCATATCCTTCTAGAGTTATTAATTCCACCATATTTCACATTCCTGAATCCAACTGATTTTTTTTTCCCACCTAGAAATGGAAATATATTAAACCAATAACAACAAGTAACTGCACACTATGCACACAGACTGTAATCAGAGGCCTTAGTCACTATATTCCCCAGTGCGCTGTTTGGCCAAGGAACAAGAGTCAGCCATAGATAGCTTAGGGAAAACGGTAAATGCTTTTGTGAAATGTGTGTATTTAATAAAATCATTTAGCATAAACATATTTGTGCAAATCGCCCTGCATCCCCCACCTCATCTTTATATATCTCTTTTTTAATGCCTCTCTCTTTTCCTCTCTCTTTTTCCAGTCATAAAATGGTGCCAGGCTGCGACATGAAGGCAGGGGCCGTGAAACCGTACCCTCATCATCAGACTGTACAGTAGAGAGACAGAGTCACACTCCCGGTGTAAGCAGGGCATAAAAACACTGCTGCATGATAAGGAGCTGCACAGGGACTTTGAACATTTTATTAGTATCTATAAAAGAGGCACAGGACGAAGGACACAGTGTCTATAAAGCACTAATGGAGGATCAATTAAGATGGTCAAGCTGCAGAAAGAGACTTTTACAGTGTAGGGTTAACACTAACCTTGTCCTTTAACACCAACGCTAAAACCACAAGGCTGGGAAATTAAGCCTAGTTGTAATACCAGTACATCACTAGTATCTTATGATCGCTAACAGTTAAAAAAAGTTTGTTTGTTTGTACACACGCACACACACACACACGCACACACACGGTTCACTATCTTTGTGGGGACTCTCCATAGACGTAATGGTTTTTATACTGTACAAACTGTATATTCTATCCCCTTACACTAACCCTACCCCTAAACCTACCCATCACACAAAACTTTCTGCAGTTTTACATTTTCAAAAATCTAATTCTGTATGATTTATAAGCTTGTTTCCTCATGGGGACCTCAATTTAGGTTCCCATGGTGACACGAGTCCCCATGAGTCAGTGTGCATTCAGGATGGTCCCCACCGTGATAGAAAAACATGAACACACACACACACACACACATAGACAATGTTTTTTATACTGTACAAACTGTATATTCTATCCCCTAACTGTATACACCGTAAAAGAAAACGTTCTGCATTTTTACAATTTAAATGAAAACTATTTATTTTATGGCATTTTTACAAATGAGGACAAAATGATATTTTCTGAATTTTTGTCAGGTTTAGCTCACTTCTGGGTACAAAATATAGTAGGTACAGACAGACACAGACAGACATACACACACACACACACCTAGTGGCATTAGCAACTAATGTACTATAATCTGAATTTATGATATCCACTTATTACAGAGTAGCTTGCATTATGTAAGAGTTAGTTTAGATTTAAACATTTACATTTTATTTAATAATAAAATTATTTAACAAACATTTTCATTTCCATTTTCATTATTCTGGAATACCATTAAACACTTAAAATATTGTATCAGAGAAAAATTGGACAAAAAAAAAAAGATTACATAAATAAATCAATGGACTGTTTCTAAATTGTCGCAGTGGGCTACATTGTTAAATAAACATTCATGTTTTCACTGAAAGGTTCAATGCTTCTAACACTCTTCTGTTACAAACCAATGTTGTTCCCTTCACGTATACGATCTGTATTTTTCAACCTCTATCTGAGCATATGTATATGTTCACTTTGACTTTAAATAATGATTTCGTTATTGAATGTGTATTTGAGTTTCTCTAAAGGCAGATATCACAACCTGCTTTAATTTTCCACATACACACACTTCTGGTCAGAACTAATAAGTCCTGATTAATTCCTGCATCTTCCATACCTTTCCCCTCTCTCTCTCTCTTTCTCTCTATCTGTCAGGACATAGCATGACAAATTGAATTACATTTTGAACACACGACTGGCCATCTTTCAAAAACAAGTCAAAAATCTTCCCTGTGCATGTTTATGAAAGACATTTCTAAACTCTTCCTGACCTGAAATGTTTATATCCAGAATTTACGTTGTGAACATTTTAAATGTCATCAAAACCACCTTGCTCCAGGGGTATAAATTGATTCCATTTGTTGCCTGCCCAAGCAACTGGCCTCGGCCGCAGGAGCCATACGAGGGGGAAACCGAGAAGCTGGAGAAATCAGTTCTGAGAGGAGACACCATGGACTTTCAGAGGGCTTTGTAATGAGTGAAAATCAGGGATGGGGTTCAGTGGGAAATCGCATGCCATGCCTCAATCAGCAACATGTCCCAACAACCAGGGAGGCATGTGTCAATCAAACGGATGTGGGTTTGTGGGGAACCAGTGAATCAGGAAGGCTTTTAAGCCATCATTAAAGCAAAACTGAGAGATGCTCTGCTGCACTAATGTTATACATGTTAATATCATACTGTCAATAATACCATAAGACCAGAGGCATCTTGCACTATTGCTTTTTTTTATTTTTTAGATTTGGACACCAATGACAGTTTTGGCTCACTTAAGACAAAATTGTGATAGATAAAGGGGGAAAAAGTCTACATAGAATTTCTGTAGTGTAAAGTGCAAGATTTTTTAAAGATATATTTTTTTTGATAAGCGTGTTTTAATAAAAATAGACAAACAAACAAACAAACGAATAGGTTGTATGGAAAAGATTTTGTAGAGTCTGAAGCAACAAAAGTGTGGGCTGATAATGTCAGTTTTTAAAAAGCAAATGATCTGCATTAAGATATGAATAATTTTAATATGTATTTTTAATATATACACAGACTGTATATACAGTCCACTGTGTGTGTGTGTGTGTGTGTATGTGTGCGTGTGTGTGTGTGTGTGTGTGTGTGCGTGTGTGTGTGTGTGTGTGTGTGTGTGTTCTTGTTTAATCTACATTGTGAAGAGCAAATGTTGACTTTTTTTGAAAATGTGAAAATGCAGAAAGTTTTTTGTGATGGGTAGTTTAGGGGATAGAATATACAGTTTGTACATTATAAAAACCATTATGTCTATGGAAAGTCCATGTAAAGATATAAAAACAAGTTAATGTGTGTTCATGATTATATACATGTTTCGGCCATGTACATTGCTGAATGCAGTCCTATGCAAGGACATTGGACAAAAAAAAAATTCCCACACCCATGGCAATAACTGTTCTTAAACCAATGGGCCTTCCAGAACTGTGCTGAGGTTTATAAACTCTACTCAGGAAAAAAAACTCAGAGCTCATCGTAGCTCATTAGTGAGAGGATATGGCATGTTATCTGCTCATCTAAAACTCTCTTAATCAAAATGGTGTCAAACAATATCAACAGGATGTCACTGAGAGCTACTATAGATGGATGAAATAGAGTGTGTGTGTGTGTGTGTGTGTGTGTGTGTGTGTGTGTGTGTATTTTACAGCAGAAGCAGCATTAGACAGTCTAAATACTTCAATTTAAGCACATGAAAAGGTTTGAGTGTAAATGTGTGCACAATTTTACAACCATGCATTAAATGTACGTATATATAATTTCTAAACCAGAAGGTGTTTTTTTAATACACTTACAATGAAAGTGGTGTGTGCGAGTGTTCTGCAATGTCTATGTGTATCCACCCGCCACGCTTAGACAGAAAGCAGATGTCGGGAATGTGTTAAAGGACAGTCTTGTTGATAATCAACCTGCTATTAGTGAGGAATGTGGCAGTGGTGCTGCTGGGCTATGAAGGATTGCATTACTCAATCTCTCTAGACGACAAGTGGCTGCTTTCCTCTTAGTGGAGTGCAGCACACATACAAATGAGTTCACACTATTTTGGAGCATCTCCCCCTAAACTCTAAATCTCTCTGGACTCTGGAGTGAGTTACGGTCAAGAAATGGCTCTCCATTTCCTCCTGTGGCTCAGGAGGTCCGGTTAACATGGGCTAAAGTAATGCAACCTTATTCGATTTCCACCATACGAGGGGGCGGAAGGAATCTTCATCATTTTTTGACCCACAGATGAGGTAATAGCTTTACTTGGTTTACAAGCTGGACAAGACTGGGGGTCTGAAAATGCAAAATTTAACATGACACAGAAAGTGTTATAAAGTGGCATGGGGCGTAAAAAAAAAAAAAAACAAGAAAGAGAATAATTAAGAGAGGGTGGGAGGAAGTCAATCAGTGCTCTCCCTCCGTTTGACCAGCGGCCAAGCAGTGAGACTCAGAGCTGTGGCCGAGCTCCTCTGAGACAGCTGCAACATTTCAGGGCTCCAACTCAGCAAATTTCCATCAGCTGCTGCTGCCAGAGACCACAAAACGCTTTCAAACAACGGCTCACTTCAAGAATTCTTGTCTCAGGGAGGAGAGAGACTGAGAAAAAAAAAAAAAGATGGCTGGAGAAAAGTATCACAGTGCAGCTGAGTGAGCTCGGTGCATTAGGTTAGCAGATTAATGCAAACTGTGCCCTGGCAGAGGAGTTTGATTGGCCTTCCACAGCAAAATTGCTTGCAGGTTTAGAAGACGATAGAGAAAAGTATGTAAGAGTATGTAGCGTTCAGAAACGAGGCCGGCGTGTTTCGTGTCAAACCCTTCAGCCTCTTCACCATACATTAACACTTGTCACAGATGCCCATTAGTTCCAAAGCCAGTGCCGAAAATTTAATTACCAAACCATTTATTTCATTGTTAGGAAAATAAACCAATGAAACCTCAGAATGCATTAGGCTGGCTGGTGGCCTCTCCTGTTTTCACCTTCTATGTTGATAACACCCAGTACACCCTGCAATTGGTCCAGTGCACTGAAATAATGCTCCTCTTATACACCACAAGCCAGTCTGCTCTATTAAAACCAGCTGGCCGGCATAAGTCATTCTTTATTTAAGTTCAATTAAGAGAACAACTGATTTAATGAAGGAAACTATTTATACACAAGGGTTACTCATCCGTGCCGTCCATCGGCTGAGCGCCTCACAGGCCAAGAGGAGACCTGTCTCAATAAACTAGACCATTGACACGGGGTGCTTGTAAAAACAAGTGGGCCCAATCCATTCGTGACCGAACGCAAGGGACTACAGGCCGCCTTTGTCACGGACGGTCTGGCAAAAAGGGGGTTTTGGTTTAGAGAGAGGAGAAAAGGGGCCTTAAAGGGAAAAAATGAAAATTCTGTCGTTAATTACTCACCCTCATGTCGTTCCAAACCTGTAAGACTTTCGTTCATCTTCAGAACACAAATAAAGATCTTTTTAACGAAATCGGAGAGTTTTCTGTTCCTCCATTGACAGCTACACAACTACCACTTTGACGCTTCAAAAAGTTCATAAAGAGATCGTAAAACTAATCCATATAAATTGAGCGGTTTAGTCCAAATGTTCTGAAGAGACTTAATTGCTTTATATGATGAACAAATTGAATTTAGGCTTTTATTCACATATAAACATTCATTGACTCACACATCAGTTGTGATAAACGGAAGCTCAAGCATGTTCTCTTGACGTGCGAAAACCAACAAGCTCCATTCTCGTGTTACGCTGCACGTTTGAGCTTCCGCAAGAACCAATGAGGTTTGTTCTCGCGCGTCAAGCAGGTTCGGTTGAGCTTCTGTTTATGTTTACTGATCAATGTTTATATCATCTGTTCATCATATAAAGCAATCAAGTCTCCTCAGAAAATTTGGACTAAACTACTAAATTCATTTAGATTAGTTTTACGATCTCTTTATGACTTTTTTGAAGCTTCAAAGTGCAGTTGCTTAGCTGTCAATGGGACAGAAAGCTCTCAGATTTCATCAAAAAGATCTTCATTTGAGTCCCGAAGATGAACGAAAGTCTAACGGGTTTGGAACGACATGAGGGTGAATAATTAATGACAGAATTTTAATTTTTGAAAAAGAGATTTTTCTGTTTGCTGATTAAGAGAACAGAAATCATTTGAACTTAATTGTAATTGTACAGTAATCATTTGACCTTAAGAAGTATAATTCTTTTTAATAATAATAACAACAATAATAACAACATTTAAAAAAGAATAATACTTGTACAAAATTACCTTTAGTTTTAGAAAGGCACTATATAAATAAAATCAAATAAAATGTATTATAATGATTAATCATCATCATCATAATCATTTAAAAAAGAATACTTATTCCACAAAATGACTATTTTTTAAAAAGGTGTATTAATAATAATAATGTATGATGATGATTATTATTATTATTACTATTATTATTAATTATATATATATATATATATATTACACCGATCAGGCATAACTTTATGACCTAATATTGTGTTGGTCTCCCTTCTACTGCTAAAACAGCCCTGACCCGTCGAGGCATGAAGGTGTGCTGTGGTATCTGGCACCAAGATGTTAGCAGCAGATCCTTTAAGTCCTGTAAGTTGCGAGGATCGGACTTGTTTGTTCAGCACATCCCACAGATGCTCGATTGGATTGAGATCTGGGGAATTTGGAGGCCAAGTCAACACCTCAAACTCGTTGTGCTCCTCAAACCATTCCTGAACCATTTTTGCTTTGTGGCAGGGCGCATTATCCTGCTGAAAGAGGCCACAGCCACCAGGGAAGACCAGGCCAACTTCTTCCATTGCTCTGTGGTCCAGTTCTGATGCTCACATGCCCACTGTTGCCGCTTTCGGCGGTGGACAGGGGTCAGCATGGGCACCCTGACTGGTCTGCGGCTATGCAGCCCCATACGCAACATACGATGCACTGTGTATTCTGACACCTTTCTATCAGAACCAGCATTAACTTCTTGAGCAATTTGAGCTACAGTAGCTCGTCTGTTTGATCGGACCACACGGGCCAGCCTTCGCTCCTCGCGTGCATCAGTGAGCCTTGGCCGCCCATGACCCTGTCGCCGGTTCACCACTTTTCCTTCCTTGGACCACTTTTGATAGATACTCCCCACTGCAGACCGGGAACACCCCACAAGAGCTGCAGTTTTGGAGATGCTCTGACCCAGTCGTCTAGCCATCACAATTTGGCCCTTGTCAAACTCGCTCAAATCCTTACGTTTGTCCATTTTTCCTGCTTCTAACACATCAACTTTGAGGACAAAATGTTCACTTGCTGCCTAATATATCCCACCCACTAACCGTGATGAAGAGATAATCAGTGTTATTCACTTCACCTGCCTGATCGGTGTGTATATATATATATATATATATATATATATATTCCTTTAATTATTATTATTATTATTAATTTTTAAACCAAATTCTAAAACCAAAGATCATTTTGTATATGAAAAAAAAATTCAAAAGCAAAAATACAGAGCACAAGAAATGTTATGAAAAGAAAACAATTAGGCTAATAGAAAAAAAAAATCTATACTATACTGGATTACGACAGAGACGAAAGCTGTCACATGGACAGGTTTCAAGAAATTACACATAGAATGGTTCAGGTAAAGCAAGACTGCTTCAGACACTATTCCTCAAAACTCCCCTAATGTAGCATTTTAAGTGCCGTGTATGCACGTTCTCTCATTCCCTGCGCATTATAAAAGTGAAGAGCTATGCTGGAGAGTAGTGTTTGAAGTCTGGGCCCAGGCCCCAGCTCAGCAGTAAAGGGACTCCCCCTGCCTTTCTCTGGCCGTATAAATGACAGCTAGTGAAACCCGAGCCGCTGGCCCTTAGTAAAAAAGCCGGACTATCTGCGCCGCCCTCTCAGTTAATCAAATCTGCCGTAATTGTCATCTGCGGATTTTTAAAGACACAAAGGGGAAATCGTAACTTGACCCACGCCTCTTGACTCGGGGTTGTCAGAGTTTGTGTATAGTCATGCTCCGTCGTGTGTTTATGTGTGCGGCCGTATGAGCTTCAGGGAAAGGCCACGGCTGTCGACTTCATCTTCATCTCCCCTCATCTCACGCTGCACAACTCTTTAGATCTTCAAAGCCAGAAGAGTACAACAAATCACAGCGTCTTGTGAGTGTAAGCCTATAATAACAGTGACAAGGCATGACACCAGGGAGTAGGGCAGTCGAAACAATGGGGGGACCATATGGGATGTTTTTTGGGAGGAGATGGAACTATTTAAGTAGTAAAAGAACATTTTCAACCCAGAGGTGAGCGACAGGGGAGCAACTACAAAATATGCAATACGCAGGACGGCATAATATATATACCACCTTATGGAGCGATTATACTCCTGTGTCCACTCAGCGCTAAAAGAAAAAACAAAAACAGCTTTATGGCTTTCGTATCCCACAGATGAACTTCAAACTTCACATTAACATGAACTTATCACCAGACTTCAGCTGTTCTGAGGTAACAGAAATATCAGCTAACTGGCTGAACATGCTTATTTTGCTAATAAAAAAGCGACCATTTGCGAAGAGTGGGGTAGGTGAGGTGGAAGGGGCCAAAGCAGCTGCAGAGATGGTGTGCACGTATTATTGTGGCTGGACTGGGACAGTGCTGCAGCGTTGATTGACAGGTGCCGAAGACCTGCGCCTGAATTTGCACAGCCAGACTCTGACAGCGAGCCTTGACTAATACCATGTCAACGGCAGGGCTCACATTTGTGGGTGGGAAAGGAAAATGTTATGATGTTACCAAGAGAGACGGAACAGAAAAATAACACTCCAGTGAGATGAGTTAGTCGCACTCTTTAACGGGAGCTTTTACTGGGGGCTGGAGACAGCTTTATTTGTCCACCTCTAAGAAAAATAGTTTCTCTGGATTTGATAGCTTCATCCTTCAAGAGTTAAAATACTTGCACACTTTACAAAGCACATGCTAAATGGTACATTTTACCACCACAAATAAAGATCTGTTACAGTATAATTGCAAAATATACAGACTAGCACCATAAAAAATTTTCCTGCGTAAAGAAAGAGTCATTAGCAAACTCTGAGTGGTTACAACATTTTTGGGCACCTACCAAAACACTAACAGAACAATACACATCACCAATGGGGTGCATGTCAACTGATAGCATCCTACTCTGCCTTTAAGCTACTAAGGCACTAGTCTGTTTTCAGATTCAATTCAGATAAATGTCTGTGGATTCGATAACAAAATATCGAAGTGCCAAGTGCCATTTATTTTAAAGAAAACACCAAGTTCTGGCATAAAACTCTAGATGGCGCAGGCTGATAGGTCATTAACTCAGTTTGGTAGAGATCACATCGTTATCTACATAGCGCAGCTGATTGGTTGCTGTTGCATCAGCGGCCAATGAGCTGCGCCTCAACATTCAAATACCGGTAGTGTTTGCTGTAGAAGTCTGCATCGCGCTTTCAGAAACCATCCATCTTCCCCAGCTCCACCTGTATAGATCTGCTACAGGGGTTATTTCATAAATGTTACATGCGCAGCAGCAGCATGTATTACATGCTCACAGTAATGTCTGTGAATGTATTAGCAGTAGCAGCGAAGCAGATCTATTCCGACAAGACCAAATACATTAACGGTAACACTTTATTTTAGGGTTCAATTCTCGCTATTAACTAGTTGCTTATTAGCATGCATATTACTAGGATATTGCCTACTTATTAGTACTTTATTCTGCATGACCTTATTCTACATCCCTTAATCCTACCCAATACCTAAACTTAAAGGTTCACTGTGTAAAATCTAGCTGTGCACGATTGCAACCGCAATTGCAACCGCCCACCGCTCACCCCTCCCTTTTAAAACTTTTAGAGAAGCTATGGAGGCCGACACAGGACAAAGATGACATTGTCTATGACAGCAGAGAGTAGCTAGCGCTCTATAGAGCAGTTTGAGCACATGTTATACAGCACATGGCGGCACAAAATGGTAAAGGCCGGGACACACCAACCCGACGTCAAAGAACTAGCAGCGATGAAAGCCGACGGTGTTGTCGCCTCTCGTTGGCCGCGTCTGGGCCAAAAAGCTGCACTTGAACACACCGAGAGAACTACAGCCGACTGTTAGCTAGAATGCGCGTTCTGCGCCTGCGTGTGAATGAGACAACTGTACATTTTTACAGATATATTCTTCTATATTCATCATTCAAAAGGGAAACCAACGCTCCAGGCTGCAGATACACAAAGCGTAAACTAATCAGCGCGCTTACCTTTTTGGAATATCAGTCCTGCTGATAACGTTCTTTATTCCACTCCGCTCATGTTAATATAAAAAATTTCGCCCAGGAACACTCGGTAAGATGACGTAAAATTAGAACAGCCTTCTATCTGTACCGTTTTGACTTCTTTGCTCGCTGTTTTGCTATTATTCTCATGCACTGACTCATTCGCTGAACAGCTGAACAGCCAATCAGAGTTCTCTCTCTCACCGACGGCCCGACGCCGATTCTACATGTTGAATCGGCCCAAAAAACCCTGACGGTGTCCGACTAGAGCCAACGGTGCGGAACACACCGAAAAAACTAAGTCGCTGACGCTCAAAAACGGCCCAACGTTGCCCATCGGCTTGGTGTGTCCCGGGCTTAAGGGGACCCGTGGTGATAGAAATGGCTCATTCTAAGGTAATAAAAACATAACAGTTCATTATGTAAGGTCTTTATACTCCACTGAAAACATAGTTATGTATATTATATTGCATTTTTGTCAATAGATTCTCATAAATACTACACACTGCACCTTTAAACGCTACAAAAACTACCTTACTAACTATTAATAAGCAGTAAATTAGGAGTTTATTGAGGCAAAAGTCGTAGTTAATAGTGAATATGTGTTCCCCATACTAAAGTGTTACCACATTAACATTGTCATATCCACTACCATGCCAATCTCTATTACCATGCCAATCTTTCTGAGAGTTGTAATGACAGAAATACTGTTTTCATGCAAAATGTTTCACAAACCCTAAATTCAAAATAATTATTTAGTCAAAAGAAACATGTTTATAGTTCATGTGATGAACTATACCTGTGGTTAATCTGACAACTGGTTAGTCACCTGTGACTCAATACATCCACTAAAAAGCAAACTATGATCAACTGGAAAAAAAATACAGAAAATATAAACAAATAAATAAAACTGAACTAAGTTTCAAAATTCTTAGTATGGGCATTTAAGTTCACTGATCTCTTCTACAGACACATTTAAACACACACACACACACACACACACACACACAGAGCTTGTCTTAGTAAGTGAGTGTGTATATGTGTATGTGTATTAGACAGACAGAGTGGCACATTTGATATGGTCAACACAGGTGTCCTGGAGGACCACAGTTGCTTCGAGTCCAAGAGCTTGAATGAGGATTGACGCGTTTAACTCGACAAATATGAAAGCTATCTATGGAATGATATGAGTTCTTGGAGGAGGGCGAGGGAACTTGAAACGGTTAACTCATTAAAGCTTGAAACCCACTCATGATTTATGCCTGAAAATATAGGTAATAACATCAATAAACCTCCTGCTTTTGGATATAGACTGTGGCAATTAGTTTTAAAAGGAGGCCGATTGTTCACACACTGCAGAGATTCATGCTTTCTCAGCTTTGGAAGCAAAAGTCTGTTTTTGAGTCCAACATGGCATAAATCTAGAGTTCAGAAACTAGTGTTTAGAGCTCAAATATTTTGTTCACAGCCTACGTTAGTTTGTTTTATTATTCTGCTTTAATAGATATTTGTTTGGCCCAACACGGCTTCAGGTAATAGTTTCCATTTGAGACCGCACGAAGCTGTCTGGAGAAAATAAACACAGGTTTTTCTTTCTTCTCATCATATAACCAGGGGAAGACATAAGGGTTTCATCTATCACACATTGGAATGGTGCAATTACACCAATGTTGTCATTTGAAACTGATACGCAAGGGAAGCACACAGAAAGTAAATGCTAGCCCCATAGGGAGCACAATGATAACCTGCTATTTCTCATGGCTTTTATTTTATCCCCACTCTGCAGGTCAGAGATTTGCATGTGTGACTTGTTAGACAAATGTGTATGTGTGTGAGAAAGTGTGAAAGAAACTCGACCATATTACTACACTGGGGAAATATGCACTTTATCACCTCAGTCAGACTCAGTACATTTGATTTTGGTTCCACTCAATTTCAATTGACATAAATTGTGCTATAAAGAAGTGGGGAAATGTAACTCTCGATTTCTCTTTGAGTGATCTCATCGAGTCAGACAGGCCTCTTGATATGAGAAAACCACAAGCGCTAGGAGCATATGTGCTCTGTGTAAATGTGTGTTCACACAGGCCTTGCACGTTTAACAAGCAGATTTCTCTCTGATACGGCAGACTCATGTGTTTACTCAAGCCTCTGACCTTCTCGCCATGACACTTTCACTGCTGATATAAATACCATCGCCATGCAAAATCATCATGCCCCACTCAGGTAACCTAATACGCTTCACCCCACGTCTTCCCCATTGGCCGCATCACATCACATGCCTAACGCTCTGGCCAACTGCATCGGAGAACCATTACTGCCGGGGGATATTTTTATACAAGGTTTGTTTGTTGAGAAGGCATCTGTAAAAAACTGGAGAGGTAGGGAATGTGTTGAGGAATTGGGTTCCGCATTGAAACCGGATCTAAGCGCCTACGCTAATATGTCCAAAAGGACTGTAATTATGAGGTGATAATGCCTGCTGATCAGGTTGCTTGTTGCCAGTGAGAGGGAAGCCCCCACTATTCCCAGAGCCAGGAGGCTGATGGGTCTTCCAGGACTCAGTGATGCAATAACATCGCTGACGGGTTGCATGGAATGAGCGGGCACAGCAATGTACTGTTGACGAGATCCCATCATCTAAATAATGGTTCAGCCTGTTTCTTATAAGCAAAATATTTGTCAGTGCTAAAGGCTGTTGCAGGCCTTAAGTATCTAATGTCCAAGTCAGTCTTCTGACATCAGTGCGTACACTGGTATTTTATTATTTTTTTTAAAGAGAGAGATGACAAAGTGGCGAGTGAAAAAACAGGTCCATAATGTCTTGTTTTGTTGCAACTGAGACAACCGGGTCGATGACACTAGTTTTTTGTCTTCATTATTAATTTACTCATAAACACATTAAAATACAATTCATAAAGATAATTTCTATACCGCTTCTATAATGAGCAAATTCATTTTGATATTTTTTAGAGGGCATAAAAGCAAAAAAAAAAAAAAAGTTAGGGTGGTACAAATGTTCTGGACATTATTATGAAGAAAAAAAGCACTATTTTTTGTAAAAGAATGAAATTCTTGAAAAGAAAAGGTCAAGTAGTCAATAACTGTTTCAGTCAATAAATCTCTTAAACTATCCAAAAATTTGAACTTTTTATGACAGGTTTTAAAATGTCATGTGGTTTGAATACCCAAAAACAATGATATTTATGAATATGAATATTAATTAAAAAATACTTACCAGTATATACTAAATACAGTAACAACAGTAATACAGTAAAAACATAAATAATTTTAAATATTATTACAATTATAACAAACCGTTTTGTGTTCATTTCCTGCTCTAGAATCATTTCTAATTATTATCAACGTTGAAAGTTTTTGCTGCTACACAATTATTCAAAAGGTATGGGGGGGGGGGGGGGATACTTTTATTTGCAATCCATTTCAAATAAATGTTTTTTTGAACTTTCATCAAAGAATCCTGAAAAAAGTAGCACGATTTCCAGAAAGTTATTAAGTAGCAACATAATAATAAGAACCATTATTAATAATTGAGAAGCAAATTAGCATATTAGTATGATTTCTGAAGGATCATGTGACTGGAATGATGCTGGAAATTCAGCTTTGTCATCACAATAATAAATTACATTATAAATTATTTTAAATTGTAATATTTCACAATATTACTGCTTTTTATTGTATTTTAATCAAATAAATGCAGCCTTGGTAAGCATGAGAAACTTTTTTTTTGCTTTTAATTATTCACAACTTTTGACCCGTAGTGTACCTATAATGTGTACATTATAGGTATGTATTTAATTCAATGTATCCACATGTATTCAAGGAAAAATATTTTTCTTATTTGATGGTTACACCATATGACATTTTAGTCATTAAATAAAAAAAACTCTTGAAAATGGTTAAAAAAATATTTTTAAAAGATTTTAAAAATGTGAGTTTTAAATGATATCAAGGAGAGTTAGGTTATTCTGAGAAAATGCATTTCTGACCATTAGTATGCATAAATGTTCTACTAAGTACTGATGTATCTATATCATCAAGCTGTCATAATAGTGATGCTTATCAGGGTTATGTGCCAGCTAAGGTCAGAGACCAACAGAAGTCACAGGGTAGGCTAGATATTGAATAGCTGAGAGTAGCATGTGGAGGGAGGTCAGGTAGGGGCCAAAGGTCAGGATCAGGGACACCAGGAGAGGCATGGCTTTATCAGCTCTGTTACAGAAGGGTTGACAGACGAAGTGGACTGAGAGACGGAGACTTAATTATTCCTGGCATATGTGGCCTGGACCCAGTTGCTCCACACAGCAAGCAATGTAGAACCCTATGGAAATATACCAAGCCTGTTTATTCACCGTCTCACATTCACACTCATTTCCTTTTCATGTTTTCGGATTATGTTCAGATTTTCCAGCCTGGAATTTCTAATGCAGGGTAAAAATAAAAAGAGAAAAAAAGAATTTAGCACTCAGTGGGTGAAACCACATTTTCACTACCGCCTTGATGATCCTTAATTAATCCTTAAGTTTTTATGACTCTCACAGCTTCATTGTGATAATTAACAGTTGTGTATATGTGTGTGTGTTGTTTTAAATAAACTAGAAATGCTGTGACTAGTTTCCCAGACTGGGTTCAGAGCAGCAGGAGCAAATGGAGAAAAGTCTGGTCGTATCGAAGGGGCTTTTGCACCGGAGGAAACTTTTCATAGTTCCTAGAACTATTGGCGGAAGAACCCGGATTTTGGCATGTTCGCACCGCAGGAACTAGGAACGATTTTAGTTCTAGGACTCCTTTTGGGGGAACTAATTTAGCTCCTTCTTCAGAGTAGGGTCTAACCCATAGGGTGGTGCAGGTATGACGTCACTTTGCAGGCCAACCAGACTAGCCAACCAGACTAAAAACAAGCTCTGTGTTCAACAAAAGTTTATACTTGCACGTTTTGTCCATCAAGATAATTATCACAGATGAACACAACTTTTATGAATTTTGAAGCCTAAATGCAGTCGCCAGAAGTAAAAAGCTAAAGGTAGGCTACAAACGAACTACACCACGGTCGCTCGACTTTAACGTCACCATCACTAAGCTTCCGACAACCCTTTCAGTTTTTATTTAAAAACATTTTCCCAGAACGTTTGAGTTAGAACAGTTTGTAAGAGCACAATTATAAGCAAGTGGACCGGAAGTGCTAAAATGCTAACTTGCTTCCGCGTTTTGGCCTACAAAGTGATGCCATACCTGCATCACTCTATAGGAACTACCAGAGACGTAAGTGTACGCTGATTGGCCGAACGCACATGAAACACCAGCACCTGCCATTTTAAAAAAGCCATCTACACACACAGAGTATTGCCTATTTACTCCAGAAACTAACTCTATGAACATGGAAAACAGTGATAGATGGACCTCTCAACCTTTACACTAAAGAGAAAATCCAATGCAACTTCGAGGGGACCAAACGAAACTTGATTATGTATTTCTGCTCAGCTAGCGACGTGTGCTCATGCTCTGGCGTTCTCAGCGCAGTCAAAATAAAAGTCACAACAACAAGCGTGGCTTACATCACTTTAGAGTTCCTACTGGTGGTGTGAATGCAACCAGGAAAATGGCCCTAGGGGAACTTTTAGTTCTCAGGGAACCACCCTGGTGGCTAGTTCCTATCTAGTTCCTAGAACTACCCGGTGCGAAAGACCCTTTGTGAGCAAATATCCTCCACACTCATAGGATATACACATATGGTGACCAGGCTAGTTGTCACAGAAGTTGTCCAAAGGGCTGTATCTCAGATATAACCATTTTTGCTTTGTGGCAGGGCCCATTATCCTGCTGAAAGAGGCCACAGCCACCAGGAAATACTGTTTCCATGAAAGGGTGTACATGGTGTGCCACAATGCTTAGGTAGGTGGTACGTGTCAAAGTAACATCCACATGGATGGCAGGACCCAAGGTTTCCAAGCAGAACATTGCCCAAAGCATCACACTGCCTCTGCCCGGCTTGCCTTCTTCCCATAGTGCATCCTGGTGCCATGTGTTCCCCAGGTAAGCGACCTTGACCTTGGCCGCCCATGACCCTGTCACTGGTTGACTGCTGTTCCTTCCTTGAACCACTTTTAATAGATACTGACCACTGCAGACTGGTAACACCCCACAAGAGTTGCAGTTTTGGAAATGCTCTGACCCAGTCTTCTAGCCATCACAATTTGGCTCTTGTCAAACTCGCTCAAATCCTTATCCTGGATTTCGATATAAGAGAAGAGGGGCTTGAATTTGTTGCCCAGCTCTATTTGTTTGAACTGTGAGAGGCGTCAAAGCTTACGCTATTCCTACATCCTACATCATACATCACATTTTTATAACTCAGATTGTGTTCGTCTGAAAGAAGAAAGTCATATACACCTAGGGTGGCTTGAGGGTGAGTAAATCATGGGGTAATTTTCATTTTTGATTGAACTATCCCTTTAAAGGCATGCTTTATTGTGACAACTTACCCATTATAGTGTGATGAAATGCCCTGCTATTTGTAACAATGGAAATGTTCAATAGCCAAGTAGCCATGACCTCAACCAAGATTTTAAGGTATGAGCCAATACAGAAATTGACATACCCTGATAAATATTCTCTGTCGTAAAAAATCTGACAACTAGCCTGGGGTGCGTTTCCCAAAAGCATCGTTAGCCAACTATGGTCGCAAGTTCCGTCGTTATCAGCAAAGTTCAACAAGTCTGTGTTTCCCAAAATCATAGTTCCAACGAACATTTGCAAACAACATCGCAAAGTTGTGTGGTTGGAAGGGCAGCTCTCAACCTATGGTTAGAAGCATAGTTTCTTGTTTGCATGACATGTGGACTTAATAAATCATTATCTTGAGCAAAATGCAAGCTGGCATTCAGTTAAATCTATATCTTTTATTTTGAATACATATTTACGTCTTTTAGTTTGTCAAGAGATTTAAAGCACAGTTTTTGAAAAGTGCGCATGTGCGTACATGCTGTAGTCTAGTACGTAAGAACGAGCCTATGATTGAATCTGGAAAAAAAAAGAAATATAACTGAGAAAAATGAGAATTAGTCAGATTCCATGTCCGTAATTTACAGAAAAACATGATCTCAAACGGATTCATTAAAAGAAGTTATTACTCCACTACCTGCGTGACATCATTAACCAATGTGGTTGAATGACAATTTTGCGACAATGCGGTTTCGGGAAACAGTCATGACTAGCTAGTTTATTTTTTTTAAACGATGCATTGTACTGGTAGTTAAGTGCCGAGTTACGTCGTTGTATGGGAAACGCACCCCTGGGTCTTCACAACATTTCTGATTTACTACTCTTAAGTAATTGACTATCTTCTTAAGTAGGTCCTAATAAGAATTTTCTCCTTTCCAATTATTTTCAAACAATATCATCTCAATTAAACCAGAATAAAGTATAATTATATTAATATCCTTTGAGTGTTAATTCCGTGGGTGAAAAATACTTCCTTGATTTTTTTGATATTGCTTTTTCCAATTAAATTACTTTGGTTAGGCAAATCAAACAGACAAATATCATGTTAGATGAGGAACAGGTTCTTATTAGTTTGATTGAGGACTGATTGATGAAATGATAGCAGGCTGCTCCCAAAGGCTTTCCAGGGAAATACTGCTTGCGCAGGAGTACTTCCAGCTAAAAGTAAAAAAAAAAAAAAAAAAAAATGGCACTCACTGTTTATTGATAGCTAATGGCTTCTCAGCAACTTGGTCTATTTGTTTTCACTGTAAGAAAATATGCATGTTGTTTATAGCTGTGGTTTAAAATAGAAACATTACTCATGACTGCATTGGACATGGCGGTTTGTGACCCAACACCCTTCTTCTACTGCACTAAAGAAATGCCCAGGGGAAAGGGTTTTAAAAAATCTTTAGACGTTCATTATAAAAACATAGGAGAAGGAGGGGAAAACAGGAGATTATGGAGCAAATTACATCAGGTATCTTTCTCGCACACACTTTCCGTTTTACACACACACACAAAAATGAAACTGGGGCGATCAAACAGCCCATATAACACCCCCATGTATGGGGCCGCCTGTGGTCCTGTCAAGGGCTAGCAGCTGGGGGACAGAGGAGAAGGCAGAGGGGGGCGTCTGACCCAGGGTCCAGGTTCTGAGTACTTTTGCAGACAGGTTGGCTCCAGTAGCAATGAGTCATGGCCGTCTGTCTATGTTGCCTGCAAGCTGGCCAAAAGGCTCTTATATTTTATCATGATGCTAACCACTGCTTCATTCACTTACAGAGTACTGCCATTTAGCCTATCCAAATCTATGAGAGTCCTCACACGGTCATTGTGTAGAGAATGGGGTGTACTGGATATAAACACAGCAGACTGGAGTCAAATGCACAGAAATCAATCTCCTTTTGACACGCTCCCTTTAAATGTGCTCATTTTTAAAGAACACTCTGGGTCAAATGAACATTCATCAAACAGAGAACAAACAGGAGAAAAAAAAGGTCAAACAGGATATGTAACAGTTGAGATTTGTAATGACAGAAAATCTCATTTATTTTAAGATGATGAATATTTTATAATTGGCAAAAAATTTAATTTTCTTTTGGAAAAAAGTTGCCATGGTTGCCAAGACATTTGTATTTACTTAAAATAATACATGCTTAATATCACATACACTGCAAAATTGACAATATTTTATATATATATATATGTGTGTGTGTGTGTGTTAGATGTGATTAATTGATTATATATATTTAAAATCAATTAATCGCATCTAACATGAAATATTATATTTATATATATATATATATATATGAAAAATGATATTAAATATAAGATTACAATATTAAATATTATAACATTTTAATATAACGTGCGATTAATTGTGATTTTTTTTTTATTTAAATTGATAGAAAGCAGTAATATATATAAGTGTGTGTGTGTGTGTGTGTGTGTGTGTGTGTGTGTATAGTGATAAACATGCACTGTATATAAATATTCATTCTAATCGCTATTTACACAGCTTAATTGTACACTTCATACAGAAGCACTTCAGCATGGCGCTTATCATCAATGAAAATCACTTCACAAACAACAAACTCTCCCTTTCCACTGAAGCAAGTACGAAAGCATGATATCCTCAGGCGTGGACAAACTGAAGACTCGTGAATGATACATGACAGAGCACAGAAATTAAATTCAACCGCGACAAAGTCATGACTAGAGAGCACCCCAGGGCTTGGGTTCTGAAGAAGCATGTCTTGAATTCAGGGGTAGGTTGGACCATGAGGCTCTAGTTGACCAAACACACATTTACTATTAACTTTAAGTGAAATTCCCTGTCAAAATTGGCAAAATGTGTCTCCATTCTGTAACCAGATACTAGGCAGATGGACATTCTCCAGAGGAGGGAGATTTTACAGATGAGGCTGTGAGCCCTGAACTCTTTCATTGTCTCTTTCCACCGTCTGCACTTGCACAGACCTTCTGCAATTGTTCTGGGAGAAAAAAAGTGAAAGCCGGATCAGATCGACTTACTTTTTCAGGAGAAAGGGTGAAAAAACACGCAACCAAAGACATTTCGGAACTCGGTGTGAAACAGAAACGGACGAAGGCAGTGAGCGAGTTGATGAGAAAGGGTGAACAAAGATGTCATGTTGAGCGGTATAACCTCAGGCGAGGTAACAAATAGAGCTCTCAATTGTGTCTTAATTTGTGTCTCACCACAGACCTTCCCTGCTAACGTCTGGTTGCTATTATCATAATCTATAGCAACATCCACCTTAAGCTTAACACTGAAGACCTTGAGCTGATGTAATTTCAGTGTAGCACAGAATTAGGGTCAATGACATGATGCTCATTTTTTTTGTCTGATCTATTTAAGTCCAAGTCAAACATACAATAACTTGAATACACCTCTTCTATAGACCTTATGTGCTAAAGAAACAAGCGCGCAGCCATCTTTAGAATTTTGTGTTTGAACATCCGTTTTTGCGGTAGCTCTGTATATTTCTATGGCATCGCTGTTGATGCGTAATTAGCTGGTGAAGGGGATTTAACTTATTGTAGAGTTAACGAAAGTTAACATGAGCATTGTAATGTTTGAAGCGGATGTCATAACAAATACCAGTAGACCCGGAAGTTTTTAAAACGAACGGTTCATTCATAAATCCTTAAGATCTTACTTTCATGCTGTGGAAATACAAACTGGAAAACACAACACAATGAGCTCATCACTGAAAAGGGGTGGGGCTACATAAGGTCTATAACGAGCATGTTTAGAGTTTTTCTTGAAATACTTTGACAATGTACTACTATTTCTTAAAAAATATACACTATATTGCCAAAAGTATTGGAACACCCCTCCAACTCATTGAACTCAGGTGTTCCAATCACTTCCATGGCCACAGGTGTATAAAATCAAGCACCTAGGCATGCAGACTGCTTCTACAAACATTTGTGAAAGAATGGGTCGCTCTCAGGAGCTCAGTGAATTCAAGCGTGGTAACATGATAGGTTGCCACCTGTGCAATAAGTCCATTCGTGAAATTTCCTCACTACTAAATATTCCACGGTCAACTGATAGTGGTATTATAACAAAGTGGAAGCAATTGGGAACAACAGCAACTCAGCCACGAAGTGGTAGCCACATAAACGTCACAGAGCTGGGTCAGCGCATGCTGAGGCGCTCAGTGTGCAGAAGTCGCCAACTTTCTGCCGAGTCAATAGCTACAGACCTCCAAACTTTCTGTGGCCTTCAGATTAGCTCAAGAACAGTGCGTAGAGAGCTCCATGGAATGGGTTTCCATGGCCCAGCAGCTGCATCCAAGCCTTACATCAACAAGTGCAATGCAAAGCGTCGGATGCAGTGGTGTAAAGCATACCAAGACATTTTGGACAATTTCATGCTCCCAACTTTGTGGGAACAGTTTGGGGATGGCCCCTTCCTGTTCCAACATGACTGCGCACCAGTGCACAAAGCAAGGTCCATAGAGACATGGATGAGTGAGTTTGGTGTGGAGGAACTTGACTGGCCTGCATAGAGTCCTGTCCTCAACCCGATAGAACACTTTTGGGATGAATTAGAGCGGAGACTGCGAGCCAGGCCTTCTCGTCCAACATCAGTGCCTGGCCTCACAAATGCGCTTCTAGAAGAATGGTCAAAAATTCCCATAAACACACTCCTAAACCTTGTGGAAAGCCTTCCCAGAAGAGTTGAAGCTGTTATAACTGCAAAGGGTGGGCCAACTCCATATTAAACCCTACGGATTAAGAATGGGATATCATTAAAGTTCATGTGCATGTAAAAGGCAGGCATCCCAAAACCTTTGGCAATATAGTGTATATTTTAACAAAACTGCCTCACTACTTTTATTTGAAAAACACCAAATAAAAGTCATGGTGCAACCAACAAGCAAAAAAAAACCTATGGGAAAGGATACATGAAGTTTTAAGTCTCCTAAAATATCAGATAAATTGGCATGGTTAGTTCAGGTTGAAAACATGTGGTGCAACTCCCCAAAAACAATGAAATTTGAAAGTTAAATTAATTGTTACAAATACTATGAATTAAGACATATATTAAGGATTGCTTATATTCAAGGTGTAGATAAAATGTTACTTTTTATTTAATGGTTACACCACATGACATTCAATTTTTGAAATTTAATTTTTTGAAAATGGTTTAAAGTGGAAAAAAACATGAATACAAAGAGAATTGGCACGTCATTTAAATTACATTTTTAAATAAACGGAGCAATTCCAAGACACTTTTGGAATTCGCATTTTCTTTATCATGGACATTCTTACACATCACTGACCCATTAGTCTGTGAAAAAAGCATAAAATTACCAATATTTATACTACAAACAGAATACAAGAATACGAGAATATCAAGACATTGCAACTGAACACACTAGAAATAAGAAGTACTCAGTAAATTAAAGCAAATAAACAGCCTTGGTAAGCACAGACAGACAAGGTCCTTACACAGCTGACTGTCAGGTTAAACCTGCCATGTCAGTTAAAAAAACTGTGAGAAATGATAAAAATGATTCACATTAGTACATTCACATAGTAGACTATTATTTCATTGTGTTACTTGTACAAACATTATTAGTGATTGGCTGCCTGATATTGATAATGATATCAATTACACAAACAGTTGTTATTGTCTGTGTAAGACTAAAAGTCATATTGTTTTCTTGTGCGCTGGCTGATCGTTGGGGAATTTTTGGTAAATTGAGAGCTTGCAGACACAAACAGGACCTTATTGGGTGGATCAGGTATGTATGGGAAAACGATACAAAGCGACTCACTTGCCCTCTAGATAAGGAGGTACAAGTTTCCAGTTTGCGCTTGCGGCGTATCCTGTTACTAATACCGCACTGGTTTTGTTCCTCTGCAGGGATGTCATATCCCTGAGGGAAACATCAACTTCCACATCTAGCTTCTCTCTCTCTCTCACTCCACACAAACACTCACACACATGGAAATATCAACCAATACCTCTCACACTTTCTCTTCACATCCCCTCATCCATCACACAAACACTCAGGAGCATCAATTGCGCATGGCAGGGTATGGCGGCTGCCAATACTAAAGAATTCATTATAAATATCAAAATGAACCAAGATATAAAAGATATAGTCTTTTTAAATACAGACACACACAGAAAACAATAATATGTTCTGTTTGGTATCCTATAGGCCTACATTATTTGCCCTAACTTGTTCACACGAGAACTGTCATTCTGACTGTCTGACACAACTGAGGTTTATATGTAGGCCTCATGTTTCATCTCATGTTTTATTAAAATGAATTATAATTGATATCTTAAAATGATGCACTCGAGGGCACACTATAGCAGAAACTGCTGCACATTCACATGAATGTACAGGACTGCAACGGCCAAGGTCAAGATTTACACTTAATTATACATTACATTTTTGGGTTGTTTCTCGCCAAACCCTACCATTTGCCTTTAGAACACTTGGAATATACAATTATTTTATGACACGTTTGCATCCTCTTTTAGAAAAACTTGATGAAAGTCACTATTCTCTTCCATTAAATGGACAAGTGCGAGCAGGATCATAAAAAAGCTTTAGAACAACATCAAGCTAAGGAAATTACTAATGAAATTTCTATAATTTTTTTTAATTCACTAAGTCAATTTCACTATTATGTCTTTTGCTGGTTTTCCACTCAATAATGCATCCTTTGGGTTCTGCTTTATACTTTTTTGAATGAAAGGAATATTTATATACTTTTATATTTATACAAATTAAAAATCTGAAATCATTTACTCACCCTGTCATTTTAAAATAAAATTTATAGCAGAATGTCAAAATTATAGCACTTGTTCATGCAATGAAAAGTGAATGGTGACAATTTTCAAATAAGAGATTTTAAGGAATGATATTCTGTTCCTCACATAAAAGCTATCATATAGATTTAATGGACTTGGAATATAATGCATAAGTTGTATGGACTACTTAGATTTTTGGACAATTTTAGAGCTTGACAACCCTTGGTCACAGTTGACTTTCACTGAACTTGAGCAGTGTGAACATTTTAAAACGTCTTTTTTTGAAGGAAAACACTTTATTTAGAATTACATAATACATACCGTTAATTTTTTTTGTTTGTTTTTGTTTTTTGTGAAGTATCCCTTTAAAACACACTCAAGTCTGATTTTGATTGTATGGCCTTATAGACAGAGGAAAGCTATTTTTGTTTTAGGATCCATCTGCTGTCTTGACCAGTATTCTCATGTTTAAGGGAGGCCTATGTGACTGAGGTTACATGGGTTGTGACACACAGTTGCAGGTGCATCTTAGCCTCTGCGGGCAAAGGTCAAAGGTCAGAGAAACCAAAGCCAGTTACACCAATTACTCTGTAAACCCATCAAATAGTCTTGCTCTGTGCCACCTAGGAATCTATGTAATTTAAGAATTAGGACATAATAGTTCCACTTTGTCTCTTTAAAGTGTCACTAAACACAAAAAGACCAATGGTATTACCCTAGCAATAAAGAAACCCATTAACACCCCATTAACATGGGATATCCTGTGGTGGTTAAGCACAATTGTCAACAACTAAAATCACATTTCTAACAACAGCAGATTTGCTTGGATTAGAACCGAGGACTCAAAGGTTTGGGCAAAATGTTACATTAAACTTGTTTATGAATGTATGAATCACCTTAAACTGCATTTCAACAAGTCTTTCTGTTTATCAGAATTACACAGAAATTACGACTGAAATGTTTATAGTTAATCACAGAATAAGGTTGTTATTTTTGTGCCAAATTTAAATCACATTAAGTCTTTACATAACGAGTCAAAATATAAGCAATTTCATGCTAAATTCAAGCATATATTTTGTAACATGTTCCTAAATAAGTTGCCAACATAGTCATTGCAACCACCTAAAAATACAAAGTCCTAATGATGTAATGCCACAGTTGAGTAATATTTTTGGCACAACAGCAGAGTTCAAAAGCTTAAGCCTTTCGCTAACGTCCTCCAAGATAAATCTGTCAGCAGTGCAAAGCGAGCATGACTGTGTGAGAAAGGTCTACTGAAAGCCGTTTCCCTTAGAACAATAAGTAACTGTGTAGAGAGTCCCGTCTCTGGTATATCTAGCGGGTCCGTCCTTGCGTCCGTAGATGCATTTGACAACCCGCCAGTCTCTCATCACACCCCTCCATCCTTACCTTTTTCTGTATAGTTCTTCCAAAGGCTCAGCCCATCACTTTTACCTCTCTATTCTCACTCACTGACCTCCCCTGCGGAACACTAAAGGGATCCATTAAAGTGCATTTTTCACATTCCTGTGCTGTCATCCTCAGCCTGCTGTTTACCTTGTCTTTCAGAGGATGTTCTGGCCTATCAGCCTCTGCCCACCCTCCCATGAGAAGCTGTCAGTGAGAGTCTTCAGACTGGTTTCACAGTAGGTGCTGTTCTCACCTGAACAGGTAGTCATTAACATCTCACTCACTCCCAACACACGACAGAACTCCGGCCTGTCAGCACCCTTAATACGGGAGCCTAAAAGCTCTCTTAGCCTCTTTAAACTCTGAGATCATCAAGTGTTTCTAATCCCGAGTGAAAATTTTGTAGACATATGGCAAGGTAATTTGATAAGCCTATCATGTTTTTTTTCTACACTCGAAACATTACATTGCCATTGTGCATGTTCAACAAAAACATTTAATATGCCAATCATTTGTGGCAAGACATATTTGAACACTCAGATACAAGCTAAACAAAGACATTATTATTCATCTCATGTAGACATTGTCTCTTGCTATGAAACAGACACCGGGTTTGAATAATTTGACTGGGAAACCTGAGAAGAGCAGGTACACACATATACAGTACGTTCATTGTACAAATATGTGTTTCCAGACGTACATGCGCTCTTTAAATGATTTGGCTTGACAAAAAGGAAAAACACTGTCTAGTTTCCTTGTTCCTAATCAGTGACAGTTAGGTCTAACAGGTCTTGCAGGCTTTGCTGGGTCTGTCTTATTAAAAATTGGTTGCCTTTTCTTGCGTCTTTACTTAAAACGATCAACCTTCAAGCTCTCCTCTCACCTGCATTCAGTCGGTCACTGGTCTTGTGCGTGTGTGTGTGAATATGGATGCAGTCATGGTAGACATTACACTCAGACTAATGTCAGCAAGAGTTCATCCAAGCTGATGAGAAAAGCTGCCAGAAGAGTCAAGTCTGAACACACTCTGATGCAGGAAGCATCACACCTCTCTCATGTCGCTCAGACAGTCTTTCAGGTGCCCAACAGGACATCTAGTTGCCAAACACGTTAGCACTGACCTCCAGCAACTTATTTTCTCAAAGGCCTCTTGTTCAATGAAGAACAAGTGACCTTTGAATGACAACCCTATATTGAATGTTCAACCCTATATTGTTGAACTCCCTAGAGATTGCTTTCTTTATCTCCCTCTACTGGTGACAAGGCAAAGCACTGACATGCATCTCCAATAAATTGTTCTATTTGTACAGTCACTTGAAGCACTTGTATTTTGTTTTTGCTAAATATCATCTACACTGCCTAGAAATATCAAATGTGAGATTCAAACCAACACAATATCGAACATGTCAAATCCATCTGACCAACCCAAACATCTTTATACAGTTGAAAAATGTGCACAATAGAATTGTAAAGCATGTGGTAAAATCATTTCTGCTCAAACAGTAGAGCATCACACTAGAAACTGCAATGTATTATCATTATTAATTATTATTATAAACTGCAAGGTAAGGGGAAAATCTGCTGAATTCCGTGGAATTAAAATGTTACATGTTTTTTAAAAAGTCTATTATGCTCACCGAAGCTGTTACAAAATACAGTAAAAATAGTAATATTTAGTATTACAATTTTAAAGAACTGTTTTCTATATATTTTTTATTCATGTGATGGCAAATCTGAATTGTCAGCAGCCAGTCTTCAATGTCACATGATCCTTCAGAAATCATTCTAATATGCTGATTTGGTGATCAAGAAACATTATTATCAATGCTGCTTAATATTTTTATGGAAACTATGATGCAAAATTGTCAGGATTCTTTGAATAATAGTTCAAAAGAACAGCATTTATAAATTATATTATATTATATTATATTAAAATATACCTTCTTTGTAACATTTTACATGTCTTTTCTGTACATTTTGATCAATTTAATTAAATTATATTAGTCAAAAAACTAATCTTACTGACCACAAACTTGTGAACAGTGGAATGAAATAAAATATCAAAAATGAATTAAAATCCATTCTACCGAATTCAACAGAAAATGTGATAAAAATCCACAGATCGCACATCTGGGCCTGCTGAAGCACACTTTTCAGGGAAAAATATTAGTCAGATGTTATTGACATTACCACACAATGAAACATACTGAAAATGGTTTGAGTGTTGATATAAAGACATAGGCCAACTGTATGAAGTGAACTAAGGAGAGAGTGACTTAAAACACTACATATCACTCAATTTACTTTACATGATTTAAAAAAAAAAAAAAAAAGACAAAATGTCTTGCTGTGTTTTACTGGCAACATGTTTGGCAAAGAAGAAAACTATAGTTTGAGGGAAAGGGAAGCAAGAATACTATTCCAGCAGCGCACATGTTTAGCAAACTCTCATCCTCTCCTTTCTTCCTCTCCAACAATGGAAGGCTAACGAGTGGGAGGAATGGAGAAGGAAGAGATTTGCTAGTAAAAATAAACGGGCGAAATAAACTCTAGCTATATTGGTGTAGGGTTGCAGCGCTGAGAAACGGGAAGCTGCCTCGCAGAGGCTGCGGACGCTGAAGTGATGAGGATAATCACGTTGCTGCTGAAATCAATCCACATAAAGACTGCAAACAGCAGCCAGAAGATGGTCGCAAAGGGTTTAGCTAAGAGGAGCATGTGTATAAAGCATCATCATGTGCTTTTTTAAAATGCAAAAAAACTATTCAAGATTGCCTGAATATATGCAAGAGTTTGTGATCTCATTGTCTCTCAATTAAAATTTAATAAAGAAAACAATTAAATAAAACATAATTAATGGCATTGAGAGTCAGTTACATAAATATTGACGGCTCAAGTGAATTCAGCTCAAAATAAATCTAAAACAAAACTTAGTTACAGTATATTGTCAGTATGTTACATTTTTATAAAGCAATTATGCTAAACTGTCTCTAAAAGGGATATTTAACTCCAAAAATGAAATTTGTCTTAATTTACTCACCCTCACGTCATTTCAAACCTGTATGACTTTCTTTCTTCTGCAGAGCACAAAAGATACATTTAAAAAGAAACAAAAATGTTTTTATCCATACAATGAAAATAAATGGGGTCCATAACAACACTGGAGAGTCATACACATTTGGAATGACATGTCTGAGTAAATGATGACAGCATTTTCATTTTTGGGTGAACTCTCCCCTTTAAACCTGTGCCAAATAATATCTTTAACTATAAATACATGCGTCTGAGTAGAGGTAATCAGTGCATTGATGTTTTGGCAAGATGGTGTTCATGCGAAATGAGGCATGCCGGGATGTGGGACCAGAGGAAGTATCGTGTATCTGTGTGTGCGTGAAGGTGAGGCAACACACCCCTCCTCACACCTGAATAAGCCTGAACGCCGCTCCATCCCCAGGTGAGCTCCTCAGCAAGGCGCCTCTGGTTTCACTTCTCTTTCTTTCTCCCTCACTTGCGCCAAATCTCAAGACCCACTCGCTCACCTGCCTGACTCATTGTGTGTGAATGTGTGTATGACAATAGCAGACCTGGCTGCATCTCTCCTCAGCCACAAAGATTTACACTCCCTCTTTTGAGCCTGGGAAAGGAAGTACACCTGTAATTCTACCCGGACTCTCAAGGTTACACCTTCAGTTAAACCGCTTCATTTCTGCTCTGAATCTGTTCCTCTGCCCTGAGCCTCAATGCCCTGATCACTACAATCTGAACTCCTGCTCAAAGTACACAGCGTACATACATGTTAAATAACAGCGTTTTTGACTAAAATACTCTAATAAAACCATTCCTTATACAGCACAAAGCCATACAACAGCTTTACACTAAATGTCTGATAAACACACGGCACACAACACAATGTCACACCAGGCTAAAAGACACTGGATGCTTATATATGACAGCATATGTTTGACATATCTCATAAAGAAATATATTTTTTACAAAAAATACTAAAGGTTCTTTCTGATACACTATTTCAGTGTTTTATGTTTTTATTTGTTTTTATGTTGGGGTACAGCCAACAATGATACTATGATACGGAGATGTTGTTTGTCCACCTCAGGAGGTCAAGCTAAATAAGCATTTTAGTTTATTTTAGGATATATTTACAACCCTGTTACCAAAATATAACACCATGTCTAGATTAAAATAGTGTGTGATCAAATTTTTTCTCACAATAAACATTAAATTAACATGAAATTTGAATAAAACATATTAAATTGAATTGAATAAAAAAAAATGTTTTTGGTAAAATATTCTAACATTTAGAAAAACATGGGTAACAAATGGGTAACAGGGTTGCAGATTTAGCCCAAAGTAAATTTTTAACCAGTTAATGCTAGTTTGGCCCACATGTTAGTTTGGAGTTACTGATAATTATTTGATAATTTTTCCATGCAATAACAGAGTTGACTCGTCAAGTTTGATAAATACAGTCTACACAGCACTTCACAATGAAAACAGATAAAATAGTGTAAAGAAACACAGTTTACACTGAGACAATAACGGTATAAAACTTTCACTTTGAATGTTTTTGCAAAAGTTTGCAGGCTCCCATAAATGAACGGCCAAAACGCATAAAATGTTTTCCGTTTTTAGTTGAAAAGGCTTTGTTCACACTGTCAGTCCAAATCTGATCTGCTTTTTGGCCGTTCATTTACACGACAATGGCGTTTGGTGCCATAAACCACGCAAAATCTGATTAGAGAAGTCAGACTTGACACAAACTTCCAGAAATGCAATTTGAATAGGATTTCAAAATACCCTTAAATGAATGTAGCTCAAAACGGATTTTCATACTTGATAAATATGATCAGATTCCAATCGGATATGCATAAAAATCAGATTTGGACTGACAGTCTGAACAAGACTAAAATGTGGAACACAGCAAAATATTACTTTGGTAATAAAAAATAATTTCAATATTATTTAAATGAATTAATTGACCGTTTTGTTTTTTCCTTAAAAATTATTCATGAGAGACTTATATTATATATTATATTATACTTATATTATATTGAACATTTAAACTGCTTACTCTTTCTGTACTCTTTCTGACTTTCACACCTCTAGCTGTATGTGGTTCTGTCATCTATACTTAAATATATGTCAACTATACTTTGCTGTGGCACTGGGGTAAGTATCAGCACAATCCCACAATCTAGCATTTCCTTTTATATGAAAAGTAAAAAGATATAAAGAAAACATGATGTAAAGGGAAGAGCGTGTGGAAGCAAAGGAAACTTTTTTAGAGGGTGTAAATTGAAACTGCCATTTGGAGGCATTCATTTCCTGGAGTATTTAAGTAAATATTATGAAGATATTTCTCAGTGTTGGACAGTCAATCCATCATGGCTCAAAAAAGTTCAAGTATTAGCTCACTTGATTCACTTTGTCATACTTAGTCATTTTGACTTTTAAGGCGGACAGCTCTCCTCCTTGCCAGCCAGTTCTGCTGCACAAAAGAAAAAAAACATTAACACCCTCAACTTTTCTCCATCACAGGCGGTTGCATGCCAGAGGCAAAGAGAAATAAATTAACGGCAAGATGAAAACAGCTAGCATGACAGACACGGCTAACTTGCGCAGTCAAATCTCCAGCACACATTACACAGGTGCAGAGAATATTAGCATTGGCTACACACTGAACCTGCAGAGAGGCTGTGGAACAAGGCCTGAGAACAGTAGGGTCTTGACGGAGTTCTGGAATTACTAACATTGGTGGCTCAGTCAAGTGATTTTCTAGATGTAGTATTAAGTTCCGAATATTATCTATTAAGTTCGATAAATCTGGTAATGAAAATCATATTCTCATAACACTCCAGTGGAAACGGATTCTTTAACTGTAATTCCAACAGCTAGATGTTCCATTGCTAAAGTCTCTCACGGGAGTCTACAAGAAGCGATTCATTGACTGCACAGTGCATTACTTACTAACCATCCATTGCACAGAAATAATATGTTTCATCTTTCCTAGCATACTTTGGTCAAAAAAATCAAGTCACTAACTGCGCAAAATCTTAAAGGACAATTTGCACTGTTAATAATGTATTAAAGCAAATTAAAATTGAATTGATAATTCTTTATATACTTCCAATTAAAGGAAGTCATTTTGTCATTTTTAATTAGAAAAACAAAACTTGGCTTTAAGCCATCATTTAAACCTTGTCTTGTCAAAACTTTAGGAAGTTTAAAAAGTCTTAAAGTTTAAAGGTTTATAGGCTTGTTTGAAATGTCTCCTATAGAATTATGTTCATTTTTTCCTGATTTACAAAATTGATTTACGAAATTAAAATTGTAATTCAGTTAATTATACTTCCTGTGGGTCATGGCCAATTCCATTTAAATTCAAACTCACAAAAAGTATATATATGTATACGTCTAACCATATGTGCAAACACTGAACCACTTTTAGGCCGACATTAGGAACATTTCAAGGATCTCTTTCTAGCTGCAGGTAACACTACACTATTACTTTTCAGCTACAGCCCAAATCTGTAACAGGTGATAGATGAACTGTAGAATTCTTTTTGTCCTTCACATTTAAGTGCTTGTCAGATGGGATATGAGGCACAGAGCCCTATCCACAAGAGGAACAGAAATGCCTCGGAGTCCATCTCAGACAAGTTTTTATAGAGCTCTGAGCCCGAGTGGGGCAAGGGAGATAATTGGCCGATGGATATTTCAGACGCTCAGCTCTCGAAGTTCCAGATTTCCAGGTCTCGGCCAACCGGAAGCGAGGGCTTCTGGGATAGATTTATACGGGTTCTGGCCTAAATTGCACATGTCAGGGTTGACTCGCTCTAATATTAATATTAATTCCTTTTGGAATGGAAGCTGATTCTGGCAAGACTAGCACGTCTGGAGTTCTAAGTAGTTTTCCATGAGTCTAATGCAGAACTGAGGCTTTGGAGATATGATGACAAAAACCGCCCCTCTCTCTTTCCCTTATTCTTTTTTTTTTTTTTTTGTCTTTTTCCTTTCTCACTCTCAGTCTTTTTCACTCCACCTCACGCTTTTTATAAATGCCACAATTTCCTCAGTTTCTTCACAAGGGTCCACAAAACATTAATCTGGACTATTAGAAATAAGACTCAAATCTGCGGCTCTCGCTTGTTATTTTAGGAAAAATATACCTTTCAGAAGAAAGAAAAATAGCAGTGGTCAGAAAACAGTGATCTGAAAAACAACGGTGTATTCTAGATGTCTAAATGCGAGCAAGTCCTCAACATAATAACTAAAAATCTTAGGCTACATATGTACAGAGTTACTATACGGAATTTCCCTCATTACACGAATCTTGACATACTCCGATGTGTGGCACTTTATATTTTGTTCAAGTCTGCAAAATTCCTCAGAGGTCCTCCAATTCCTATCATCACTAGGCTCAACTCTTCTGATAGATCCTTCACTGCTTGGCCGGTTTTGACATTCCTTTCCATATAATTTTAGTTGAAAATATGAGATCAGTTGACTAAAAATATAACGTAACACTAGCTTAAGCTACGGGCCTGCTTCTGATCTGTCCCCAAGCAGCCCGATCGCTCATAAACACAAGCGCTTCGAGTTCGTTTACAGTGTACCGGCAGCCAAAGACATCATTATACCTGATCCCACTTGTGCCAAAAAGTGCTATTCAGGCTTAAGGAAGGAGGCCTGTACTATCACAAGAAGCAGGACCGCACACTTACTTACCACACAGTACGCAGATTTCACCAGGTCCCTTATAGGACAATTAACAGTATCAGCAAAGCAGAGTGGCCACTGCCAAAATTCAGCCCTTGTTTGAATTGGAAGCCATAGATGAAATATGCTCATTTGGTACTCTTGTTCTAAAGTGTGTAAATCACAGATCTCCTGGGGGTTACTTGTGTTTTGCATGCTCTAAATTATTTTCAGCTCATTGAGAGCAAAACAGTTGCCTTTTGATCCATCGTGTTTTGTCATTGTCACATAAATTTGGAGCAGATAGAGGGACTGTTTGGTCATATGTTAACAGCAACATTGATCTCAACTTTTAAATCAATTCCATGCACAATACCGTGTGTGACAAAATCCAAACATCTACATTGCTTCCAAACAGGTGATGCAAACAAATTCTAAGTCTGACTTGAGCCAACTTTGGGAATCTGTTACTTTAAAGGAATGCTAACAGCCCTGCTCTTTTAACAGAACAGTCAAATCCACTTTGGACTCACATAGATCTTCATTAGGCTTCATTAAACTCTCCTGTTCTGAAAAAAAAGCCTTCTGCGCGCACATTCTTGTGTTGTCCCTTTTGCTTCCTTCGCAGGCAGGATGTGAGTTCAGCTGGGAGCTGATCCTTTGCAGAAACAATGGCTGAGATGCACGTCAGACTAGGCCAGCTGTGACTCCAGCAAAGTACCAGGGGAAATGCAGGAAATGATGGGCTCCTGAATAGAGCTCTGATATACAGAATTACTGTGCTCTACATTGAACATTGAAATACACACACACCAAATAGATTCTATTCATGTGAAAAACGATCAGAGATCAATCTCTCACATTACAGTTTATACTTTGTGTGGGCATCCTTCACTTTGCTAAGAGCAAGCACTGAAATGATATTTAATGAAATGATTGCTTTATGGGGTACTGCCCTGTTTGTTCTTTGTATTTAAGAAAATTTGCTTAAATAGAGCAATATTTGAACATCGATTTCAATATTTGAACATGGCCCTTGCATCTGTCATATACTCCAAGAAAAATAAATTCCCTGGTATTCTTTGCCATTTCACAGGAATCAAGAGGACAAACAAAAACATCTGGAAATAGTCATAAGGTAAACAAATTACCCAACATTAAATATTAGACGCAGCAATATGCTATTTGTTTTCATCTCGAATGTCCTGTGCACGTTGAAAGCTTGAGAAACCTGTCCTCTCCAAGACTGCAAGTTTTCCATGGGAATAAAATCATTTAAAGTGCCCCTACTATGGTTTTTCGAATATTCCCTTTCATGCAGTGTGTAATATAGCTGTTTTTGAATGTAAACATTCTACAAATTTGTAAAGTTGAAAGTGCACAATAAAGTTATTATCTCCCAAAAGAAAGAATGAGTCGTTTGTACAAACCCGATTCCAAAAAAGTTGGGACACTGTACAAATTGTGAATAAAAAAGAATGCAATAATTTACAAATCTCATAAACTTATATTTTATTCACAATAGAATATAGATAACATATCAAATGTTGAAAGTGAGACATTTTGAAATGTCATGCCAAATATTGGCTCATTTTGGATTTCATGAGAGCTACACATTCCAAAAAAGTTGGGACAGGTAGCAATAAGAGGCCGGAAAAGTTAAATGTACATATAAGGAACAGCTGGAGGACCAATTTGCAACTTATTAGGTCAATTGGCAACATGATTGGGTATAAAAAGAGCCTCTCAGAGTGGCAGTGTCTCTCAGAAGTCAAGATGGGCAGAGGATCACCAATTCCCCCAATGCTGCAGCGAAAAATAGTGGAGCAATATCAGAAAGGAGTTTCTCAGAGAAAAATTGCAAAGAGTTTGAAGTTATCGTCATCTACAGTGCATAATATCATCCAAAGATTCAGAGAATCTGGAACAATCTCTGTGCGTAAGGGTCAAGGCAGGAAAACCATACTGGATGCCCGTGATCTTCGGGCCCTTAGACGGCACTGCATCACATACAGGAATGCTACTGTAATGGAAATCACAACATGGGCTCAGGAATACTTCCAGAAAATATTGTCGGTGAACACAATCCACCGTGCCATTCGCTAAACGGCTAAAACTTTATAGGTCAAAAAAGAAGCCATATCTAAACATGATCCAGAAGCGCAGGCGTTTTCTCTGGGCCAAGGCTCATTTAAAATTAACTGTGGCAAAGTGGAAAACTGTTCTGTGGTCAGACGAATCAAAATTTGAAGCTCTTTTTGGAAAACTGGGACGCCATGTCATCCGGACTAAAGAGAACAAGGACAACCCAAGTTGTCATCAGCGCTCAGTTCAGAAGCCTGCATCTCTGATGGTATGGGGTTGCATGAGTGTGTGTGGCATGGGCAGCTTACACATCTGGAAAGGCACCATCAATGCTGAAAGGTATATACAAGTTCTAGAACAACATATGCTCCCATCCAGACGTCGTCTCTTTCAGGGAAGACCTTGGATTTTCCAACATGACAATGCCAGACCACATACTGCATCAATTACAACATCATGGCTGCGTAGAAGGATCCGGGTACTGAAATGGCCAGCCTGCAGTCCAGATCTTTCACCCATAGAAAACATTTGGCGCATCATAAAGAGGAAGATGCGACAAAGAAGACCTAAGACAGTTGAGCAACTAGAAGCCTGTATTAGACAAGAATGGGACAACAATCCTATTCCTAAACTAGCAACTTGTCTCCTCAGTCCCCAGACGTTTGCAGACTGTTATAAAAAGAAGAGGGGATGCCACACAGTGGTAAAGATGGCCTTGTCCCAACTTTTTTGAGATGTGTTGATGCCATGAAATTTAAAATCAACTTATTTTTCCCTTAAAATGATACATTTTCTCAGTTTGAACATTTGATATGTCATCTATGTTGTATTCTGAATAAAATATTGAAATTTGAAACTTCCACATTGCATTCTGTTTTTATTCACAATTTGTACAGTGTCCCAACTTTTTTGGAATCGGGTTTGTATTTCAAATCCTACTGCGTTATGGTTCTATATCACTAGAAAAGACATTTTCATAATGCCCGCCTATGTTGTATATTGTCTGCCGACGAACAACTTGACCCGCCCTCAAACACATCATTTTACTGATGACTGCTTCTCATATCTCTGAGTTCAACGCGGGATTCGCAAAACGCTCGCTCTTGAAAGATGGGTCAGTAGCCAGTTTATTAGGACCAGCTTGCTCCTCAGAATCACAACCTGTAAATATCATTAATTATTGATGTATATATTTTCTACCGGATGTTCAAAATACAAAGTTTTGTGTTTTATATTGCGCAAGTTTCCGGCTAACCGGCTAAGCAGCTGTGGGCCACTATTACCTAAAACTGTGTCTATTAATGCAGGTTGTCTGTCGTTCTTACTATTTTGAGTAAATATAAAGGATGGAGCAAGATTTGTTTTGCAAACTTTAATGTTACATCAGTTATTCACGTTAGTGCTTGGCTAACGTATGCACTGTTATTGATACAGTTCCCGCATGTGCAACGCAATAAATTAGAAATATACACATGGGTTTGTTGATGGACATACACTTGTTAATGCTGATGGTGAGGAATTACAGTTGTAACATCTCATAATGTACCTCAAACTGAGTAGTGTATCACTAAGAAACGTCCTGCTCAAGTCGTCCTTGCGATGGAGGTTCAGGTTGAATAGCTAGTTCTTCCAATGTTTCATCATCGGACTCATGCTCGGACTGATATGGTAAAATTGGCAATGTTACTGTCTTTACTGTGTGTACAATCGCTGAGCTTTAGAAAGCCTCCAGAGCTGAAGTTTATGGTAATGGACGTTTTGTTTCCAGCATGCGCTGTAAATGGTAAACCAATCACAACAGACTGGGTCATCTGGCCAATCAGAGCAGAGTAGGCTCGCGGAAAGGAGGGATTTAGAGAGACTGATTCATCCATCGAGTCGTTTGAGAATCATTGAAAAATGTGGTGATGTGAAATGTATATTATGAGAAAATGAAAGTGTTTTTTGACCTCTGATGCATGTAAACCTGTTGTAGGAGACCTACAAAACAAAAATAGGAAACTTTAAAATAGCATAATAGGAGCACTTTAAAAGAAAATGGCAAAAGGGAATGGGAAACAAAATGGTAAAATTACAACAACAACAACCTCAAAACATATGATACATTTGTGTCTCTTGTGTATAATAATTTAAGTTTTCAGTCTTTCTGCTCGCAAATTCCACCATGTAAATAGCAATCCGCCATGGTGCAAGCGCAACTGGCTTTTAAAGGGAATGGGAGATGACACTCTGATTGGTTTATTGCAAGTTATGCCCAAAACATACCGATTACTCACTAAGAGAATAGCGACAACCCTTTTAATTACCCTTTTAACTACTATTAACTATAGGCCTACTGTATAAATCTGTATGGTAGCCTAATTTATTTATTCTTATTAGTTGATCACTCAGTGCATGGGAAAAGGTAAACTATATAGTTTAAGCTGCAGACCTCATGTGACAGCTTCTCTTAAATCAAAGGGGTTGAGGACGGGGCTATTTTAATTAAAACACCTAGGCCTGGTTTCACAGACAAGGCTTAGGGGCTATTTACACGACACCGTTTTCAACTAAAAACGGAAAACTTTTTATGCATTTTGGTCGTTCATCTACACAACAATGGTGTTTTGGAGGCCTGATTAAGCAAGCTTTTGAAAACGGGTTTCAAAGTGCAAGTTTTTGAAAATGATACAGTAATCGTCTCTGTGTAAACAACAAAAACGTGAATTTGTGAAAACGGTGACACATGCGGATTAAGTGTTCAGTATATAGGCGCATAGTGTTTCTTTACAAAGTGACATCGCCAACTATTGGCCTGGCATGCATAATACAGCGCTTTTAGTCGTTTTTGTGGATCCGTGTGAACGGGGATCGTTTTGACAACATTGTCGTCTATGAGAAAAATGTTGACGCGTAAATATACCCTTAGATTAAGCCAGGATTAAGCCTTAGTTTAACTGGGACATTTAAGTAGCTTTTATAAACGAAAACACATTACTGGTGTGCATCTTGAGACAAAACAAAGGCTCTGACATATTTTAAGATATGCCAGTGCAAGTTGCTTTCAGTTAAGGGCATTTTCACACCTGAAAGACCGCACCAAGGTCCGAACCAAAGTTCATGTGTTGATACATTTTATACATTCGGTTAGTTTTGGTTTGGTTTCACATTGCAATTATGCGAGCGCACTAAAGAACTTTACCTGACATACTTGCGTCCTGTCGTCATCATCTATGTGGGCTGCATCTTGACATTGATTGGTTTGTAAACGGACGTGCGTCTGATGTCAGCGTGTTGTCAATTTGGCAGGTAACTTTGACAAGAATGAATGAACAGACACATATCGTTGCCACTATACTGTTTGATCCGGACCGAGGCTACCTCTTTTCGTCTGACCAAATTTCGTCTGTTTGGTCCGGACCATGGTCCGGGGAGGTTTCACACCTGTAATTTTGATTCGGATCAAACTGAAAAGTCCGAAAATCCGGACCAAACAAGGTAGGTGTGAAAGGGCCCAAACAGCTCAAAAAAAGACAGCTCAAACATGCATTTTAGTCTAGGACTAGGCTTAAGCCTTGACTGTGAAACCGGGGGCTAATGTGATTATTAGGGCTGTAATCTCCCAGTCTATTAGTCGATTATTAGTCAATACCTTCTGGCTCGACCAAAATTCTGATTGGTCGATTTTTTTGCCACGTTCATTTCATTAGTTTTGCCGCTTCATTTCATCAGTTTTGCCGCGTTCATTTCATCAGGTGGAAAGCACTAATTGCTAATGGGGGTGTTTTCAGAGCACCCCTGTTTCACAGGTAACAGTCTGTCTTCAGAACACCCCCCTTGTTTTCACTTCTTTTTGGATTAGCCCAACCCACTGGAGAAGAGAGACAGATTGAAGCAGGCTACTTTGCTGTATATTATTTATTTAATTGTGAGATCGTTTTCCTAGTCAGTCCTCTTCTACCATGTCAACAAAGACATCGGCAGTGTGGCAGCATTTTTTTAAAATAGAAAATGGGGAAAAAAGTCGAATGCAAATTTTGCAAGCAACAGTTTGCATATCACAGCTCGACGACAAACATGTCATATCACCTAAAAACGGTAAGCTAACTTGTCTGCGTTAGGTTGCCCCGTCTGTTTTGAGTAGGCTATATGAACATATCAGAATTGCCATATTTCAATGTTTTAGTGTAATAATTGTTTTATAACTGCAGGCGCACCCATCCACAATTAAGGCATCCCCCAGACACACCCAGACCACGCTGGATTTTAAGCCTCCTTTATCATCCAAACGGAAAAATAATATCACGAAGGAATTATTAACTTTATTGCTCAGGATATGAGGCCCATTGCTGTTGTGGAGGCCCAAGGTTTTAAGAACTTGTTAAAAGTTTTGGAACCTGGATATACACTCACCTAAAGGATTATTAGGAACACCATACTAATACTGTGTTTGACCCCCTTTCGCCTTCAGAACTGCCTTAATTCTACGTGGCATTGATTCAACAAGGTGCTGAAAGCATTCTTTAGAAATGTTGGCCCATATTGATAGGATAGCATCTTGCAGTTGATGGAGATTTGTGGGATGCACATCCAGGGCACGAAGCTCCCATTCCACCACATCCCAAAGATGCTCTATTGGGTTGAGATCTGGTGACTGTGGGGGCCATTTTAGTACAGTGAACTCATTGTCATGTTCAAGAAACCAATTTGAAATGATTCGAGCTTTGTGACATGGTGCATTATCCTGCTGGAAGTAGCCATCAGAGGATGGGTACATGGTGGTCATAAAGGGATGGACATGGTCAGAAACAATGCTCAGGTAGGCCGTGGCATTTAAACGATGCCCAATTGGCACTAAGGGGCCTAAAGTGTGCCAAGAAAATATCCCCCACACCATTACACCACCACCACCAGCCTGCACAGTGGTAACAAGGCATGATGGATCCATGTTCTCATTCTGTTTATGCCAAATTCTGACTCTACCATCTGAATGTCTCAACAGAAATCGAGACTCATCAGACCAGGCAACATTTTTCCAGTCTTCAACTGTCCAATTTTGGTGAGCTTGTGCAAATTGTAGCCTCTTTTTCCTATTTGTAGTGGAGATGAGTGGTACCCGGTGGGGTCTTCTGCTGTTGTAGCCCATCCGCCTCAAGGTTGTGCGTGTTGTGGCTTCACAAATGCTTTGCTGCATACCTCGGGTGTAACGAGTGGTTATTTCAGTCAAAGTTGCTCTTCTATCAGCTTGAATCAGTCGGCCCATTCTCCTCTGACCTCTAGCATCAATAAGGCATTTTCGCCCACAGGACTGCCGCATACTGGATGTTTTTCCCTTTTCACACCATTCTTTGTAAACTCTAGAAATGGTTGTGCGTGAAAATCCCAGTAACTGAGCAGATTGTGAAATACTCAGACCGGCCCGTCTGGCACCAACAACCATGCCACGCTCAAAATTGCTTAAATCACCTTTCTTTCCCATTCTGACATTCAGTTTGGAGTTCAGGAGATTGTCTTGACCAGGACCACACCCCTAAATGCATTGAAGTAACTGCCATGTGATTGGTTGATTAGATAATTGCATTAATGAGAAATTGAACAGGTGTTCCTAATAATCCTTTAGGTGAGTGTACAGTTAAGGTATATACATAAAGCTTTAAGTTAATAGTCTATTCGTGTCTCAGCCGCGAAGCTGAGCTGAGCTCCTATGTTCGAGCTGCACAGAGCGGCTGAAACAATAGTGTCTGTCAGTTATAATACATATGACAAAAACAATTGTCTAAATTATGTTGCATATTCCTCAAAAGTTCTTGTGATGATATCACTAGTTGACAACATAGTACTATATTTTCGGAAATCATAGGCTATGATATTGCGCAGGTGCACGTGATGCAACGCTGTCAGAGCCGACAGACTCGTGTCAGACTCATTTCAGTGCAAAATAATCAGGTCAAAAACGATTTAATATACTACAAATAGCCTACTAGTTTTTTATGTTTATTTATAATTCATTTAGGCAGACAACAAGGCTACCAAGTACTGCGCACAGTGCGCAGCTAATTAATTTAACGTCATTTTTAGTCGATTTTTAGTCGAAAATTTCAGGACTTCAGTCGACCAAGATTTTCTTTGGTTGATTACAGCCCTAGTGATTATTATAAAATATGAGAGAAAGATACAAATTAAGGTAGACAGTAGAAGCATTTATCCTTTATCTGTCTTCTTGCAATAGAGTAGCCTAATGATGAAAGATGAAGACATAATGAGGAAATACAGTAAATCATTAAGCACTCATGGATAAAGCACTGTATAACAGCTAACCTAACTCCCACCAATGATCAAACAGTTAGCAATGCCAAGGTTGGGTTCAATTCTCACATTAATATTCAGAAATGCGCAAACATATAAGAACCTATTTTGTGAATAGCCATAAGGATACAGTAATGAGTTAAAGAATTGCCATTTACAAATGTAGGCTATAAAGCTTCTTATGAACCTTAATTAGCTGAAGCATATGTGAATCATATGTTGTTAATAAACTAATTTTGATACTATTTCAGCTCCATAGTAGGCTATGGTTGTCAGTCAGTAGGTATTTGAGTGCGTATGGTTGCGTTCACACACAGCTCTTAGGATTCTACTATCTAACCTACTCCCGTAAATGTTCACGGCTCATTCTCGGTGAACACATGCTTTGTAAAAACTAACAGTAGTAGAGAGTTTGTTGTCTGTCACGTCATATCTGTGCTGCACACGCGCTTGTCTCGTGTGTGTTTCAATAACTTACACATACGGAGAAATGTGTCATATCTTTTGGATCCAGTCGCTGTTTTCCCATGGAACTTCTTTCGTCAGCTTTGTCGTCTTCGCCCGACTCAAATGCTGCGCTCTTTGTGCTTCACGCAGATGTAAAGCTGTTTTGCTGCGTCAACTGTGATAAGACTTTCCATTGTCATGGACGCCATCTTTGATTCACTGTACTCACTCTTGAAATGTATCGTTACTTGTTCATAAAGTAGTAAGTAATACTATGTCAGCTGTTGTGCGAACGGGAATGTTTGACAGTCACTCCTATTTAAAAACGTAAGTTAATCCACATACACGAAATGATTTGAAACAAGTTTCACTCTGAAATCAATGACAAATGAATAGCGAGTAACACATTGAATTAAACGTAATTTTGAAGTAGAAAGACTAAAATAACATTTTTTAATAATATTAATTATTATTAAATATAATATAACTTTATTTACAACTTAGATTTTTTTTGTTTTTGTTTACAGTGATAGCCACTGAGTTCATAAAATATAAAGCTTGAAACTTCGATGCTAGTTAGCAAAAGTCAGAAGTCTGCAGATTTGAGTTGATGGATATTACATAAAATTGCATAATGGGCACATATGCAGTATTGTGATGTTTTATCGTCAGACTATGAATCCACACAGTCCAGCCTTGCAATTGCAAGTTGCAAGTTAACACCAGTTACACCACATGATACATTTTTGGTGATTTGGACTAGAATGCTAATCCTAATTATAAGTACATAGGCTTTGGCAGTGCACTACTTTAAACCTCCTTCTGTTGAGTCTTAATATCTTAATATTGGCCCCTGTGAAAAGGCCCCAATGAGTCAACCTACGGCTTTGCAGTTTTTTGAACTTGTCATGCTTTTAAGATGCATTACAGTGTTGTGCTTGGCCCGAGACAAAATCAGCTATACGCGTTTAGTGTACAACTTTGGCTTACTCAGAGCTCTGTTGAAGGCTCGCTGGCCTAGAAACTTCTGTCTTCAGTCCTGGAGAGCATGGGCATCATACAGTACATGGTGAGTGTTAGGTGGAGTTTCTGAAGTGTCATTACTTGGCCATGTTGATGGAACAAGCCAGGATATAGAAGCACATAGACACAGGACAACAAGCAAACACAAGAATCTTTGTCACCAAGACAGGTAGAAATAACCTGAACCCATTACAGCTTATAATGGCTTCTGTGTAAAATGAATTTGAAACAACTTTTACCTTACACTTGAGAACTAACAACAAGCCAATACTGTATTTTATTTATTTAATATTTTTGTATGTATATTTCAAAACTAAAGGCTGGGATACACTACACCACTTTGAAAATCTGATTTTAAAACACTAGGCATCATACACTTGCTGGTTAGAGTAAATGGTTACAGAGAAAAACTGGAAATCATATACTAAATGACTGAGGATCACACACTGACAGACTTTCAAGTTTTTCTGAACACAACAAACTCACACAGAAACATGAACATCATTGCTAGGAGAAGCATGACCAAAAAAACCCCAATGTGTTCTAAAATCGGCTCCAAATATCATACATGATTGATATCCTATGACTGGATGGAATCATAGTCTGAAACTAGAAAATATTGTCTGTGAATAGAAGTCTGTGCCCTTCATATACCACTGGATTTGACTTTTGGCAGTTAGCATGGACTTGTCCAGACTGCAAATTGTGACAAAAATCTGTTCAAAAGTTGTGTCGTGTATTCCAGCCATAAGCAGTGTTGGGGTTACTTTTAAAAGTAATGCATTACAATATTGTGTAAATGCCTAAAAAAGTAACTAATTATGTTACTTAGTTACTTTTAATTAAAAGTACTTTAGTTTTGCGTTTAACACACCAATGCATTCAACAACATAGCCTATATAACATAAACCTTAATTTTCTTTTAAAATTTACATTTAGAATATTACAATGCTATGCAACCAATACAGACATCTCTTAACATTACAGGTTATATTATATTGACTGTACAACTCTTTTTATTGAAAGTTGAAAGTAATATGTTTTGTAACTTTTATATTTATATTTTATATTATTTGTTCACTCGCACACATAAGTGTGCAAGTCTAAGTGACTGTTATGGAAAAGAGAAAGGATTTTAATTCATTAGTTAAAGCTGCAGTCTGTAACTTTTTTGGGTTAAAAATGATCCAAAATACATTTTTGAGCAAGTACATAACCAGCCAGTGTTCAAAGCTATCTCCATACCTTATTCACTATGGTAAGCTTGTAATAATGTGTTATAATTTGAGTGGTACTGGTGAATTTCCGTGGGAAATTTGAGCTTTCGCCATTCGTCTTTGCATCCTTTATGTATACAGACGAGATGTAATAAGGAGTCCGGCTAGTAGGCTATCGCATGTGAGGATGCTGCAGGTGGCGGATCATTTATACCCTTTTCTCACAGCAGCTGGAATAATTAAATTTATCATTTTAATGGAGGATTGTAATCCAGAAAGGTCCAAACGACAATCTAGTGACAACTGGAGATTCACCCGTAGTCAAAAGCAAAAGATTAGACTGTACGGAAATTTAAATCTACAGGTAATGCTAATACACACTAAATACACGTAGCCACGCAATGCTGATGTTGTTAACATTAACAATTTGAGAACAAAGTATAACAATAATAATAATTATTTCCACGGTTTGATGTGATGAGCTAAGCGATCGTCAGATTCAATCACCGTTGGTAGCGTGATTTATTGTAATATTTTTTTTCTCAGTTGGTCAGAACAAAAGTGGCAGACATGTTACTTACTTGTTCAAATGACAGTTTGCGGGGAAAATTCTTATTTTGGTCATACTTCCAAGATGTAGAATCTGTGATTCCGAAGTACAGTGTCCACACCGGTGCGGTGACTCACAGCAAGCCGCAAATACTCCTCAAAACATTAGATTCATCCGCACTAAGGAGCCGTGCCAACGCACAACCCACGTAAAGATGATAATTCCGCAAATAACTGCAATTGCAGGTTTCAAACAGAGATGGCAACAAAGAGGCAAAACTTACGGACTGCAGCTTTAAAATGTTTAAGCAAATTAACTAAACATATAAACATGCATTACTTTGCATAATGCATAAAAAATAATAAGGTAAGTAATGCTGTTATATCAAGAAAAGTAATCTGATTACGTGATGCTTGTTACTTGTAATGCTGGCCTTAAATCATAAAAGGTTTGTGTTTTTATTTGTTTACTCTGCTTGAAAAATAATAACTACAATATTAAATATACAAAATATTTAATGTTCTAATTGTTACTGCTAACTGTTTGGTCGTTGTTATTAGTAGTTTTTCTTTTGGACCATTAGTCAACAAATAACTGAACAAATGTCAAAATCTGAAAATTTCTGATAAAAACTAGAACTGTACTTGAAACGTTTTTGGACTTATTGAGTATGAGTTTTTTTGCCAAAGGGGTCAGCCTGAAGTCCTGATCCCCACAAAAATGCTATATTATGCCTGAAAGGTCCTTTCAACAAAATGAAATGAAAACAAGACATTAAAATCACGTGACTGATTTTTGTAGCCTTGATGCCACTTGCTTTGAAAGGCAACTGCCTAAATCTGACATCTTGCATCTATTTGACAGAGCAGAAGCGCCAACACTTGCACCGAAAAACCACTTTCCTAAACCAGTTGCACATGCAGCTAATTGCCAAAATGACTGAAAGCTTTTGATGACAGGCCTGTCTCCTCTTGTTCCTGAATTGCTGGCCATTGGGAAAAATAGATCATCATCAGCTGTCTTAAAGGTGTTAGGGCCAAGTAGCACTACAGTTAATAGACTACCTCCTTCCTTCCTACTTCCCTAAATGATCGCACAGAGAAACAGACACCAACCCACATACACACCCACACTAAGAATTTTAAAACATATTTTTATTAAAATGTTCTTAGCAGATATAAATCAACAAATGAATCTAAAAGCTTCCCAAACTGTTAAGAAAACAGTATCACATTTTAAATTTAACCAAATCAAAATGGATCACATTGGAGTTTATTATGGGTGTCAAAGATCTTTCATCCTGTTCTCAAATTTAAAATTAAACAGTCAGAAATGCTTTAAGATTTATTTTATTTAAGAACAGTGGTTTTGTGGAAGTGTGACATGGGTGGGAGTGTGCAGTGTAGTGACAGCACTGGAAGCGGCCCATGTGTAGAGTGCAGACGGCTCTTCTCAGGGCAGGTCTGCTTTCGAGAGCCAGTGGTATTGTTTCAACAGTAAATCTGTCATAATGTGACAAGTCAGTCTGACATTGATAAGGTATTATTACTCCTCATTGTTTAGAAGTCGAATATCTTAAATGAAAGGTAATTACTCAGCAGGTCTCATGTACTGGCAGCCACCATCAGCATCTCAGAGACACGTCAGGACATGTCCCCCCCTGTCATTACCAATGCTTACAATGAACTTCACTGGCTACAGGGGACTTATTAAACAATGTCATTTGAAAAGTACATTAAATAATCTCGCACAATGTTATAGCGGTGACTTTAATAAATCAGAGGTCTCAACTGAGTAAGGAAATTTAAAGTGTTGATTAAGAGGTCATTTTAGAATAAAGTTCAATATGAATTTGTATGTGATTGTCAATTTGTTAGGAGTGAATCAAACATGCTCTTAGGCCATGAACAGGCTTTAACATCAAACAAAATACATGATCTTTTTGATCTTGATGATTCAACATAAATCTCTCATAAGACTCTCATAATGGTAAATGATAACTATTACAAGAAGACACCTACCGTTATTTGATCAAAAACAGTTATATTAAAAAATATTACAATTTCTATTTTAATACATTTTTAAATGTAATTTATTAATTTGATAGCAAAGCTGAATTTTCAACAGTCATTATTCCAGTCTTCAGTGTCACATGATTCTTCAGAAATCATTCTAATATGCTAATTTGGTTTGTGGAAACCGTGATAATTTTTTTTCCACGATTCTTTGATGAACAGAAAGTTCAAAAGAACACCATTTATTTGAAATAGAAATCTTTTTGTAACAGTATACATCTTTACTGTCACTTTTAAACAATATAATTGCAATCTTACTAAACTTTGAACGGTAATGTAAAAGTCTTGATGTCATTTTTCAGATTGTTTAAATGTATATTTAATTAGAAGAGCAGTTAAATTCAATGTAGATTCAAACAAAGATTTACTAAAACAACAATAAAACAATAGGTTGGTCTTTTATTTTCTTATTTTTTATTTTTATATTTTCAATGGTGTATGTTCAACTTTAGACCACAATATTGCATGTTCCTCTGGCCATTATAGGGTTTTTCCCCTCATGTGTACCCCTTTTCCTTCCGGTGGGTGAAAATGATCCATGGATATGAAATATGCATACGAGATGAGAGACGTGAAAAAGTCAGAAGGTCTACAGAAAGTCTCACTGATAAAGGCTTCGCATATCAGGGGACCAGTGAGGTGAGGGCAAGTGGAAACACAACTTCCTACTCACGCCTGTCAATCACAGCGAGCAAGGGGCCTACACTGATGACCCAAGAAAAGGAAGAGGTCTACTGAGTCCACAAATATTTCTGATGGGGGATTTCACAGTATTGTTAGGAGGAAAGAGACTGCCTGGTAAATAATACCGAATCAACCAAACTTTAAACGATTTGTGTAGGTGGAAGAATTGAGGTTAAAGGGACAGTTCACACAAAAATGAAAATTTGATGTTTATCTGCTTACCCCCCAGGGCATCCAAGATATAGGTGACTTTGTTTCTTCAGTAGAACATAAATGAATATTTTTAACTCCAACCGTTGCAGTCTGTCAGTCGTATAATGCATGTGAATGGTAACACATGAGAACTATGAGAGTAAAAAAACATGCACATACAAATTCATATTAAACACTGCGGCTCGTGACGACACATTGATATCTTAAGACACGAAACGATCGGTTTGTGTGAAAAACCGAACAGTATTTATATCATTTTTTACCTCTAATACGCCACTATGTCCAACAGCCTTCACCGCGCGATCACTTCCGGTGAGTGAGGTCAATGTACAATGTACACGATCTCTACGTCAGATCGTGTACACTGACCTCACTCACCGTATTAGAGGTAAAAAATGATATAAATACTGTTCGGTTTCTCACACAAACCGATCGTTTCGTGTCTTAAGACATCAATGTGTCGTCACGAGCCACAGTGTTTAATATGGATTTGTCTGTGCATGTTTTTTTACTGTTTTTTTACTCTCATAGATTTTGTTACCATTCACACGCATTATACGACTGACAGACTGCAATGGTTGGAGTTAAAAATCTTCATTTGTGTTCTACTGAAGAAACAAAGTAACCTATATCTTGGATGCCCTGAGGGTAAGCAGATAAACATCAAATTTACATTTTTGGGTGAACTATCCCTTTAAGTCTAGTGTGTGTGTGTGTGTGTGTGTGTGTGTGTGTGTGTGTATATACAGCGCATATATATATATATATACACACAGTCGTGCTCAAAAGTTTACATACCCCTTGCAGAATCTGCAAAATTTTAATTATTTTAACAAAATAAGAGGGATTATACAAAATGCATGTTTTTTTTTTTTTATTTAGTGCTGTCCTGAATAAGATATTTTACACGAAAAATGTTTACATATAGTCCACAAGACAAAAAAAATAGTTGAATTTATAAAAACGAGCCCATAGGTTTATGTACCCTTAATACTGTGTCGTTACCTGGATGATCCATGGCTATTTGTTTTGCTTTGTGATGGTTGAGTCCCTTGTTTGTCCTGAGCAGTTAAACTGCCCAATGTTCTTCAGAAAATATTCTTATTCTTAAATTTTCCAGCATCTTTTGCATATTTGACCCCTTTCCAGCAGTGACTGTATGATTATGAGATCTTTTCACAGTGAGGACAATTGAAAGACTCAAACCCAACTAATAAAAAAGGTTCAAACATTCACTGATGCTCCAGAAGGAAACACGATGCATTAAGAGCCGGGGGGTGAAAACTTTTTGAATTTGAAGATCAAGGTAAATTGAACTTAATTTGTCTTCCAGCAAACATGCACGTATCTTCTGTTGCTTCCGAAGGGCAGTACTAAATGAATGAAAATTTCTCTTAATGCATCGTGTTTCCATCTGGAGCATCAGTGCATGTTTGAACCTTTTTTTCTCTCCACACAATATTAGTTGTTTTCATGCCTTTTGCATAGCATTGCACCATTTCATCTTCAGAAAGATCTTTCTTCCTCCCCATATTGCATGAGAACTGAGACTTGCTTAATAATGTGGAACAACCTCTTTAGTAGGGTTTCCATTGACCTACGTAGACCTGCAAACTATTTAACAAACCTGTCTGAGATTGATACCAGTTATCTAAAAAGATATGGAGAAATAAAACAAACAAATACTTTCTTTGAAAAACTAAAATTTGTAAGATTGTCCAGGTTACTCTTTTCCATATTGGAAATGAATGATATCTGTAACTGTCAACCTACAAAAAGGACAAACTATACTAAAAAAATGTATCCCACATGTCTATTTGTATAGCTTTAGAAAAATATAGTTCTAAAAATATATATATTTTAAATGTATATAAAAGATTATATAATATAAATACTAGAATTAATAATATATGATTATATATAAAATACACTGTTCCAAATTTTTATGCAAGTGACACATCAGTAGGATTGCAGTTTATTTACAATAAACATTCAGAATTTAGTTTTTCAATGAAAGTGTTTGTTTTATTTCTCCATATCTTTTTAGATAACTGGTATCAATCTCAGACAGGTTTGTTAAATAGATTGCCTGGTACCTACTTACAGGGTTCCCGCGGGGTCCTAAAAAGTCTAAAAAAGTATGAAATTTAAAAGGGGGCCTTAAAAAGTCTTAAATTCGCTAAAGTATTGAGTTCTAGGTCTTAAATAATGTTAAACAGGTCTTAATTTTCCTACGTCCATGTAACGCTACCTCTATTGCTCATTGAAATGCTCCCGCAGCGCTTTAGTGTGTGTGTGTGTGTGTGTGTGTGTTTTATTCCGGGGTGTTGTAGTTCTTTCTTTCGCTAGTCCAAATATAATTCGCTGTATTACAACTACAAATGAGACCAACATGCATCTTATATTGCAGCCAATCACCTTTCGTGGTATTGGCGCGAGTCTCTTTCGGATTGTACCAAAGACACATAAAACGGATTTTATTCTTCAGCTAACAGTTCTCCAGTTCTTCCAGTTCCGCGATCGTGAAAGCGAAGGGGAATCTTTCTCACCTGCCGTCTCGCATAAGCACCAAGGACCGGGCGAAGCGATTGCGCACTAAAAAAGAGAGTTAATAAAAGCGCTGTAAACCACGAACTCAGTTCGGTTCTGACACGCGGACCGATGTCAGACTGGCTGCGGATTCTGTGCACGCGTTTGCCGCCTGTCAGCGCTCGTGTGAGTATATGAATGTGTCTATTTCTAGGCTTATTGCCCTTGAACCATCAAACACACACATTATTATGCCTATGTCCATATTGGCGGTTATGTTGTGTGTAAAAAAGTTTGGGACGTGTGTCAGTATTGGATCTGCGCATTACTGTAGGTCTTAAAGTGAAAGCAACCTAATATAGCCTATACCCGCTCCTGTCTGTGTCGTTAATGTTAATCAAACAACAACAACAGGGGAAAAACAGTACTTAAACTTAAAGCACTGTTTGTATCTGTATCTTTATGTTGTATTTATTTGTCTTATTGTCATTTGTTTATAAGTTCTTATTTTATTACTGACCGTTTACTTGATTATTTAATTACTTGAGAACTTTTTAATTATATTAAGCAATTGCTTATTGCTGTGGTTTACTTGTAAGATTTTGGCCATATTTCCCACCCTAAGCAATCATGTTATTAAAACTAGATAGCACACCACTGGACAAGCCTTTTTTTTTGTAAGATACCAAAAGAGATTTATGCATTTTGTTTGTTTTATTGTCATGTGTGACTATTGTGCATCTAACATAATAATATGGTAAATGTGGCATCCTAATTATTGAAAAAAAAATTAAAAAAAATGCACATTTCTGGAAATGACCACCACAAAATTTTATCACCAAAGTCATTTTGATCTCATTTTGGAAAAAAAAAAAAAAATATATATATATATATATATATATATATATATAGTGAAATACTGGTGGGATTGAGCTATGGGGGAGTGCAAGTTTACTGATACTTTGTTCAATTTAAATAAATTAATTTGCTGTGAGTAATTTTGTGATTCTGCATTTCCTTTGTACGTTTTTTAATTACGTGATATAGGTCTTAAATTTCATTCATAATGGTCTTAAAAAGGTCTTAGAATGTCTTAAATTTGACTTGGTGAAACCTGCAGAAACCCTGTACTTAGGTAAATGGCAAATCTACTTAAAGAGGTTGTTCCACATTATTAAGCAAGTCACAGTGCTCATGCAAAATGGGGAAGAAGAAAGACCTTTCTAAATATGAAAAGCATGAAATTGTGCAATGTCTTGTAAATGTCATGAAAACAACTAATATTTATATAAAAAGATTTGTGAGTGATTTAAGGCAACGGAAGAACCTGGTCAAATAAAGGCTTAGTTATTAAGGAAAGTTTCTGTCAAACAAATTCATTGTATTAAAAGGGGAGTTATTAAAAAAAAGCCTTCTTTTTATACCATAGCATAAAATGGTCAGTTATAAACTCCACATATCTTGTAGAAGTCATTTTGACAACCTCAGAGATCCTTAAGGGACTTTGCATCTCACGCCCCAATATTCCAGCCTAAATTATTCCCCCGCCAGCTCCTTGTTGACATCGCAGACTTGTTGGATGGATTTCTGGATGGTTGGTGGATGGCCACCCCGTTCCATCTGGACCATCCATTGCAGCACATCATTCATCAGTGAATACAATCTTCATGTATTACTACACCTACTGTAAACGTTTTTCTTTGTGAGCTTTGGTTAGAGGTGGCTGAAATGCAACTTTAAGCACAACTGCCATCCTACATAATGAGGTTCTTGAGACTCCAGAGACACCAGCAGCTTCAAATACCTGTTTGCTGTTCGACAGTGGCTATTTTATAGCTGCCTTTTTAATACAATTAATTTGTTTGACAGACTCCCCTTGCAAACTTCCCTTAATATGCCTTTATCTGACTGGGTTCTTCTGTGCTCTAAATCCCTCGGAAAATCTTTTGACAGATTGACAATCACTATTCAATTTTTTCAAAACATTTGCTGTTTTTATGCCTTTTGCAAGACATTGCATCATTGCATGCTTTTCATCTTCACAAAAAGATCTTCCTCCCCATATACACTATATTGGCAAAAGTTTTGGGACGTCTGCCTTTACATGCACATGAACTTTAATGACATCCCATTCTTAATCTGTAGGGTTTAATATGGAGTTGGCCCACTCTTTGCAGCTATAACAGCTTCAACTCTTCTGGGAAGGCTTTCCACAAGGTTTAGGAGTGCGTTTATGGGAATTTTTGACCATTCTTCTAGAAGCGCATTTGTGAGGTCAGGCACTGATGTTGGACGAGAAGGCCTGGCTCGCAGTCTCCGCTCTAACTCATCCCAAAGGTGTTCTATCGGGTTGAGGTCAGGACTCTGTGTAGGCCAGTCAAGTTCCTCCACACCAAACTCGCTCATCCATGTCTTTATGGACCTTGCTTTATGCACTGGTGCGCAGTCATGTTGGAACAGGAAGGGGCCATCCCTAAACTGTTCCCACAATGTTGGGAGCATGAAATTGTCCAAAATGTCTTAGTATGCTGAAGCATTAAGTGTTCCTTTCACTGGAACTAAGGGGCCAAGCCCAACCCCTGAAAAACAACTCCACACCATAATCCCCCCTCCACCAAACTTTACACTCGGCACAGTGCAGTCAGAAAAGTATCGTTCTCCAGGCAACTGCCAAACCCAAACTCAGATTGCCAGACAGAGAAGCGTGATTGGTCACTCCAGAGAACACGTCTCCACTGCTCTAGAGTCCAGTGGCGGTGTGCTTTACACCACTGCATCTGACGCTATGCATTGCACTTGTAAGGCTTGGATGCAGCTGCTCGGCCATGGAAACCCATTCCATGAAGCTCCCTACGCACTGTTCTTGAGCTAATCTGAAGGCCACACGAAGTTTATATATATATATATATATGCCAAAAGTATTGGGAGAGAGAGAGAGAGATCTCACTGTATAGCTCACTCTGAAATTTAGTGCTGTGTTAATTGTTGGATTTTGTATGATAAATTGCTTGTATCATCCTCATTTGGAAGCCTCTTTCAGTAAAAGCATCTGCTAAATGACAATGTAAAAGCAATGCACAAGTTTTAATTTTGGACAATCACAGAATAATTTTTTGTACGGAAAAGATCAGCTTGAACTTTCTGCTAAATAACATACTGCATATTTCAAGCAATATGAGTGAGTAGAATTGAATTTTTTGGTGAACTACAGCCTTAAGATGAATGTAGAAGCTAAGCTAATATTCTAAGTGAAATGTCTCTCCTCACATTTGTGTCAATCATGTTAGTGAGCCCCCTTTAATACCCTCCCCCTCCAGAGAGTGAAACAGCTGGGCCGCTGTGAAAATATTTGGCCTGTAAAGGACTCACTGCTGCAGGGCCCCATCTCAATAGCATCCTTCACTCTCATAATCAGTCTAAAGACATTATCCACTTAGTGGAGATGAGCTGAGGGGCTGCAGGGGATACCAGGACTGGGTAACACAGTTAGTCTAATGGCTGCCAAAGAGGGAGCAAGATGACTTTCAGTATGGGTTGGAGGGTAGGGGGGGCTCTGGGGAAACGGGGGCTCCTCATGGGCCTGCTAATCGAATGCTTGTGTTGAGGTTTTGATATCACTCTCATTTGGGGACAACAGTTTTTATAAGCTCTGTTGACAAGGTGCAGCCTAATGCAAACAGCCATTCGCTTGCCCTTAGGCATCCAGAGAAGAGCGAATGAGTACAAACTGGGTCTGAGAGAATGAAGTTGTTTTAATGGTCTGTGTGGCCAAAGCACAGGATGTTTTTTGTATTACTCTATGGGACAGCAGGGATAAACAATACTAAATGCCTATAATACTAATACTAATACTAATAAATAAACTGATTATATAATCTTAAATTAGGATAGTTAAATAGGGTTAAAATTAAATTGTTAAATTATTATTAAATTAAAATTATTAATTAGACAATTATTTTTAGCTACCTCGTTATATACTCTGTGGATATTATATTATATACTCCTTACTCCCATTTCATCAGGAGACTGATCATTTACTCTTCACTGTCAATAGTTAAAACCTATTATCCTTGAAGGCACCACATCTACAAGCTTATGGCCATCCAGTATCATTTACAAAACTAGACAAGTACAAACCATCTTTCTCCCAACGGAGTGATGGAAACTTGTGCAAAAACTAACAGTGGGAACATAGCGAACTCTCTAAAGGGACATATAAAATCACTCCTCATGGCCAACACAAAGTACTTTTGCAGTAAAATTCCAGTTCCACTATTGGTGTTTTTCTTCTGTAGAATGGAAGGCTAATTAGATTTTACTGCAACCATACCGCAATATTGGCTTCATGGGAAATCCACACAAATAATATGAAGCTTTTACAAGTGTACAGAACAGGCTTTCAATGATTCAATCATGAAGTTCAATGCCCAAGCGCATTAGTTGTACGGTCATTTGCTTGTGTTTAATGACGGCAGCAGTGGGTGCAGTTGGAACACTTTTCAAGTATGGTGGAAGTTGTGGGATGCGTCTTTGATTTACTGAAAAAGAGAGAAGTGTTCTGCTCTTGGCTGGAGAAGCTGTTATATGCAGTTAAACAGTGTGAGTCTCTTTGACATGTCTATTTAAATGGTTCTCATTCTCATACAACAAGCTCATCTTAAAGAGGCAATAAGTGAAAAAGTGCTAGTAATACAAAGTTGCAGCCACTGTTCAGGCATTAATATCTCTGGTTGCTAACATTTCTTTCCTCAAAAAGAGCAGATACGGGGAAAAAAAACTGCTGGCATGCATGTTACTTGTTCAGTTTGCTATGGTTATCAATATGTCAATCATTGCAGTTTCAGGAGTGACTCCAGAACTCTCACACTCTAAATGATAATTCAGATCAATAGTCTCAATATTTTTGACTCAAAGGCCCCATATTCGATGGCTCCACGACTTTTCCAGTTGTTTGTAATTTACTGGATAAAGATTAAGGATAGGGATTTTTTAAAATATATTTTTTCATCAATTTTCACCGGATAAAATATTTATGGCATTTTAGGATTTTATTAATTTAGTTTTCCAGTTCTAAAAATCACACTTAAAATTTCCTCATATATCCAAGTTTTTTAACATTTTGGGAATCCTTGTTCTTCAAAGAAAAACAGTTAAGGGGGTCAATAAAATAAGGAATATCTTGATTTTTAATTAGCTTATTTTAATGGTTAATAGTTTTGTCTTATTTTAAATCCTTTTAAGTCATTTTGAGGCTCCCTTAGATGTTTCCTGAGGCCCCCAGGTTGAGAACCACTGATTTGGGGGATTCACTCCAATAACCACGCATAAACGTTATTCTCTCAAAAATACAAACATGTACATATGTTGCTTACATATTATGGTAGCCCAGTTTGTGCTGAATACAGTGTAATGACACTTTTGCCATTAATATGTTTATAAGCAACTGAAAAAAGCACAAATGTCAGAGCATGTCAAAACTTCTAAAGGGCCCCAAAACTACCTCAGACCCCAGGGGGTTAAATACAATTGTCACTCCCAAAACTCTTGTGTGTACTTGTGGGCTTGGTACAGCAGTATCATGGTTTTTTGTATTCATCACGTCAAGTTTCATAACCCATTCTCCACATATAATCATCGCCAAATGACATTGCATGGTTGGACCAGATGTTTAAAGGACATCTAAGCCCTATGCTTTTCTTAATTCAGCTAATGAAAAAACATGTAATGGGGAAAGATTGAGAAATGTTTTAACAAATAAAATGCAGCATGTGCACATGCAGTCTGTAAATCAGATAAGAGCTGCACACACAACACGGCCCCATAGTCAATGGCGTAAACCAGCCACTCCCCCCTCTGCTTTCTTGGTGAGACTTCTACAATAGCAGAGCAACCACACCACCTACACTACCGTTCAAATGTTTAGGGTCAGTACAATTTTTTTTAATGTTTTTGAATAATCTTATAATCATCAAGGCTGCATTTATTTGATCAAAATACAGTAAAACAGTAACTTTGTGAAATATTATTACAATTTAAAATAAATGTTTACCATTTTAACATTTTTAAAATGTAATTTATTACAGTGAAGGCAATGCTGAATTTTCAGCAGCCATTACTCCAGTCTTTAGTGTCACATGATCCTTCATAAATAACATTTATTATTATTACCAATGTTGAAAACTTAGTATTTTTGTGGAAGCTGTTACCTTTTTATCAGGATTCTTTGATGAATATATTTATTTGAAATACAGTAGAAATCAACTGAAGCATTATAATTTTTTTTTTTTTTTTTTTTTTTTTTTTTAAAAACTGACCCCAAACTATTGAATGGTAGTATACATGGTCTTTATGGGGTAAAATGGTTACTAATAAGACATTACAACAGTTAAAGGGATAGTTCACCCATAAATTAAAATTCTGTCATTAATTACTCACCCTCATGGCGTTTCAAACCTGTAAGACTTTCGTTCATCTTCGGAATACAAATGAAGATATTTTTAATGAAATCTGAGAGCTTTCTGTCCCTCCATTGGCAGCTATGTTGTTTCACCCAAAAATTTAAATCCTAGTCCAGCTTAAACTATGGAAAAACAGAAATCATTTGTTTGAACGTTATTTTTTCGCAAACCAGTTTCAGTTAAAAAAATGATAGTGAAAAAGAATTAAATGTTGGCCAATATTAGGGTTTTAAATTTATTACGGCAGAATTATTGAATAAAAACAATGTAAAATCCACCACACCTGATCATAAACTAAGGCTTCAATCTTTCCACTGCAGCTCAGTTCTGATGAAACTTCTCTGTAATACAAATCAACGTCCCCAATACAAATATCACACACTCATTTAGAATTCGTTCCCTGTGGTTTGTTTTAAGTGCTCAGGGCACCTCAAGTTTCTTATTTATCCATTTTTTTAATTTGTGTCATATAAACACAAACAGATTAGATAATAGAGACGAGGGAGCGTGGGATTAATTTTGAAGGGGCTCATTAGCACGTGGCTAGTCTAGGATAATTAGGTTTCCTTTTTCCCCCACGGCCTCTAGTCATATTGCAGTGTGGCAGCTGCTTTTACATCCCCCCCTTCCCCATTCTCTGCCTGATAAGTGGCTGTCAATCAAACAGGCCTGAGTTTGGTGACATTTGTGACTGCGGCTGCATCCTGAGTGGTTCATAGCAACAGCATCCAGTTGGTATAATAGTATCTGGATCACTGTCCCCTGAAACGCCCTCTTCAGGCATCATAATCATGCTAGAGTAGAAAAAAAAACTACAGTAACAGTCGAAACAATAAAAAGAACAATATCAATAATATTTAAGTTGTATATATAAGTAGTATTTTATTAAATAATAAAATTATTATTAACTGCAGAAGATATTCAGATCCATTATACCACACGTTTTTAAACTCGAGGCTAAATGGGGCTGCTTGGAGAACCATAGAAATTAGAGAAAGAAAAAATTACTGCATTTTTTCACGCACACAAAAAAAGTATTTCAAGGACAGTTAACTTGTTAACTTAAGGTATTTATATGTTTACTTCTATTTTTACGAACTTAACAACTGTCAGCTTTATATGAAGTAATATTCTCCAGATAATATTTTAATAATTTGATATGATAATGCAAACACCAATTTAATTTGGAAAACAACATGCCTCTATATTACTCTTAATATAGTTTTTAAATATATAACTGCCTTTATATTTAAGGAAGTGTCACTTGCAATTGGAATCATCATATTTGGGAATACCAAGACATTCATCTCAATTATAATCCTGTCATGTTTCATGAAACATAACATCTATTTTATTGAAGGTTTTGAAAACTATAGTAACAGCAGGTCAAAAGTAAAACAAAAAAACAGCATCTTTGTACTTTTTTTTTGTCACCAGGCATGAAAAACAGTTTAATATTATTATTTGCAGACTGATCATAAACTTTCTAATGTGCAAATAAAAACATTTTTTAAGACTCATTCAGCACATTCATCACAGTCAAATATGACAAAATCTTCATTTTCCATAAACAAATATATTGTTCCACATGAAAACGGTTGAAAAAAAAAAAAAGAAAATCACTTCACTACAGTAAATCCTCAATTATAGTTCCTATCTGAGAACCCTAATGAGGTCCAGACTGATCCGATTCCTCTGAAGATCCACATCCATGACCCGTACCTCTACCCGCTCACCTGGGCCGAGAGCTAGGCTTCTTCGCCTCTGGTCAACAGGAAGTTTATCCAGTGTGATGAAACGCTTTGGGATGAGACCAGAACGGCCGACTCCAATGTCCACAAAGGCTCCAAATAAAGCAGTGTTTGTTACACGGCCCGTCAGCACCATGCCATCATGCAGGTCATTCATGGACACAATTTCTCGCTTGAAGTCTGCCTGCTCAAAATCTATTGAGGACAATAAAAAAAGAAAATAATTAGAGTAAAGTTGCACACATTACTGAAATTTAATGGGCAAAAAAGAATGATGCACAATTCACACAGAAGTCACTTTCAAACCAAGCGGCTTTCTGTTCAACATGACGAATTTGTGTGAATTTGTGTAACTTCATGGAGAACTTTTTCGCCCTCAAGCCTCGTGCACACTGGGACGATTATCGTGCGCGCTTAGTGCCAGCGTTTTCCGAGACGCTTTTCGGCGATTTTCACTGGTGCTGAGTGAACGTGCAGATTCATTCCCTGACAGTAGATGCCGCTTTTGATTTGATTGCAGATCAAATAGGATTCGATGGAAACTCACCATCGAATCCTATTTGATCTGCAATTCCTCACCATAACAACTCCCTCTTATTGAGATTTTTGTAGTCGCTGTAGCATTTGTCATAAAGTTCTTTGTGTTCAGACACCAAAGAGACCAGCAGCTCTTCATTCATCTTGCCTCGTTGCATCTTCTTCTTTGCCTACTTACTTCCTCTTCGTCGTCGTCTTCTTAGGTATCAATGTGTGCTCGGCAAAACCGTTTTGTGCTTGAGCGCCACCAAGTCGTGTTTTACTTTAACTTCAGCAGCTCAAGGCACGTGAACAAAGCGGCAATCTCATTGGTCGGCCAGTATTTACGTGGCGCGTCAAACCAAAAAAAACGAACCCGGGGCGTTTTTTATTTTATTTTAAATGACGCTTTTACGCCTGACGTTTTGCGCATCGGTGTGCACACTCACATTGGCGCCCTTTGTTTAGTCACGAGGCGTTAAACTTCGGCGATAAGCATGCGCGATAACCGTCCCGGTGTGAACAAGCCTTCAAGTGAAAAAAACTTGATCATTTGGATTCCTACTGAACTAGATTTCGTGAAATTTTGCAGAACAACAGTCAATATGACTGCACCGTTAAAACAAAGATGGAAAGAAGGGAAGAGAGAATATTTAAACAGATTTTGTCTCTTTCCAATGACTAAGACTGACATTAGCCTCCTTCCCTGCGTGTCTTAAGGATCCTGCTTCAAACTGATCCAAGAACTCCAAAGCTAGACTTAGAAAACAAGCTTTGGTTAATAATTTAAAACAAATAATATTACCTCTCAAACCTCTTCTTTCCGAGTCCATTTTGTCTGTTTTTTGGGGTGATTTTCTTTGGGAGGTGCTTTTTACATAAACATGGCCTCTCAGCAGGCTCTGCAGTCCAGGAAACATTCATCTCTGATTATTCTTATCCGGGACACCTTACCTAGAGCACCGCTCACATGGCAGTTATTTATACAGCTGGCTACAGAGCAGAACCCATCAGGCTTCCAACCAGCGGAAGTGAGCCTGCAGCCTTCTAATGAGTAAGCTAGTGTCCCATCTAGTGCATGACACTTGCGAGATGACTTTGCAAGATGACGAGATGATCTTATCATCTGGAGTATCCTGCAAACATCACTACTAATGGTCTTAATCAATGACGTTTAAAAACTCTTTCTTATGGCATTTTCAGGTAAATTTTTTTCTAAGGATCTACAAATATGCAAAGTCTTAATTCAACTTCAACGAACATTGCCATCATCTTTTCAAGTATGGAAATAAAACCCCCTCCCATTCCCAAAGAAAACCTTTCTCTGAATATAATGAACTCTGTTCCCCAACCCCGAAAACACGTTAAGACATTCATCTCAATTATAATCCTGTCACCTTTAATGAAACATAACATTTACTATCAACACCCGCAGAAGGAAAACAATGTCTTCTCAGATGTCTGAACTTAACATAAAAACCAGAAGAGGCATTTGTTGTTTGGTCGTTTTTATTCACTAGGGGATTTTAGCGCTGGGATCAAGGCTACTCTGCTTTCCTCTTTACACAGCTTTCTCTCTCATTAATGATATATCTGTCGGCAGGTCTGCTTTAATAATGTGGGTCTTCCCCCAAATTACGCGGCAAGACTTCAAAAGCCTGGAGCGCCGCCCAGTCATCTCACAGACAAGAGACGGACTCAGGGGAGATGGGAGGGAGGAAAAGAGAACGAGATGCCAGCATTGTCTATGATCTGCATAGCGGCCATGTTGAGAAAGTACTTTGATACTGTGGTTTGTGTTGTGCTTCATTTTAAGTTAATTTTAAAAGCTTCATCTGTGTGTTACCCTGAGGTACAGTAAACTTCTGTTTTAAAATGTTGCCACAGGCTATGATACAATGCAAGTTCGAAACATTTACATTGTATGGAAAAGCCCACCCGATCTCATGAGAAAACGTAACTACTTTTTTGAGTTGGCAATTTCATATGAAATCATACAAAACATTTAATTTTTAGGAAAAAGTAAGCATGCAAAAAACTAAACCTAACCCAGATCATACGAAAATGTACAAATGAGATCATACAAAATAATACAGTACAAATTTGCTACCAATTCACCAAAATGTAAAGCGAGGAAACCCTGATTGATTCTTACCCTGACGAATGTCAAAGCCAGGTGGTTGAACGAGTCCGTCCACAATGAGCTGTAGAGTCTCAGGTGTGGTGTCCAGAAATTTGGCCAAGACATCCAGACCACTGCTCTTAACACTGCTCTCAACACTCTGCCTGAGAACCGCACTGCCCATCTGATCCAAACTGCCCCCTATTTGAGACAAGAACCTGAATAAAGAGAGCAAGAACTGAAAATTACACTCTTGACAAGTGAAGAAATAAAGTGCATTTGATCAGTTTCATATAAAACCTTCTGTAAACTTTATATCTTATTCAGAAACAGTCCACATATAGGAACACGTACACTTGATTCAGATATTGTGGTAAGTCAGTGAGGTTTGTTGAGGTCCATGGGAGGTGTGTATTAATGAATGGCTTTTTAATAGCCCTTCCCAGAGCCCAGCGCACGTGGAGGAACTCCCCCGACACCGGCAAGGAGCCTGAAGGTCGACACACGGAGTCGAGGAGAGCAAAGACTGGGAGAGAAGGTAGATATGGGAGGGGAGGTGAGACTAATTATACCCTAAATCTTGATTTCTAGAGTCCCAGAGATGAAGTCTCCCTTCATAAATCTAACTTCCTTGTGAGTGCCATACATTAAAGGAAAAGGTTAGTGCTGAGGCTTGAGCAGTGAAGCAGGAACACAGACCAAACACAGCCAGCGAAAACGATCCAGACATGGACTATTACTTGGCACAGCCCATAATCTCTGGCTCAGGATGAGCCAATATTTTCATAATGTGATCATGAACTGCAACACTGAGACAGTGCTTAAACTTCAGCTTCATACTGTGTTGCATAGTAGGTCAGTCTGTTAGGCCCATATACTCTAAATAGAAAAATGCCCACAGCATGTAAATGCACAACATATGAATGGGTGGGAATCTTTAGGCACATCATGATTTGATTTTGGTTTAGGGAGTTGCATTGAAATTATTGATGACAAATAAATTCCCAGCGGTAACACTTCCAGGTTCTAAAGGTCTAGTGCTTTGCTAAAGCAGAAAATTAACAAAAGTTTTTATTGGGAACTTTTATATGGCATTTTTTTTTAAACACCGCATTTCTCAGGTTTTAGAGTCTTGTTATAAGTTTGAGGGTGTGTGTATTCAAAAACCTGTAACACGTCTGTTAAAAATACTAAACATTAATTTTAAAACAGATTTTGTTTGTGGGTCAAAGGGAACGCATATACTGTACAACATTAATAATAAATATTATTACATCCTGTACAGATCATTTACAGAACATGCTTAACAGACTTCAAATCACAGCTCTGCTCCTAATAATCATTAAAAGATGCCTGCCTGAAGAAACTGGAACAATCTGTAACTAAAAATATTGTGATTTTAAAAATTAAATTTTTTTTTTTTTTATTATTAGTTGCAATTTTATTGCCAGAATTTTCAGATCTCATAAAAAGTATCTTCAATGTTTTATCCTATGTATGCTTTCCCAATCAATAAATAAGATTAAATAATTAGATTACATTTTTTTTTCATCAATGCAGAATTACTTAAGATAATTCATAACCATAAGAAATGTTCCCACATTAAAATTCTGGCTAATACTGATAATCCAATAATTATGTTTGTGTTATGGCTAATAACCGATAAATGGTCGACAATAAAATTCTATACAATATTGTCTAAATAAAAACGGGGAAAAAAAATCGAATAAAGTGAATTTAGGCATCACAACATTATGTCGTCTGTGTAGTTTTCATTTCATCATTGATTTAAATGTAAAATTACACATACTGATAAAAGGCCAGTCCATAATTCCTCATATTGCCTTCATAAAAAACACTAAGTAAGTGCCTGAATACTGCTCTCTTATTAGAGCACGATGCAAATGAGCTGTATAACCTCTACAGGGACACACGTGTCCTGGAGCGCGCAACAAGCCTGTAGCAGGGGTCAAGCTGTCCAGAGGTGGCTGTGGAATGCTGGGGTCCTGGGCATTACTGGAATGTGAGTTTTGGCAAGAGGAGGGGGCGGACCTGCTGAGCCAGCTTGCTGATGGATGGCCGTCGCCGTGACAGCCTGACGCCAGCGCAGCTGTCCTATGTGTGACTGACAGGGCAGGTGGGTTCAAGCCCCACCCATTTCCTGCTGCAGATAGAGGGCTTGACAGCAACAGTGACGGGCAAATCTACTCACACTCGTTCTTTTGTATGTACTCGGACAATTTCACACTGTCCGAGCTCGCACACAGATATACAACACTGATATTCATACATACAGATCATTGCTCCTTCTCGACTCGCCCTCCTAAAAAAAGTGTATGATTGACTGGAGGGATGCTGATAGCGTGCAATTCTAAGCTGTGTGTAGAGAGCATCATACTGTATGTTTGCTGAGAGTGGCGAAAGATTGTAAAAGAAAAGTTGTGCAGAATATGGAGATGGTTTGTGTTTTCTGCAAATGACTAACCTCGACACAAGGTCTTTCATTTAGAATATTCCAAATTCATTAATATTAGAACAAGGTTAAGAACAAATATATGTGTATCCTCATGTGTTATTGCGTATAAATACGAATAATCTACACAATTATTAGTGAACAATACCCAATGATAGGATGGTTGCCAGGGCGTTGCTATGCAGTTGCAAGGGTGTTCTCGGTAGTTTTTAGGGTGTTCCTAGGTGCAAAAGAATCCAACTCCCCCCAAAAATATGATCTAAATATAGCTCAAGTGACTTCTGTTTTATCGTCCAGGTGAAAATCATACGTTTAACTTTTTTAACAGGCTGCGAGATTCGAGTTATCATGGCTTAGCACAAACAGTGTGGGATGAGTTATGCACCAAAGTATACTAAGAGTTAAACCTACTAAGAATGAACCCATACCCTAAAAATAGCTGGCCATATATTTTCAATACTGACCTGTGAAGACACAGAACTTCAGTGCCAAAAGAAGCCTTTCATGCTCACTTTGAAACACCTAACAGTTCTAGAGCAGAACTAGATCTAGTGAAACAAAAAAATAATCATAGACTCTTTTGGGCCTTTGAGTTATGAGGTGATGAAAATGCAGAGTAACAGACACGAACACACACTGTGGATGGATTCCAGCTTGTTTCTCAAGAAAAAGATTTGATGAAAGAACTGCAGAACCGAGTCATTCAAGTGGCATTGCATGTTCTGTAGCCTCCAGAGCACCAACAGCACTAATGGTCAAACCTTGACCATTAAATTTCATAGAATTTATATACACTATTGTTCAAAAGTCAGTACGATTTTTGCTCACCATATGGAGAATGTTAAAATTCATACATAAAAAAAATTCCAACGAAAAATTAATTAAATTCAGACTCAAGCTTATAGTGTCCTGACAACACCTGCTTGTAAATGACTTTCACACATATACCTGTGCCCTGTACTTGTACCAATTTCAACAAATTACTCACTCATAGCACTCATACTGCCCAACAGCAACTACCCATCATCCTCCACTTCACAGATTTCCGTGATGTTGGTCAGGGACACTGTGCTTCCCTCCAGCTGTCCCTCTGGAACGCCAGAGTTGGCACAAGGACAGAATGGAGATGAAGAGAGAGCGAGAGAGAGGAGGGTGCAGAGCTGAACTCTGAGTGATTTATGAACAGTTACAGTGTGAGTGTAGCGGTGTGGGCGATTGGCCCAAGGGCTCAGGTTTCTGGAGGGGGTCTCAGCTGGGCTTATGTTTCCCTCTGGTGTGTTAGTGTTTAGGGGGTACCAGGGCTTCTGCTCTTTTGGATCCAGAAGAGCAGAGTCTGCCTTATCCTCCGGGCATAATGAAAAGCAGCTCCGCCGAGGAGCGTTGTGGATGAGGCCTCTGTTCCCTACACCGTAAGCTACTGGGTGGGCCCAATGATAGAGGCTATCCAGACACAATGAGGCTGCTTTAGTGTGTGGTCCCCTTAGCAATAACCCTGAAGTTAATTCTTTATCATCAAGAAATGTAAGAAATTTGATATCAACCCTGAGAAAAATAATGCTGTATTGAAGAAGATGAAGAAGAGCTATCCACTTCTTCAGACTCAACTTGGCAATGCTCATAACAGCGAAATGGATCTGTGTGTTGCTTGGTTGTTGAAGACAGAAATGAAGGAATAGTTCACAACGAAAACGGTCATAATTTACTTTAAACTCAATGGGACATCTAACTGCAGCACATTTGATTTAAAAGCTACAGAGAGCGAGATTTTCAGTGGTTTCCTCACACAAAGCTATCATATGACTTCAGAAAACACTGCAACAGTCATATGGAGCACTTTTATGATCTTTCTTCTTTTCTGTAAATTTGGAGCTTGACAACATCTGTCCCTATTTTATAATATGAAAAAGAGTGAGCAGGATATTCTTCAAAGTATCTTCTTTTGTGTTCCACAGAAGAAAGTGATAGAGCTTTGAAATGACATGACGGTGAGAAAACATTTTTTATATTTGGGTAAACTGTTCCCATACATCACTACTAGGGCTGTTACAAGATTTTACTACACGATTATTATGGCCAAAAGAACTGGCAATAACAATATTATCACGACATCTATAGAAATGTTAGAAACCATAAGAATTTGTAACCATAAAGGCACTTTTAAACCAAGGACGATTTTTAGGACCAGAGTTTTAATAATCATTCTAATTCTATGAGAATAGGTAAGACCACACCCCAACTATAATAGCGATAATGACACAGAGGAACGATATCATAGGAATCAATTTCGGAACAATTGTTTTCAGTTGATGGACGATAAAAACATTGACAGCCAATCAGACTATATCTGAATTTAAAGAGCTTGAGCATTTAAAGCAGCAGGTGACATAACTGCAGTGCGTGCATATAATAAACAGAAAGGTATTGTGTATTGGTGTGGACGCTAATATAGCTCAATTCAATTATCATGTGGTGCTTTTCCACTGCGTGGCACGGCTCGGCTCGCTTTGCTTTTCCATGGCAGTTTAGTACCGCTTCAAAGTGGGTGGGATCATCGACTGATCGTTATAGTTGTGCCGCCACCTTGTCTACTGACCATGATACAGCCATATCTTTTTTCAAGTTGCGTGCAACGGTCGTTTAAAGCAAGCCGTTTAACAAAGTTTTGCGAACAAAGATACAGCGGTGGCTGTTGCTGACTATTTAAATCTAGCAGGTTTGATGTCTCGTGTCGCAAATCCAATGACGCTGGTAGTGATGATTCTCTCTGACCAAACAGGGTATCTGCAGTGTTTACACGTCACATTTTAGTACCGGTACGGCTCACTTGGAACCTCAACCGAGGTGGTATTAACAAAAAAGTACCAGGTACTAGGTACTGTACACAGTGGAAAACCCCCCAAAAGTGAGCCATACTGAGCTATAGTTATCGCCAATGCCAGTTTTTTGTGACAGCCCTAATCATGTTCTCACAAAATATTGAAAAACAAAGTAAGCACTTTCGTTATGGCCTATAATAACATAAATATCAAACATAAATCAGTCAAAGTGTAAGTCAGAGATTATTTTTGTTATAATTTCCAATAAGAGCTAACATCATCCTTTGTTTCACAGCTAATACATAAATACTATATAGATGGTCAGTCAGGGGGTCAGCGCTACATACCGTGTATGTGTATTTTTGTGTGTATGAGTGGGAAGTGGTGAGGCTAAGGGTATCAAGTTCATCACATTAGAGCAACATGATCCGCCATTACCGTCCGCTGGCCCACGCTTCACAAAGCGCCCAACGTGCAACCAAATCACTCACAAAATGGAGGAAGACAAGCTGCATGTTTTCACAAGCACAATGTGTGACTGATTTAAGCCACCTCCTGTCCAGACTTTACAAATATTAAGTGCAAACCAGTTACTGATGCCGAGAGGGGGGCATTTTCATTTCATATCTATTCTCATTAACTGCTGCATTGATATATAAACAGGGCCTTGAATGAGAATGAGAGAGGAAGTGAAAAAGAGCTGTCCAATAATTTGCAACGGGAAAGAGAATAAGCTGGTGAAACAGAGGACAAGAGTGATGAACCCAGCGCAGAAATGGGTTACAGATTGTTGGGAATATGTCAGGCTTGTCATCATCATTATAAAGCCATTGCTCAGGCGGTTCTGCTCGCATCATTAGCCTTATGATTCCAGCCCTGGCTGAAGCTCACAACATATTTGATACAATTTATTAGCAATACCCAGAATTCCTCCCAAGCCCCCTAGAAACCCTTGTTTAAAGTCCGCCACATTAGCTGGGCGCTACATTACCAACTCAGCACTGCTGGTGGCCATGTTTAATCAAATACTGTTACTCCAAGAAAAATATGCCTGGGCTCATGATGACAATTGGAGTGGAGCAACGTCCATTAGCACAGCATTTGGTAACGATAGAGAATGGTGATAATACAAGGGACTGCAAGGGAGGCTTTTCTGCCTGGTTTAGTCGGAAATGAAGCCTAACGGAGAGAAATGAAAACAAACAGAAGAGGAGGAGAGGAGGGAGGATATGACAGGGTGATTATTCCCCCACTCCATACCCCTAAGTGGCTTTATTAGACCTCTGAACCCAAAAGGCGCCTCTGATGACAGATCAGGCAGAGAACGAGTAGACGGACATGCATATACTCACACACGAGTCACACATGCACATACAGTGGGGTCCACAAGTCTCAGACCACCAGTGAAAATGCATCTATTTTAATTTGATTTAATTTATTATATTATATTTATTATTATGCAATATAATTTCTAATGAAAGCATGTTTATATTAAGTATAGTGTAAGAATATTAAGTATATATAATAAGTCATAACTAACTTTGTTTAAATTTTTTTTAAAATCATAACACTGTTTATTTCCAGGTTTTAAAAAGAAAAACTATCCCAGACTTTCAATGTGTTCTCAGACGTTTGTACGCAAATGCACACATACATACACAAAGTGACACAAATGAAGTGTAATTGCACTAGTACACACACTGTGCTGCACCTAATGCCAAAGTACGACATCAGCAATGGAGGAAATTAAAAAAGTGAGTAATAGGCAGTGAATGAATGTCTTGTTTCTAAATCATAGTTACCATTCACCAATAAATCCTCCAAATTCCACAGCGCACGGATGCCGTGCCCACGGTTCATATTCAATTTTAAAAAACCTCTTTCACATGCACACGGTGATTTTGATTTAACTTGCAGCTGTCATGCACGCAAGCACATCCAAACCACAGGGCATCCGTGCGCACATCTTCTGGAAGCAACAGGCACAAGTGTCAGATTGGAGTAGTCTAAACAGACTTGAGCAGCACAGCTGCGGGGAGAGCGTCATTCACTGCCAGAGAGTGCTGAGCACACGCTGAATGTGCTTTTCATACGAGCGGCAGCAGCTCGCACAACTCTCACACTGAGCGACCCAGATGCTCCCACTTGAGGTAAACACTCGCTACCACTTGGGTCAATCCTTAAGCAGATCCAATGATCATGTGCTGTAGTACAGTAATGTGATAGTTCATTGCCACGCTCTGTTCTCACCTCAAAGCGATGCTGTAGGATTCAGGGTGGATGCAGGTTTGGTCCAGAGGGTCAAACTGGTTAGAGGTTCTACCAGAGCCCTTGACTTTTCTCTTCTCAGCTGTCTGTTTCTGAGGAACCTCAAGGTCTTCATTCCCTCCATAGCCGATACTGTATGAAGCACAATTACAAAAACTTTAGAGTAAAAAGGGAGATTGGGTAAGATGTGCCACTTTTTACTTGCTTTCTACAAGGAGAAATAAGATGTTTCTGATGACATCACTACTCATTATAATACACAGGTATGAGATTAGAAGATTATGAGATTAGAACTGTCTATAACAAATAACCATAAAATTATGAGAAGTTAAAAAACTGTCCAGCGAGATAACTTTGTCACTTCGCCCCAAATATATGAAAAAAATGAGTAAAATAATTTACTTTGTATTTTCATCAATCAGCCAGAAAAAGGTTTAATATTCAGAAAATTTGAATGTAGTGAAAAGTATTTTAACATTATCTAATAGCATTTGTGATATTAGTAGTGTTTGTAATAGTATTTTAATTTCATAGCATTTGGAGGCAAAAGTCATCACTATTAGGCAAGCCACAGGTACATATGACACGCATGAAAAAATGTTATTTAATAATTTATTGCTAATGTTTAGACAAATAATTTACATCACTTTATACACAAGCCTTTTATAAATATACTGTATGGTCATGTGAGAAAAATAATGCTAAATTTTTTATATTAAGGGACGACATCTTATCCCATTCTCCCCTACAGGATATAAAGACAGCTTGGTGCAAAAACATGTAGAAGTAAAAGTGGCATGACCCAGCCGTGTACCTGCGTACTGTCTCGGGGTTGATCCTGATGAAGCCGGCACACTGCTGAAAGCTCTTAGGACCGAGGCCTTTGACCAGTTTCAACTGCTCTCTGTTGAGAAAAGGTCCATTCTTTTCTTTCCACTCCATAATATTGCGTGCTCGCCCTGCATTCAGACCTGCTATGTGCCTGATAATACAAAACGAACAATAATAAAAAATTAAAAAAACCTTACTTTTTTTCCTAATGGGCTTGACTAGCTAATATTGCCATTTTTCTCTGACATTCAGAAATGCCATCCTAAAATATATCTTATCTGTCACAGTGGTGTTTAATCTGTCAGATATTACAGATATTTTAGTCCAAAAAGCCTACATTTAATCGCTCACATATTCCCGCTTGACTGCCCGGTTCAATTAGTTTGTTTTTAGAATTAGTCACTGCTTTATATGTCAATACCCAGCATTAACCACACATCCTGGATGAAGAACTTCACTTTAGAAGTCCACCCAAGGCCATGGAAATTCCTTTTCATGCTTATGTAATCCCTATATATATATATATATATATATATATATATTCACAAACAAGAAGTCAGATATTAGTAAATTATTGAGAACATTTTCCAGCAGAATTACCAAACGGCTGCCTAAGATCTCATAATCTTTTTGACCTTTTCATACAAAACAGAAAGGCATTGAGAAGTTTTTTTTTTTGTGACACAGTATGGGCAATTCGAAGTGGCAGCTCCCCTAAAAGCAGCTATGTAAACATTGTATGTCATCACTTATAAATAAGGGGCGAATAATGCTGGAGCCACGAACACTTCGTCTGGAGTTCTGGTACTGAGAGCTCATTTAAAGTCAGGTAAACAGATGACCTGATCCCAGCCTACCTCACAAGCATTTAACCCTGCCTCTTAATGGGATCATACAGCTTTCTAGTTTAGAATAGTGATGTATGTGCGTCTAAGTACACTATAAGTCATAGGCATAAGCCTAAAGAGTTAAATCTGATCTTTGTGAAATGTGTGCCTGTTTCAGTCTAACGCTTACATGTATCAGAATTTAGTTTATTGATGAAATATGAAAGTCTACCTGCTTTGATCAAAATATTTTTTTAAACTCGCTTAAGTACACATACTAACCTCTATAGTGTTGAATATAGTTTTTTTAAAGAACAAGCTGTGTAAAAGAAAGCGAACATTTCTAAGGCACATCGAGGGACATGTAGACATGATTCTTATTGTATTCCGGAAATATATTATTCCAAGCCACCTTTTCCCATAGTGCAAACAATTTGCAATTACTCACGAAATCCTACAAGGTATTAGACAGAGCCAGTGGATATAATGAATGTGTGCATTTCAGTGTTTCTGTAAGTTTATGTGACTAATATTCGAGGCTATATATCTCAATTTGTGTATATGTTAGAGAACAGCAATGTTTGTGTATGTAGATCACAATGTTTGTGTGTAGTGGGGAAGTGAAAAGATGTTACGGTTCGTGCAACTGAGTGTGTGTGTGCGTGTGCACACGACGTGTAGGGTGTCAGACTAAACAGAGTGCTAAGCAATAGCGGGGAGACGAGTGAGAAGTTGCCATGTTGTGACTCCTGCTGGAAAGTATTTGGTCTCTACCTCATCAGCGTCTCTGAACAGATGTTGATGTCCACTCCCACGAAGCTCACACACTCCTGCACCACCCCGTCCAGCGCTGCCCTCAGCAAACTCTGCGACACGTCGTGCTGGAAAGAGTGAATAGTCTTAGAATGTGTGTTTGTGTAAGAAAGGAGAAGGAAGGGCTCTGTTTTTGACCTGGGCTCTGAAATTGAAATCAAACACCTTTTTTATCTAGTATGTTGAATTGATTTAAATCGCAATATTGATGTACATTCAAAGTCCACTAAATCGCTACAGTTACTTTGAAAATAATTTAAACTTTTTACTCTGCGTCTTCTGAAACGTCAAGAAAGTCTACATCTATTAGATATCTCAGCAACAAATCGTGCTGTCTCAGTCACTTTCCAAAAACAAGCCATTTCGCAAGGCCAATGTTGTGTCACTGGCAATCAAACGGTAACCCTAAATACTTTGTGGTGTTCATGCTGGTATGAGGGGGAAAAAAGAGACGGCTGAATAAAAAGGCAGCCAGTGGATCGCTTTGCCTCAAGAGACACGGAGAGAAGGTCTGAGGCTGTTTTCATTGGAAAGCATCTGTGACACTTCAAAGTCCTCTCACAGGGGTTTTCCATTAAGTGTAGGGAATTGATAAAGTTAATCCAGCCGAACTTTTCACACTTTGGAGGCGGTTTTCTAAAATGGAGATGGAATTCAAAGCAAAGAAAACCACAAGGCCAAATCCAAAACTGACCAAAATTAGGAACAAGCAGGGAATTCTGACAAGCCTTTGTCTGTCTTGCATTGAGACCAGTATCCATATGGAATAAGTTATACCAGTGCTTGAGACCTTGTAAGACGAATGTGCAATACTTCATTTAGGAGAACTCATTACGACGAACACCTTCCTCACTTAGAACAAGATCTGCATGTAGTAGTTAGTCAACCATGGTGGCTTAGGGGAAAACTGGATAATTTCACTCAAATTGAAAGTTGTGATGAAACCGAAGTGTGAAACAGGTAATCGAAAAGGAAAAAAAATGTAGGGAGTTTGCTGACTGGATGGAGGCAAATTGGCTGAATGCTGAACTTTAACTAGAGAACTCTGAATAAACTTTTTTTAAAATGTAAAAAAAAAAAAAAAAATGAAACGTGCATGGATAAATCATTCACAATAATCAATAAATCATTCACAACATTCATAATAATCAATAAAATGCATTTAAAAAATAGAATTTAGATTTTCCATTTCATGCTGACTTTAAGAGTTAAGATAAGAGAGGCCAATCTGCCTAGTCAATCAATATGAAACAGCATCATATACAGTAGGTTAAAAAAAAAAAAAAAAAAGTTAAATGTAAACTTTATATTGTATCAGTGGCGGTTCTAAAATGAAGAGGTAAGAGGCAAAGTCCTCATATATATACATATACACACATATATATATATATATATATACACACATTAAATGTATGTCCCTGTTACACTGAATTTTCCTGGTTAAATAAACATTATATAAAAAAGAGAGACCAAATACAGTTCTATTTTGTATTTTTACATTAACTATGTAATGTTCTATTTATTAAAAACAAGTATAAATGTTTTTATGCATTTTTACATTCATTCCAAAATAATAACTAAAGTCAGTAACAATTTAAAAAATATATATTATTCATGAACTTATGTTCAGCTTTTCTTTTTAATAGTCAACTTATTTTCAGCATTCATCAAGCTTGTACATACTGGTCACAGACACGAAGATGTATCTTTAATTTCCCCAAGCTGATCGCTCACTAAACCCCCCCCACAGTCATCCCGTTTTCAGGCCATTTCAAGTATGATTTTAACGTGACAAAGCGGTGATATCTAAGTGGCTGAGTTACTTTTTAATTAGTCTTCCCTAACACCATCATTGTCTTCATGCAGGCTGATTCGAGAATGCGCATGAAAACAAGTCGGGATTTAAACGCACAAGCCAATCATATTCAGTCATAACCGATCATATTCAATCATAGCGCAATGGAGGCATTGCCTCCTCTCACGTGACTTTTCCCCATTTATTCTCAGTTACCCCCCATTAGGGGGTCTGTTTTAACTCAATGGGCTCAGAGCAAAGAAGGCACGAGAGATGCAGTCTCCTGGCATCTCTTTACCTGTTGCTGTTGGGCAGTGTTACTTCATAAAAACGAGTGACTTTTACACTTTTTAATGTCACATTTTGTAATATTTGCATTGTTTTATTTTTGTAATATCGATTATTTTCTCATCCAGTTTTTTTTGAGGAGACACTGCCTCTCTTGCCTCCTCGGAGGAAACGCCCCTGTATGCCTCTTTAAACCATTTCTATGGAGAACCATTCAACACTGGAAAACAAATGTAGTTAAACTACTCAGTGATGAAAAAGCTCATTGACTTCAATTCCATCTATAATTTAAATAGATTCAAAGCTCTTTTGCTGAGCATGTGACTTTTGAATCACCTGCCCATTTTAAAGGTGCAGTGTGTGAATTTTAGCGGCATCCAGTGGTGAGGTTGTGAATTGCAATAACCCACCGCTCACCCCTTCCTTTCGAAGTGCATAGAGAAGCTACGGGGGCCAGCACAGGACAAAAATGTCATCGTCAGAGAGAGCAGAGAGTGACTAGCGCTCTCTAGAGAAGTTTGTCTGTTTAGGGCTACTGTAGAAACATGACGGCGCAAAATGGCGATTTCACTGTAAGGGGACCCGCAGTGTATGTAGATAGAAATGGCTCATTCTAAGGTAATAAAAACATAACTGTACATTATGTAAGGTCTTTATACTCCACTGAAAACATAGTTATGTATATTATATTGCATTTATGTTAATAGATCCTCATAAATACTACACACTGCACCTTTAAAAGAGTGATGAGAAACATTAAGAGGTCAGAATACTGTATTCTCTAATTTTCTTTTTAATTAGGGGAAAACCCAGCATTTAAAAGAGCAGCAATGACAGTTTGTGGTGGTTTGGGAGTGTACGACATGTATTGCCAGTTTTGTGTACTTTTCAGTGTGTAAATTTAAAGTGTGAGTAAGATCTTTGCGTGCGCTAGTGTGTTATAGTGTTTCTGTGAATACAAATTAAGTATATTAAACAGTCCAAGAATCCCACGGGCCTCTTACAATTAACTCAATATACACATTCAAACTTCCTTGTGCACACACGAATACACAGTCACACACTAACACAAGAACAGGCAGAAATAATAAACAAAGACATAGACGATATATTTTCCTCAAATTTGGACACAGTGGTTTACTTTAAGAGAGTGTTAGTGTTTGAAATTGCACAACCAATGGGAAAAAAGTAAAAGGTAGGTCTGAGATGGTGTGGACCGGGATACTTTATCCAAATATCTTTTGCTTTAATCATTCTCAGACATATTACAAATTAACTAGCTTCATCAACAGACCAATTTACCTGGTATTAAAGGGTTAGTTCACCCTAAAATGAAAATTCTATCATTAATTACTCACCCTCATGTCATTCCAAACCCGTAAGACCTTCGTTTATCTTCGCAACACAAATGAAGATATTTTTGATGAAATCCGAGAGCTTTCTGACCCCTCAATAGACAGCAACACAACGACTACTTTCAAGACCCAGAAAGGTAGTAAAGACATTGTTAAAATAGCGCTTCTGAGTTCTACGTCAGAACGCAGATGCCAATTGGCCGACACTGTTCACGTGAGCACAACGATGCATGCATGTGATGCTGACGCAGGAGCTGGCCAATACAAAGCCAACGTTCTGACATAGAACCTGGAAGCGCATCACTGTATTTACTACGTCAACAGCCTAGGAGTCTGACACAGACGTTCTTCAATAAAGTTGTTAATTTAGTTTGTTTTTTTGCGCACAAATAGTATTCTTGTCGCTTCATAACATTAAGGTTGAACCACTGGAGTCACATGGACTATTTTAACGATGTCTTCACTACCTTTCACTACCTTACTGTTGTGGTGCTGTCTATAGAGGGGTCAGAAAGCTCTCGGATTTCATCAAAAATATCTTCATTTGTTATCCGAAGATAACCGAAGGGCTTACAGGTTTGGAACGACATGAGGGTGAGTAATTAATGACAGAATTTTAATTTTTGGGTGAACTAACCCTTTAAACACACGTTTAAGAGGATGACATTAAAAATATCCTTTTCTTTGGTTACTATATTTACATACATATATGGTGGATTGTCAGTCAAAGAATGATTGTTAGTATCCTTCAATGGCAATCATGTTTCACATTAAACACAAAGCGACACAATGTGGCAGCTGAAGAACTGCTATCCAATGTAATAAAATGCAGTGCATTCAGAATGGGAAAATGTGGCCAAGAAAACAATGAGAATGTCAAAGTGGTCTGAGAAGCAGATGTTCAAAAAAAAAAAAACCTCAAAACAAATGTTGTTGCCTAGAGAAATCTGATCTTGTAAACTCATTAGCAGATCTGCCTGTTTGTCCACAAAACACATGTCCGTTGAGAGCATGCACCAAAGCACTCCGAGAAAAGGAGTGGGATAAGATATAAGGACGAGATAAGGACACTTCCCCTCCTCTTTGATGGCAGAATGAATTTTGTGGTCTGATTCTAAAAATTAATAAACAGGTTACATAATAAAAAATAAAAAAACAACAACACATGAAATAAAATTAAAAGGTAAGTATAAAGGTAAAAAAGTAAATAAAATTAAATAAAATTAAATTAAATTAATTAATTGTACTCCTGCAATGCAGGGTATCTCATATAAAGGTACGACTTAAAGGGTTCATGTTTTCTTGCAGCGCAATGGTGATGAGGTTTTGATGCTTAGTCCTTCAATGTCAAACAGAGTAATGGAATAGTATCCTATTAGATACAACTGAATGAATATAAATTGAAATGAATTACACCAGCACAACGGTAACATCTCAGTGGGTTAAGGATGAGTGAGATATTGAGTGACTGCTAGGCAGTGGAGTGGGTGAGCTGTGCATGCAGGTTAAAGCAAAGAGCAGAATGTGTGTTTTGACCTGACAGGATCCACTAGCCACTAGAACAAGGACGTTTGTGTGATAAATACTGTCAGGCTGTATACAACTGAGTAATCTTATCCAAGCAAAGACATAAAATCATTCATCACAGACTGAAAAAGAGTCACACCTTTCAATATCTTTATATTTCAATATCTAGTTATAATTCTGCACCAGGCTGTGCATTTTCTTAAACTTTCAGTAAACATCAGTGGTAAGGGTTTTAAACAACAGTAGCGGCATTGAGATCTTGAGCACTAAACATCCCCTGGGAGCAAGTGTTAGTGTGAAAAATGAAAGATCTGTCTTAAAGCTCTCACATGTTGTGCGCTCTTTTGCCTCTAGTGGTTAATGCAGTTCATTGCAACTGGCAAAAAAAAGAAATTGTTTTAATATCACCTCCTAAATCTAGCCAGTGATACACAAATGCTGGAAAAACAACTGTAATATTAGACAGCCAAAACATTTATTGCACAAAAACAGCCTTCATGTGGGAGAACACTATCGGCTGAAAAATTCTGTCAAAATCTCTTATACTTTTACTTTGTAACCCTAGAGAGGTGAGAAAACGCTGTACGCTAATGGAAGGCCTGTTGAAATGAAACGTGAAATCTAAACAATAAATATGAAAGCCTGAAGGCAGAAGCTGAGATATTCAACGGCAGCCTAATCATTCCTAATGATCCTCATTTGCTCTAAAAAACGTTCAGACACACACAAGTTTGCAAACAGTTTGATGCATTTTTCCATGTGATGTTTATTGTGCTTTCAAAACAGTGACTCATCAGACTTCACTCAACACATCACTGTATACAATGGAGCATCACAAACCGATTTGAATGCTAAAAATCACAAACAGCTTGCTGATAATCAATAAATCAGTGCACGCTTGAGGTACTTCTCACAAAGAATAACAAACAACTCCTTATTTTTATCGCATAATGCCACATAATAGCCGGATGCAACCTGAGAAGTGTGTGGACAGGTTCCCATGTAGCTGCTCCCAAACCCTAAGGTTAGCTTTTGAGTATTTGGCAGCCAGTTGGCTGTATAAAGCGCCTTGAGCGCGGATGGAGCGAAAATTCTCACAGTCCTTGAGCAGGCTGAGAGAGAAAGACACCCAAAAAGTGTCGCCTCCGGGCGGTTTGGAGCTCTGCTGATGGAATGCGCACTCATTAGAAAGCCATCAATCGTCAAGGCCCCCCAGATCTATTTTTAAAGGATGTTCCAGGAAGTTATGTGCTAGGGTACACTAATTTACGAGGTGGGACGCCACCACTGCGATATTAGCACTCACATACTAGGAGAAAAAGTTTAATGAACAGCATATAATGGAACAAGAGAGGGGCCAATGATCTGTATCAACTGTTGGGTCGTCTGGCACTGGAGGGTCAGGAGGGAATTAATTAAAGGGATAGTTCACAGAAAATTTGGTCATCATTTGCTTACCCTCATGTCTTTCCAAACCTGTATGACTTTCTTCTGTAGAACATAAAAGAAGATATTTTGAGAAATAACTTGTTTGAGTGGTTTTTTTTTTTGGTCCATACAGTGGAAGTCATTGGTCATCAAAATGGTTTGGTTACCAACATTTTTCAGAATATCTTCCTTTGTGTTCTTTAGAAGAAAGAAAGTCATACAAGTTTGGAATGGCATGTGGGTCAGCAAATAATGAAAGAATTTTCAGACTTTGAAGACAACAATCACTGTGTACAAACAAAGGTCATATTAGAAACACTCATGTCATCCACTCACATCATCTCTCCAATAACCATTTCAATTAGTGAGTGTAAAACTGAGACACACTGAGCTGCATCTAGTGCATACATAAAAGAAGATATTATCAGTGTTTTTTCTCCATACAATGGAAGTCAATTTTCACCAAAACTGTTTGGGTACCAACATTCTTCAAAACATCATCTTTTGTGTTTTGCAGAAGAAAGAAAGTCCTACAGGTTTGGATTTTTCATTTTTCATGAACTATCCCTTTAGGCTTTAAAAACACATCAAGCCTGTGGACAAATTGAACAAAGCTGAACAAGAAAGTAAATATAAGCTGAAATTGGTGTGGTCAGATGTAAAAAAAAAAAAAAAAAAAAAAAACCGCCTAGACACTTCAAATAGACACTCCAGTAGTAGCAGTTGAAAAAGGCTTTGGCTTTCACCCACATCATCTCTCCAATCTCCTGTCAATCCTACTGGATATATCTAAGACTGTATAACCATTTCAATTAGTGAAAAACTGAGACGCACCGAACCGCATCTGGTAGAGCATACGTTAAGAATCAAACCAACATCTCCAGGAGGGCCTGAGAAAATCCATGCTCGCCTAAAGTAGATATTAAGCTTTCCATCTGTCTTCAAACGCGCACAAGCCGCACTCTCTGGTCTTCGTTCACAGTAGGAAGAGCGGCTGACAGCTGAGCTTTGACATGGCTTAGCGCTGTGGTAACCTTGAAGACAAAACAACCAAAACTCAATTAAAGCATTGGGGAATAGGTGAAGAAATGTGGTGGGAGTTCACATAGTTTTTAAACCTGCCCTCTGTTTAAACAGACACATACCCCGGACCCCGACATGCCAGGTATAGGGACGGGCCAGTGGTAACACAAATACGCACTTACATTGCCTCACCAAGCCCAACAGAGCCCCGGCGAGGTCTCCGACCCAAGCCATGCACACACGTACACACAAAAACATGCGGGCTCACGCAAACCGCGGGATTAAATTCAGGTGCGAGGTCCTGTTTGGTTTGGATAGGCCCCAGCGCCAGAACAAAGTATGTCTGTCCACACTGATCCCAGTTAACAGAGTTTTTTTTACGAAAATCTGCCATTCTGACTTGTCAATCAGTTCTTCTCTTCTTTCCCGCCCTCATGACCCAATGTAGATCTAACCAGCTGCAGGCTCTGAAAACACACTTCCCAGAGAGCTGAACACACAAAGATGTTTGACTGAGGAGATTCCTTAACATACCTCCCAAAGCTCTGCCTCATGCGTAACCAAAGACCTACGTTTTTAGCAAAACACAAAAGCCCCAAACAAGGCATCTGAAAACAGCTGAAGACATCCTGACAGCAGTGAAAGAGATGACACGGACTGACAGAGCTGAAGTTGTTAAATCATCCTTACATAATAAGAAATTGTAGATATTTTTTAAAAGCACAACTTTAACTGCAAGATCACATTTATGTTCCCACTCTTTTTGACCAATGAATTTCCATCTTTCCAGTCATTTGAGATAAAAACATTTCTGATTTAGTCTGAGCCATTTTGACATATTCATAAGTCACTAATAGAAAACTGTATTTAAGACTTTTCCATGATCTTTAGAGTTATTTGTGACTATGGAATAAGCATTTTAAATTCAATCCAATTGGATTCAATCCAATTCACTAACGAATCATTCAGAAATGAATCGGTCAACATATTTGACAGATTCATTAAAGCACTTGTAGAAAAATGTATATTCCCATAATCCCATTGAAGTTTTGGGGGTCAGTACAATTTTGAAAGTAGTCTCTTATTCCCACCAAGGGTGCCTTTATTTGAACAAAAAAAGTAAAAAGTAATACTATGAAATATCATTACAATTTACAACCATCATTTCTATTTTAATACATTTTAAAATGTAATATGTTCCTGTAATGGCAAAACTGAAATTTAAGAATCATTACTACAGTCTTCGGTGTCACATGGTCCTTCAGAAATCATTCTAATGTGTTGATTTGCTGCTCAAGAAACAAGAAATTTTTTTTTTTTGTACATTATAAATGTCTTTAATGTCACATTTGATCAATTGAATGCATCCCAAATAAAAGTATTAATTTCTTTAAAATAATAATAAAAATACTGACTGTATATTCACCATTGATTTTGTTATTGAAATTTCCAGGATCTTTCCAGCCATTTGTTATTACTGAATAAAAGTTTTCATTATGACTCAGACTCGTCTGCTAATGAAGCAATCAGATCAATTTGTTAAGTGATTTGACAGATTAAAGAATAAACAACAAAAATATAAATAACAAACGTCTATACAAGCTTAATATCTGGTCAATGAAATATTTTAGAGTAGAGCATTACTAGAAAAAAAATATATTCACTACAGAATTTTCCATGACTTCTCCAGGCAATAAAAAACACTGTTTACAATTCACTGTTGTTTCCAGGTTGCCACAACCTTGTGAACTCCACTAAAAACAGTGTGCATGAATTCAAAAAAGCATTTTGGCAGCAAATCAGATGATGCAGTTTCCTGGCAGTGGGCTGACATTTTAACGACTAATTCTGACACTTTTCTCACCTACACTCTGCTCCATCTTTCCTTTACCTCAGGTGAAGCCTGGAGGCCAGGTCTGGAGTCAGTAAACACCTGTCAAACAGAATATGAGCTGCACCCACGCACATTGCACTACTGGACTCCACTAAAGTCATGAGAAAAAAAACAACAAAAAAATTTATTTTACTTTTCTTTTTTTTGCTTTGCTGCGAATGTGAACAGCCATAAGACAAGATAAAGATAAAGATAATTGTTGACTTTACCCAGCAGAGGGAAAAGTCATAAAGGTAAAAGATGGAAAAATTAAAGCTAGATCAAACATGATGAGAATGAGTGAATGTGTTCAGCAGAGCACATAACTTTTCCTTTTTCCCACGCGAAAATGGACTCAGCTATCAATCATCGTCAATCAGCTTCCTGTCAGTCAATACTTACACCTTCATTCACTCTCTTCCGTTTTACCCTGAGGGAACAGTCTCAGCAGGCTCATTAAAAAGAGAAGGCTGGAGTGACATCACTGGTACTTTTTCTTTACACCTTCTAAACCCTCGAAAACATTTTTTTACCCAATAGATTGTTTATTGCTGTTCTGAACACGCAATAAATGGTGTAAAAATAAGACTATTTATGTAAGTAACCAACAGACTGGTCCCTGTGTGAACAAACATTCAAATGTAACCTATTTTATAATTCAGAATTAAAGTACAACCTAACATATGCATATTCCTGCAGGCGACCTGAAAAACATCTTTGATAAACACTGATTAACATAATATAATAATAAAAATGGTTTATTGCTTGTTTAAATGTTTGGACTTGAGAAACACATAGGAAAGTATGCTAAGGAGAGTGACAGTTTCCTTAATATCCGGGGGTGTGTACGATGTTTTCTCTCACAGCTGGGTAAAATGGTAAAATGTGCCCTCTGGGACCTTTAAGCAGTTGGGAAACCTGAACACACTCCACCTATGTCTCAGTGATTGACAGTTAACTATATAAACCTAAACTCTAGAGGTCCCACCTACTTTGACTAAATGGCATGTCATGACAATACAAGCAACAATAGAGGGCGTCATGCAATTAAAAGTCATGTGAAGGTGAAATCTTCAACTTCAATTTAACAGTAAAAGTTCCACAGTATTACCTTTTTTTTTTTTTAAAAAGCATTTTACATGTAATTTGGGAATGCATAATATATATCAGTCCATATTGGAGTTTCTTTTTTCTATAGACATTGGTCTATGTTACATATACTGTGCAATATTGGATATTTAATTGTACATGCACATTTCCCATAGGTTTATTTTTAAATGGCCTTTTCTGTGTAACTATTTATCTTCATAAAAACACTAATAATTAGTAAAATCCATTTTTCACACTATCACCAATTTAATATCAGCAATACCATGGATTTAATTATTAGCGTATTGGTATCGACATAAGTGCTGAAAGACAATTAAGTGAACCGTAACATTATATTTTTTAAAGTAAAAAATATCTTTTTAATTGAATTCTAAACTGAGACAACCACTAAAGGCAAACCTTACAGAAACAATCTAAAATACTTTATTTGCTGTCACAAATAAATAGCACTATTCATGATTGAGGGAAGTGGGTATATAATAACTCCCCCCTCGATGATTATAGTGCTTACGGCCCTACTTGAGATAAGAAATAAGATCATTATACATGGTCCAGTCTATTTGTCTACTAAACACAGATATACATACTGTAAACCTCTTTCTCTCTCTCTCTCACACACACACACACACAAACACAAACACACTTATCACTCAGCATGTCATTGTGGTGGAGAGGCATCTTGTGTTGCTCAGATTATATGGCAGGGTAAATAAACGCTAAGCGCTGACAGACGTGCAGGGGGTCGCTGTGATGCACACTAGACAACACTCACACTGTGCAAGGGGCAAGGCGAGGTGACCCTGATCCTCTGCTAACTTAAACCTGTGAGCATCAGCACATGTGCATGTTTTTTGGGTCAAAAAGTTGGCAGTGAGAAGTATGTGATCCGTGATATCGATTCTTTTGCAAAGAAGCAAGATGTTCTTTCCTCTCCTTATTTGGGAAATGGCTCCAAGGTTGTAATGGACTTGGTTTACAATTACTTTGTACAGCACTTTAGCCATCTAAATTGTCCGCTCCCAGATTTAACACCACCTAAATTTACATATAGTCACCATGAAATCAAAGTTGACAATCTTATTTTTTATGGAGTATTGCGGTATTTATTTTAAATGATTTATCTGTGCACATCTTTTTTTTTTTTTTTTTATTTTATGTCCCATTGTAATCTTTAATAAAAATAGCTTCCCCTTCCTCTTGCAACAACATCTCTTCTCTGATGACGTGTTTACTGGCACAAGGGCAGGACGACCTGTCATTCACATGAGATCACAGCAATAGCAAACCACAACCATCCAATCAACTTACCTAAATCACACCCTAAATTTTTTCTTGTTCAAAAGCTGTTTCACTCAGATATACACTCACCTAAAGGATTATTAGGAACACCATACTAATACTGTGTTTGACCCCCTTTCGCCTTCAGAACTGCCTTAATTCTACGTGGCATTGATTCAACAAGGTGCTGAAAGCATTCTTTAGAAATGTTGGCCCATATTGATAGGATAGCATCTTGCAGTTGATGGAGATTTGTGGGATGCACATCCAGGGCACGAAGCTCCCGTTCCACCACATCCCAAAGATGCTCTATTGGGTTGAGATCTGGTGACTGTGGGGGCCATTTTAGTACAGTGAACTCATTGTCATGTTCAAGAAACCAATTTAAAATGATTCGAGCTTTGTGACATGGTGCATTATCCTGCTGGAAGTAGCCATCAGAGGATGGGTACATGGTGGTCATAAAGAGATGGACATGGTCAGAAACAATGCTCAGGTAGGCCGTGGCATTTAAACGATGCCCAATTGGCACTAAGGGGCCTAAAGTGTGCCAAGAAAACATCCCCCACACCATTACACCACCACCACCAGCCTGCACAGTGGTAACAAGGCATGATGGATCCATGTTCTCATTGTTTACGACCAAATTCTGACTCTACCATCTGAATGTCTCAACAGAAATCGAGACTCATCAGACCAGGCAACATTTTTCCAGTCTTCAACTGTCCAATTTTGGTGAGCTCGTGCAAATTGTAGCCTCTTTTTCCTATTTGTAGTGGAGATGAGTGGTACCCGGTGGGGTCTTCTGCTGTTGTAGCCCATCCGCCTCAAGGTTGTGCGTGTTGTGGCTTCACAAATGCTTTGCTGCATACCTCGGTTGTAACGAGTGGTTATTTCAGTCAAAGTTGCTCTTCTATCAGCTTGAATCAGTCGGCCCATTCTCCTCTGACCTCTAGCATCAACAAGGCATTTTCGCCCACAGGACTGCCGCATACTGGATGTTTTTCCCTTTTCACACCATTCTTTGTAAACTCTAGAAATGGTTGTGCGTGAAAATCCCAGTAACTGAGCAGATTGTGAAATACTCAGACCGGCCCGTCTGGCACCAACAACCATGCCACGCTCAAAATTGCTTAAATCACCTTTCTTTCCCATTCTGACATTCAGTTTGGAGTTCAGGAGATTGTCTTGACCAGGACCACACCCCTAAATGCATTGAAGCAACTGCCATGTGATTGGTTGATTAGATAATTGCATTAATGAGAAATTGAACAGGTGTTCCTAATAATCCTTTAGGTGAGTGTACATCACAATAGGGAAGAAAAAAACTACAAAGATACAGTAAAAACAGTAATTACAATTTAAAATAAGGGTAACCCTGAACAATGAACAATATTTCTACAGCATTTATTAATCTTAGTTAATGCTAATCTCAACATTTACTATTACATTTTTAACATTCTGTTAACATTAGTAAATGCATGTGAACATGAACTTGAACTAACATTAACAAAGGTTAATAAATGCTGTAAGAATATTTAGCTTATTGTTAGTTTATGTTAGTTATTTAATCAACCAATGTTAACAAATGAGACCTTATTGTAAAGTGGGTAACACTTTACAGTAAGGTCTCATTCGTTAACATTAGTTCATGTATTAACTAACATGAACTAACAATGAGCAATACATTGGTTACAGTATTTATTAACCTTTGTTAATGTTAGTTAATAAAAATACAGTTGTTCATTGTTTGTTCATGTTAGTTCACAGTGCATTAACTAATGTTAACAAATACAACTTTTGATTTTAATAAATGTAGTAAATGCTGAAATTAACATCTAAGATTAATAAATGCTGTAGAAGTATTGTTCATTCTTAGTTCATGTTAACTAAAGTAGTTAACTAATGTTAACTAATGAAACCTTATTGTAAAGTGTTACCAAAGTGTTACCAAAATAAGGGTTTTCCTTTTTCTTTTATTTTTAAAATGTAATTTATTCCTGTGATGGCAAAGCTGAATTTTCAGCAGCCATTACTCCAGTCTTCAGTGTCACATGATCCTTCAGAAATCATTCAAATATGCTGATTTGATGCTCAAGAAACATTTCTTAATTGTATCAATGTTGAAAACAGTTGTGCTTCTTAATATTTTTGTGGAAACTGGTAGTGCATATATAAAGAATTTATTTCAACAAGAGGTTCTGCAGAGATCTTGATGTTTAAAAAAAAGAGCAGCAGAGGGCAGGAGAGAGAAATCAAGTATGCAGGACAGCTAGAGAAAACCTGAAAGATGAAAAGTAAGAGCGAGAAGAAAAAAAAAAAAAAAAAAAACACAAATCAGGCCCAGCCTTGAGTCAACAAATGATGCTACTGGGAATCACTGTAGAATTAATTTCATGAGAAAAATGGATTACTCATAATATGAGACTGCAAAAGCAAACAGTCAGAGACAGGATTAGCTCACTAGTCCAGCTGACTTCTGTTTGAAACTGCTATTACTCAAAACTAAAAATCAGAGCCTGGCTTAGAAAGTTGGGAATGCGCCTACAATCACTTCGAACATTTGACTGCATCAAGAGCAGAGCCAGGCACAACATCATGTACACAGTATTATGTGAAAGGACACACAGCTGTTGACAGTGCGTTTAATAAAGACACAATAAACATTACTGCACTTAAATATGAACTAACAAGCCATTATTAGCAGCATGCTTTTGAAGAGGAGATGCACAAAAGAGTGTCTCACCTGGTAGGTGCCAATACCAATGTGTTTGGGGTCAATCTTAATAAGCTCTGCTAATGGATCCTGAACACGCCTCCCAATGGACACTGAGGACAAAGAAAAGAATACAGGAAGAAAATGATCTCACCATTATGTGCAGTTAATGCTCAAATATAATAATGAATGCCTCAAGAGAACAGCAATATTTACACTTTAATAAACCCACAGACTTAATTAAGAATAAATTAAACTCACATAAGCATAAATCTATGCCAATTAGAGTATTTAAATCATGCAAAGGTTTGTGTGGAACATACTGCACTAATCACAGCTCCACATATTATATTAATAAACTAGATTTGCAATTACTGAAATATCAGGGCTTGCAACACACAACTGTGTTTGCAGTTTAAATGTGACCATATATGGTTAAATAGATGCGAAAAAAGACCAATCACAAACGAGTATGCAAATAGATACAAAGAAGAAAGACCTATCAGAAATTAATATACAAATATTATCCTTGCCCATTATTATTGTTGATGTCATTGTTGTCAATTACATTCTATCAATCATCAAGATTTATTTATTTTTTATCTTAAATCGTTTAAAAAGTATAACGTTTACAATAACCAAAAATAGTTCAATTAAGGCTAAAATAATCTACAAAACAATGTGAACAAATCATATATTAGCCCTAGCTACAGATGAATATGCCATCACATCTGTCTGGGAGAAAGAGAAAGAGAATGAGAAAGAGAACAAAAAAAGAGAAAGAGAGAAAAAGAAAGAGAGAGGCCTACTAACAGAGAAACTCACACATGAATCCCCTTTTCCTAGTAAATTGTCATACACAGGCAAAGACATGGGCCAACTAAGAGAGGTCTGGTCAAATAAGAACACATTTAAAGTCAAATAAAAACCCAATTCAGAAAAACTTGAATCTAACTTATCCCAGGAAATGTGACCAGCCAAACACAATATTATAAAATGAAATGAACATAAGCAGTTTGGCGCACTTGTTCCATTAGCTTTATCTAGTCTTGTTGAAGGTCAGCAAATGAAAGTCAGATTTTCATCTTTACTCGACCATGTGTGTGAGAGTCAGAGGGCGAGAACGAAAGAGAGAGCGACTCAGAGAGAAAACACAGGACAGAATGTGAGACATTGCCTGGTTTTCTGCCCAAGCACAACCTCCACATTACAGAGAGTGGAGAGAAGTGCTTTTGTGTGCGCTGTACAAGGCCTGGGCTGAAACTTCATCCCTTTCCAAATATTATTACAGGCAGCAATTTCCCACAGAGTTCAACGTGGAGACGCAGCGAGTGAGGCTTGGCAATCACGCTCCAGCAAGCCACCTCAAAACCTCCTTCAAGAGTCACCCACTTCAGCGAGCACATACACCTTTATCTTTATAGAAAGCCAAGCACCTCTGGAAACAATTGTCCTCAATCAAGATATGAACTGCTGCTGCAGGTATGACCATGTAGGTCAGGAAGAGTCATAAGAAATCAAGCAAAAAAAACATTCATTAACGTATAAATGCCAACATTTACTCAATTACGACATGGTGTTCATAAGAACACTAAAACCCATTCACACCGCCAGCGACACGCAGCAACATGATCCCATTCATTTTGTTGTTAATACAAGGTGTTAAAGTTTGTTTACAAAGCACTGCATGATCAGGCTCCAAAGTATATAAAAAATATGTTAATCCTCCAACCAATCTCAAAGACTCTTGTGTTCCTCTCAGATTATGTGTTTAACTGTCCCACGGTAGAGTATCGTAGAGTCGTAGAGGAGATTGGGCTTTTGCTGTTGCAGCTCTTGCACTTTGGAATGAACTGCCCTTATCTATAAAATCCTCATCAAGTATGGTCACTTTCAAAAGTGATCTAAACACTTACTAATTTCGTCTGGCCTTTGGCGTTTGATTAGGCCTGAGAAATGTGATTTGCTGTATGATGGATGACTTGATTGTTGTTGCAATTTATTGTTATTATGTTTGTAATAATTTTAGGCCCGGTTTCACAGACAGGTCTTAGATTAAGCCAGGATTAGGCCTCACGAGTCACACGACAAAAGTTCAGACATTTTTAACTTCAGGGGCCCTATTTTAATGATCTAAGCGCATGGTCTAAAGTGCATGGCACAGGTGCACTTAGGGCGTGTCCGAATCCACTTTTGCTAGTTTAACGATGGGAAAAAGGGTCAGCGCGCCAGGCGCATGGTCTAAAAGGGTTGTCCCTATTCTCTTAATGAGTAATGGGTGTGTTTTGGGCATAATGTGCAATAAACCAATCAGAGTCTCATCTCTCATTCCCTTTAAAAGCCAGTTGCGCTTGCACCATGGCGGATTCGCTATTTACATGGCGGAATATAGACACCCTCAACCTGACGAGTCAGTTTAAATACATGTGTGCATTGCCACGATTGGTTAAATAAGTAGCCAATTTCATTCGTCATTACTGCAAATAGGTAATTCTGATACATGCGCCGCATTGCGCCAGGTGTATGATAGGGCCCCAGGACAGAGTTCTGAGCGATTTCACTGTTTTTTATTATTTGACTAACCACATGGACATAATAAAATGATGCATGTAAAAGAATTTAATTCATATATTAATTGTTTGTGTTGTTAATTATATGATGCAGTGAACAGTTCGAACGACGTTTAAATAATTTGACAGTATGAGAGAGTTTAATTTGTTGATTGATCTATCGTTAATCTGGTTAATGATTTAATGCATTGAGCACTGCTGTAGTTTATATCACAACACTCTCCAACAGCAGAATGCTACTTTTAATTCCTTAGCATTTTCTCAAGATATGGCTATACGTGCAGTCTACCAATATGAATGCCTGAAATCGGAAGCCAATCGGCGCTCGTTCACATGAGTGACAATCGCGTAGTGTGTGTTATCAAAGTTGCAAACTGATGCCCATAAAATATTTATGACTCAGAGTGCTGCATTGTGGCTGGAAAAAAAATGACATTGGCGACAACCTACAGCCAATGAGAGAGAGCAAGATACAAGGCGAGAGAAAGTTCAGGAAGAGGAGTCATAGACCTGCAACAAAACATCAGCAAGCATGGCTTCTGCAAGCAACCATTCTCTCCTTCATATTCTTTTTTTCTGCAAATCAGCACATATACAACTTGGATCACAAGCTTCTTGCAGGCTATCATTTTAACAGGCATAAATCCAATCTTGCACAAGAACTCCTGTCTCACTTGTGATCTTATGTTATTTGTCTTATTTGTTGGCGATTCTTCCTTTTGAAATGTTGTGTCTTCTGAAATCTTCTGAAATCCTGTCACTGACCCATCATGTAATGTGCACACAACTTCAAATAAACGGTACCCCAGACAGTCGTGCAGTGTCAGAAGAACAGCAATTCGACGACTTTGAAAATCATGCAGTGTACCCGGCATAAACCTTCCTTATTATTATAAATCTTGAAAACAGTTGTGCTGCTTAATATTTTTGAAGAAGAACCATGACATTTTTTTCAGGATTCTTTGATGAATAGAAGGTAACCAGAAACAATTTACTTGAAATATAAGTATTTTGTTTTATATATACAGTATGTATATGTGCTAGTGATGTAGCATTGTTTAATGCGTGAAACACAAAACACTGCACACATTTACACACATCCCACATAGGACGGTTCAATTTCTTACGCCTTTCATAAAAGCGATAAATATAGCTCCCTAGTTTGTACTTGCATTTGACCAGAGGAAAATGTATGATTAATCCCATACTGATTTACTGCTTTTATAGAGGAAGTCTGGTATAATTCTCAGATCCTGTTTTTGAGAACATTTGAGAGATTTCCAAACTTTTCGCCTTGCTTTTTTATTTTTGGAGGAGTAGAGGGTGCTTGTGTGGTCTTAACACAGGCAACCCTTTTTACAGAAAGTTCGGGTTCACAGAAACATATCTAATGGGTAAGACAGATATAGAGAGAAATGAAACTAGATGGTTTGATAGACTGTGAAAGACTATTGTTACGTCTTCTGAAGTCTATGTATCGACAACTGGAGATATGAATGTGGCCTAAAGGAGACAGGGAGCCTGTTTCAGACTAAGGAGACAAGGTTGACTGAAATGACACGTAAAGGTCTGGTTGAGTGGGAGCTGAGTTGGACTGACAGGTAAGGCGGGGTGACTGTGACTGGAGAATAAACAATCCCATCATTCAGAGAGACATCTTTCATTCAGCGTTAGTGCGTTAGTACGAAAGACAAGACATATTCTGCCAGTGAAGCTTTGATATTCAATGTACAAGTTTGTATGTTTGCAAAACCATAACAAAGCCTTAAATTTATATAAAAGCATATTTACCATTAAATGTAAATAACTGAAAACACTAAACGAGAGACAATGTCAAAATATTGGGATTCTTTATTCAGTTTGAATTGTGTATATTGTGTTGCTCTGCATTGACTTTTGCAAAATGTGAATAGACAAAAGTATTTTCATGTATATTATATAGGCTTTAAATTTGTTTTTATCTTTATTATGCCGCCATTTTTTAATTTATTTTTAAAAATACTTTATTTATTGTTTTGTTATATTTTAATATATATGTGTGTGTGTGTGTGTGTGTGTTAATTTTTAATAATACTGTATTTATTTATTTTATTAGCACTAACAGGCTCGGCAAATAATACAAAATAATGTTAAATCCTTGTCTCAATTACAAAATCTGCCAATAACCTTGTCAAACGTTGATAAACATTTTAAAACGTTTTCAGTGTTTGTAGAGAATTTTGAGTAAATGCTATATACAAACAAAGTGTTTCTTTGATTTCAGATTTTGTGTATGTCTCATTCGTCATCTTTAAATTCCATTATGTATATATCTGCATTATATCTGACATAAAAAAGGTCAATCACTAGCTTTGAGTGCGTGGAAAGAAGGAATATGTAAATTACCTGCACTCCTTAGGTTGGGATCCATGTCGGGCATCTCTTTAACAGCCTCAGGACTCACACTGTAGATGGACGCTCCTGCTTCATCTGTTATGCTGAAACAATAAAGACGAGTAAAGCTGGCTTCCAAGAAATCAGAGAGGTAACCTCATGAAGACCCTAGTGAACTTATGAAGCTCCCTCAGTACGTCTAGGAGGCGTCAGACCAAAGAGTCCATTTAAATACATTTCCATAGAAAGCTTGTAGTTGATACAGCAGGAACTGAAGTTTATAGTTCACAGCAATACATGGAAGACGTACTACAACACACAAACCCACAATACAGCCCTGTTTTCATTGTAAAAATGTATTTTTTTTAAAAGATTTTTTGTCAAGTTTATAAAAAAAACTAAATGACAATTTTTTTTTCCTGGGTTCAGAAGGTTATAACTGCATTTTTTAAGATATAAATGGCTCCTGTGCTGTCATACACATACAGTATGTTCTGTTACAAGTGTTAAATCCATATACATTTAGAATCTGTACATCCATATTTTGAGGAATCTTTATTCACTTAAAAGAGTACTGCAAACATGATATTAATTACTAACAGTTATTTAAATAATCTGACAGGCCAAATATTTTGCAAAGCATTGACATTTTTCCAAGTACTCCCTTAGGCGCACCTTGTTGTGAATAACTGGTTTAGAGATTCTCACTTGGGTGTCAACTAGATTCACTCTCAACACATTTTCAGTAGCATTTGTATTGTTCTGCTTGCCACTCAAAGTGAGTTATAGTATACTAATTGCAGAGATATTCCCACTGAAGGGAGCAGGGTGATGACCACATAGGTTTAATGGTGAAAGAGTGCACTCAGTTATATTTCCATTGGTAAGGTTAACCTGAACCTGAACCAACAAAAAGCCCATAGCTGATACGCTACAAATACAACACTAACAATAATTACCACATAAAACATAACTTGTAACAATTTAACCACTAATACACTGCTAAATACCACTGATTCACATATTAAGAGTTTTAAACCATTAATTTGTGCAATAAAATGTTCTAGTAATCTAACAGGGCAAGGAAAATCAGAAAATATGGGTAAATACTGCCATCTAGAGGACTCAATGGTAAATGTGCTTGTCTCTACTATATTTTTGACAAATTCAAAATAAATGTTAAACAGTCCAGCTGGAAAAGATTGATCATTGCATGCTACTTTAATAATAATAATAATAATAATAATAATAATAATAATAATGATTATTTTTATTATTATTATTATCATTATCATGATCATTATCATTACATTAATAATTCTGTTAATTATTAAATACAATTACCAAAGAAATCTGAAAGATTTTTTACACACATGACTATTATATGTTTTTGTGTAAGTTAATTTTTTTTTCCCTTTCTAAAACCTTTCAAAACCAAGTTTTCCTTCCTTTACTACACATAATAAAACTGACCTCTCTCTGAAAACATCAGCAAGGATAAATGTCCTCCGCACATGATTATCACCACGGTTACAGAATGACCATACAAATTAGGGCAGATCACCACTGCAGCCTCCATTACATTTGCTTCCTCTCTATTGGTGCCTAAGGGCTCTTTGGGTAACTTTGCCAATTAGTGTCATCATACTCATGACAGGATGCAGAGGCTTTGTGACATGGACCACCAGTTTGACTGGTGTCCTCATTTTCCCAGATCCTTTCCCCTCCTCCCTCTCCCTCCCATAGCTGACAGATCACCATGATGACAGTACTAACGAGCCCTGGCACATGACCTAGGGGTCATGGTGGAGCAGGTTATTAGAAAGATTATTAACAAATTAAGAAAAAAGCACATGCCAACCCTGATAAACATTCAAATAAAACTCATATAAATATAAAATCACATATTTAAATATGATAAATAATCCATATAAACAAAACTAATTGTTATTCATGAAATTAAAGGATGGAAAGTTAACCAAGTGTCTCTTTCAGACATAGTAATCACGTACACAGAGACAATACATGGCCAAGAGGTGTAAACATTCACGTAGCATTATAGAATGGGCACCCCATAAGTTTAAAAAAAAAAGAATATGACCTTTTAAACAATGTAATTCACAGAGCTGGGTCAGCACATGCTGAGGCGCACAGTGCGCAGAAGTCGCCAACTTTCAATAGCTACAGACCTCCAAACTTTGTGTGGCCTTTAGATTAGCTCAAGGACAGTGCGTAGAGAGCTTCATGGAATGGGTTTCCATCGCCGAGCAGCTGCATCCAAGCCTTACATCAACAAGTGCAATGCATAGCATCAGATGCAGTGGTGTAACGCCGTCACTGGACTCTAGAGCAGTGGAGACGTGTTCTGTGGAGTGACGAATCACGCTTCTCTGTCTGGCAATCCGATGGACGAGTCTGGGTTTGGCGGTTGCCAGGAGGAGGTACTTGCCTGACTGCATTGTGCCAAGTGTAAAGTTTGGTGGAGGGGGGATTATGGTGTGGAGTTGTTTTTCAGGGGTTGGGCTTGGCTCCTTAGTTTCAATGAAAGGAACTCTTAATGCTTCAGCATACCAAGACATTTTGGACAATTTCATGCTCCCAACTTTGTGGGAACAGTTTGGGGATGGCCCCTTCCTGTTCCAACATGACTGCGCACCAGTGCACAAAGCAAGGTCCATAGAGACATGGATGAGCGAGTTTGGTGTGGAGGAACTTGACTGGCCTGCACAGTCCTGATCTCAACCCGATAGAACACTTTTGGGATGAATTAGAGTGGAGACTGCGAGCCAGGCCTTCTCGTCCAACATCAGTGCCTGACCTCACAAATGCACTTCTAGAAGAATGGTCAAAAATTCCCATAAACACACTCCTAAACCTTGTGGAAAGCCTTCCCAGAAGAGTTGAAGCTGTTATAGCTGCAAAGGGTGGGCCAATTCCATATTAAACCCTACGGATTAAGTTAAAGTTCATTAAAGTTAATTAAAGTTCATGTGCATGTAATGGCAGGTGTCCTAAAACTTTTGGCAATATAGTGTATATTATATAATAATTTGTAATAAAAGAATAAATATAACAACAACAATATTAAAGGTGCAATAGGTGATCTGGGAAATGCTAACTTTAGCCTGCTAGCATTGAAAGCATACGATCCCACCCTCCCTGCAAATCACCGTCCAAAGCCACGCCTCCTCCAAAACACATGAACGCACACAGACCAGAAGCAAGACGGATTGCATCATGTGTCATTCACCAGTGAGAAAACTTTACAGTACAGTGAGTAACAGTACAACAATAATGAACGTAAACAACTGTTTGCCTGCCATTCTCGCTCTGTCTGGACAGCGTACGTGAACGCACTGATGACATATGATGTGTGCGTGAACAGGCTGCACAGTGGTATGCAAACACACGTTGACTGACAGAGAACACATGCTTTCATTTCATTCGGACCGAATGCAATGATGAAACGAATTTTATGGTCCTACGCCTTCCACAGAAGATATATATTTATAAAAATACATTTAGACCGCTTAGCATATGATTGCTATCAGGATATGAGGGGACTTTCAACAAGCAAAACAAAAAATGTTTCTGTAGACAATCACTTTTTGCATCTTTAATATTATTATATATAATAATAATAATTATCATTATTGTTATTATTATTACACAGTGGCATTTCCTCTTGACTAGGGATGTGCACAAGTAGTTGACTAGTACATTTATTTTTTAAATGTATTTTTTAATGCATGTTCTTTTTTTTTTTCCTGAAAAGAACATCAAATTAATAAACTTTTTTTACTTATATTTTCATGTTCATGTAAAAGATTACTTGTATTCACTCAATATCCCCATCTCTAATTTTGAGAACCTTCAAATTCAAATGTTGATTCGGTTTATTAATTCCATGCCAGTCCTCATTAAACTAAATAAATTATTTCTTAAGTAGTAGTCCTTCAGTGTGCAGAATTTTTCCACCAGAATGATATGACAGCAATGCTAAAAGACAGAAATGGACAGAAAAGGAGAGCAGGTATTGGATATTGAGAAAGAGATGAGCCTGTCATGTTTGAATAAATCAGAAGGGCTGCAAGGGTTTAATGGGTACAAGCCCTGAACCATTCTGACATGGATATGCATCACATCGACCAACCACTTCTCTTCTTTAAGGGCACGGTTGAACTTGTTAAAGGGCAGGCAGCAAAAGGCTATGAGCACTCGGCCCAGCTCAAGTGGACACCAAGACATTAGAACAAAGACAAAACCTGCCTGCAAGTGTTGCAGATGACTTGATGACCCTTGAGGTCTGACAGTCACTCACTTACTCACACCCAATACACCCACACTTTGGGGACTATCATGTCTCTATGAGAGTCTCAGGGCAAAGTCATGGCCGAGCCCCCTCTAACTGTAAATAATTGTGGTATTCTCAGTGTTTGTCATCATCCTCCAGGCTGGTCCATCTCCTCCTCCCAATGCCATGACCACCGGGTGACACCAAGAGATGGATACATACTTTGATACTTGCCCCCTAAACACATGTTCTAATTAAACGCATTCATCAGGTCTGTCTGCGGGGTGAAGAAATATCAAATATCAAGAAACATTTCCTAACATCAATGTTGAACACAGTTGTGCTGCTTAATATTTTTGTGGAAACTGTGTTGTTTTTTCAAAATTCTTTGATGAACAGAAAGTTCAAAAGAACAGCATTTATTTGAAATAGATTTTTTTTGGAATATTATAAACATCTTTATTGTCATTTATGATCAATTTAATGCATCCTTGCTGAATACAAATATTAATTTCTTTTAAAAAACTCTTACTGACCCGACACTTTTGAACGGTAGTGTATATTACTATAACATTTATTTCAATGTACACTTAAAGTAGAATTAGATTATTAGCAATATACTATTTTAAATTAAAAAAAAATAATAATCTCAATACATCATCATCAAATGTGCAAAATTTACTAAAGCCTGTCCTTTGTCTTTCACGCAAGCTGAAACAAAAAGGACATTCCTATGGGGGGAAAAAAAAGTAATGTTGGCCAATTTCTCGCAACCAGCAGACCCAAGGGATTCCCAAAAGAGAAAAAAAACAATCATGAGATATCAGGCCAATGCCAAGTCTAAACACTATGACATTTTTTGCCTAGAAAAGGGCCAAAATGGCAGGTGTCAAAGGCCGTCAGTCTCAGGCTCTGTGCTAGGGGGTAGGAAGTGCCTAGTCAGCGTGGAGGTGCAGTTAACAGCACATTCAAGCTGCCACCACCACACAAGTCTGAAAAGAGCAAAACCTCACAGTCACTCACATCAAACTGGTGGCAGATGTTCATCACCCCCTCAACGCCCCTTCCTCCTTTAAACACCCAAAGAACTGCTGCAGAGGGTGTCAGCTGTCCAGATTGCTGGATGTTTTCCTGTGTAGCATGCAGGAGCCAGTAGAGGGGGGTTTTGAATATATGTTGATGTCCAAGCCATAAACTTAAGAACCTCATCTTAACCAACAATATTTTGGAGATTCAATGGTTCACACTGTGGACTCGATCTAGCAATTCAAAAGAACTCAAGTATAGCCCATAAAAAGGATATTCCAGAGCTTTCCATATTCTAATTTTCAAGACCAGTTTCATTGGAAGCCTAGTTCAGATGTGGAATTGAGGTTTCTATGTTTTGATGTTATATGCGTTTTCTTTTTCTGTACTCCAAGGGCTATAAACTACAACCTAAAACGGCCAAACAAGTAAATGAGGCATGAAATGTGCAGCATGTTAAAAACTTTACTGGTGGGGATTGCTTCCAGTTGTTCTTACATCACAAGAGCACATTAGATTAGAAATTGACAAATGGGGATTTGGCATCTGAGTTTAAGGCAATGAAAACTTTCAAGTGGACTGCTTGCTTGATCTCATGCTTGGCTGCCACGGATCAATCAGCACTAGGCGGATAGGGAGTGACATTGCAGTATTCATGTGCGTTCTTCTGGAAACTTTGTGTTAAATGCAAGAAAGTATTCATAGTAAGCTAGCATGTCTGAAACTCATAACATATATGCCAAAATCTGTTATTATAAAAAGTTTTTATAATATATATAATTTAGATTTTTTATAAATAGATGTCCCATGTTCTTAGTCATTGTAACATAGCTAATACAATTATTTTTAAGGACGCAGTAAATTCATCAAAAGTGACAGTAAAGGCATTTATAATGTTAATTCAAAAGATTTCTATTTCTAATAAAACCATTTATTTTGAACTTTCTATTCAACCACAACAACAACAAAAATCACAATTTCCACAAAAATATTACGCAGCACAGCCATTTTCAACATGGATAATAATGTTTCTTGAGCAAAAAAAATCAGCATATTAGAATGATTTCTGAAGGATTATGTGACTGGAGTAATGATGCTGAAAATTCAGCTTTGCCCTAACATGAATCAATTACATTTTAAAATATATTAAAATAGAAAACAGTTATTTGAAATTTAAATAACATTTTACAATATTACCATCTTACTGTATTTATTTATTTTATTTTTTTTAAATAAATGCAGCCTTGAGACTTTTCAAAAACATTAAAAAAATCATACAACACCACATATCAGTTAAATTCTATGTAACAAATTACTATGTAATTTCTTAAGATTTAGGTGAACAAAGTGAATTATTTTGATTGTTATAAATCTAACTACTGAATGAACATTGGTTTCTGGAGCACATGGCCTGTTCATGGCTTATACAGTGGGGAGAACAAGTATTTGATACACTGCCGATTTTGCAGGTTTGCCCACTTACAAAGCATGTAGAAGTCTGTAATTTTTATCATAGGTACTCTTCAACTGTGAGTGACGGAATCTAAAACAAAAATCCAGAAAATCACATTGTATGATTTTTAAGTAATTAATTTGCATTTTATTGCATGACATAAGTATTTGATACATCAGAAAAGCAGAACTTAATATTTGGTACAGAAACCTTTGTTTGCAATTACAGAGATCATACGTTTCCTGTAGTTCTTGACCAGGTTTGCACACACTGCAGCAGGGATTTTGGCCCACTCCTCCATACAAACCTTCTCCAGATCCTTCAGGTTTCGGGGCTGTCGCTGGGCAATACGGACTTTCAGCTCCCTCCAAAGATTTTCTATTGGGTTCAGGTCTGGAGACTGGCTAGGCCACTCCAGGACCTTGAGATGCTTCTTACGGAGCCACTCCTTAGTTGCCCTGGCTGTGTGTTTCGGCTCGTTGTCATGCTGGAAGACCCAGCCACGACCCATCTTCAATGCTCTTACTGAGGGAAGAAGGTTGTTGGCCAAGATCTTGCGATACATGGCCCCATTCATCCTCCCCTCAATACATTGCAGTTGTCCTGTCCCCTTTGCAGAAAAGCATCCCCAAAGAATGATGTTTCCACCTCCATGCTTCACGGTTGGGATGGTGTTCTTGGGGTTGTACTCATCCTTCTTCTTCCTCCAAACATGGCGAGTGGAGTTTAGACCAAAAAGCTCTATTTTTGTCTCATCAGACCACATGACCTTCTCCCATTCCTCCTCTAGATCATCCAGATGGTCATTGGCAAACTTCAGACGGTCCTGGACATGCGCTGGCTTGAGCAGGGGGACCTTGCGTGCGCTGCAGGATTTTAATCCATGACGGCGTAGTGTGTTACTAATGGTTTTCTTTGAGACTGTGGTCCCAGCTCTCTTCAGGTCATTGACCAGGTCCTGCCATGTAGTTCTGGGCTGATCCCTCACCTTCCTCATGATCGTTGATGCCCCACGAGGTGAGATCTTGCATGGTGACCCAGACCGAGGGAGACTGACCGTCATCTTGAACTTCTTCCATTTTCTAATAATTGCGCCAACAGTTGTTGCCTTCTCACCAAGCTGCTTGCCTATTGTCCTGTAGCCCATCCCAGCCTTGTGCAGGTCTACAATTTTATCCCTGATGTCCTTACACAGCTCTCTGGTCTTGGCCATTGTGGAGAGGTTGGAGTCTGTTTGATTGAGTGTGTGGACAGGTGTCTTTTATACAGGTAACGAGTTCAAACAGGTGCAGTTAACACAGGTAATGAGTGGAGAACAGGAGGGCTTCTTAAAAGAAAAACTAACAGGTCTGTGAGAGCCGGAATTCTTACAGGTTGGTAGGTGATCAAATACTTATGTCATGCAATAAAATGCAAATTAATTATTTAAAAATCATACAATGTGATTTTCTGGATTTTTTAGATTCCGTCTCTCACAGTTGAAGAGTACCTATGATAAAAATTACAGACCTCTACATGCTTTGTAAGTAGGAAAACCTGCAAAATCGGCAGTGTATCAAATACTTGTTCTCTCCACTGTAGCTTTATTACGAATCGGTCAGCGTGTTTTATAAACAATATGAAAATGATACTAAGAAAAAGAATTCCAAAAACTATTGTATCTAGTTGGATGTATTGTAGATCAAACAGAGATACTACTAATTAAAAAACCTGACTGCTTTACTTTCCGATCGCAAGACAAATCTAAGAGCAAATGTAAGATGGCACATTGACGTCAATAAAAGCCCCAACACGGTCAACTGAGCACAGACATTACCATAAATTTCAATATATTAAAAGCAGTCAATCAAAATTAGGGAGGCTCAAGACAGTTGCTCATGGAGCCACTGGTTCTGACTGTCCTCTGTGATGCGGACATCTATCCCTCCGTGAGCCATTAGCCGTGGGCCTGTGACTGGCAAATAATCCTCCTCATTCCTCACTGTCCTAATCACCCTACCCAGAATCCTCCTCAAAGGACAAACTTTCCTGATGCTAAATTATAGTCATCCAAGACCTTACAGCAAAAAGTGATTTCACTTTACCAGGAGCAAGCCGGCTGTAAAGGGCATGTATTAATATTATATATCTGGGCATATATATGAAATAAATATATAAATGAAAACATTAAATATATAAAAAGTTAATCATATACATAGCTTATTTATATATTTAACATTTTTATTTATATATATTTATATATATTTATATATTTATATATATATATATATATATATATATATATATATATATATATATATATATATATATATTCTTATAAACGCCCATAAATATAATATCGATACTTCACAGCAAGCATGCTCCTGGTAAAGTGAAATAATAATAATAATAATAATATTGTTGAAAAGATTAAAATTTTAAAAAGCAAACGTTTCGTTTAGACTTTTTTATCCATGCTGACATTGCATCCGCCAGTGTTAAATACACTGTAAAGATGCATCTTTTCATAATTTACAGAAAGTGGTAGTTTCTTTCCTGTTAAGACTGAAGTGGTTGTGCTTAACAACTGATCCCAGCAACAGTGTGTACTAAAAGAAAAAAATTAAAAAGAGGAGAGAGCTCCTGTAATTCTGTTTTCTCCTGCAAAGTGAGTCTAATGACCAGAGACTGGCCGGCTGGTGGCAGAGAGCAAGCCTGAGGGGAGAAGGGTGGTCACTGCCGCTGCCTTCAACCTGAAGAACTGACATAGCTGTCCAATCAGTCTGTAGCCATAGCTCAGTATCAGGAACACTGTCCTGACAGTCGAAACACTACAGGCTCCCTCGTTAAGCGAGATACATGTCATTTTGTCCTTTAGGGGTGAGATGCAAAGTCAGGGCCAAACAGCAGCAATGACCAGAGTCAGAGCAGCACCTTCTGAACATGTTTCTTAGAAGGGAAACACCATTTATAATATATAATTATAATCAATCACACTCAGAAAATAAGGGTGCAGTTTCTCTAAAATAAACATTTTATAAACATATCAATTCTGTATGGCACACAATACGTAATGAACCCCTAACCCAAATCTGTACAACGTAACTATGACCAATCAATGAACAAAGCGCCAAGTGTTTCTCCCAGAAGCCAAGGTCAACTTTTATTGGGTCATCTTAGATGTTAGAGGCCCTTTGAGCATGTATTAGTCATGAGAATTCAGCATACACACACCAATACTGATAAAACACACATACAGTGAGAGATAGTATTCCAGGAATCTCACACTCCCAAGTTCAAAGTTAATTATGTGTACATTTAATCATAATTCAAACCAATTCAAATCATTTTAGCAGTCTAGAAGGATAAAAGCACCTGGCAGTAAAAAGTGCTAGACCAGAGGAGGGCGCCACAGAGGGGTTCCAGGGGAGAGGTTCAAAGCAATGGTGTAAATCTCACAGCTAATATATTGGAGCGGACTCAACTGGGGCACAAACTACAGAGTGAAAGTTCAAAGAGAGGGCAACTCTTCATCATGCATATACTGTAAGCTTCACAGTGTACAGCACAGGTATTAAGGGAAACTGTCATAAGAGAGACCTACACCATGTGTGCAGTGTGAATAACTTTTAAAAGATTTAAAATTGATTTGAATATGGAAAATGTGAATGCATTAACAAATTAGCCAAAATAAATAAGCAAGAACAGGGTATGTGTAAAATTGTGTGAATGATGGCTATTCAAATGCGGCTACAGATTATGTGCACGCCTGCTAGTATTTTTGTATTACTTATTAATAACATTAATAATAATATTGGTATCACACAAAATATATTTAATTTCAATAAATTATTTAATATATATTTAATTTATATTATTTTGCAAAACAGAAATAAGCTATTTTTTGTGTGAGACTTCTGATTCATTAGCCGCTATTGGTAAATAACTATAAGAACAACACAGTGCTGTAAACGGTAAAACTATTTGCGCTACAAACCAGTGCATTTATGATTACGATAATGAATTTGCAATATCAAGCAGCATAACACTGCATGTAAAATAACTGGAAGCGAAAGACACTGGAAGCCAGACGAATTCAAGTTACCAATGGTATCTCTTCCGTTAAAAATAAATAAAAATAAAAATAAAACACTAATGTATTACTAACAGTAACTTCATTATACCACACACTTACATGCAAGTAAAGTCCTGTGTGAAGACAATTTTCCCAATTTCCTTAAAAGCACATCTAAGTACCATTACAAATCACCAAAAAAAAAAGGCAATTACACTTTATTTTACAGTGTCCAGGTTACAGTGTAATTATGCACTGTGTAATAATAATTAACTACATGTACTTACTATAGAGTTAGGATTAGGTACACTAACAAGGACACTGTAAAATAAAGTGTTACCAAAAAGGCCTTATTATAGAAAGAACAGAACCGGAAGAAAATGTCAAGAGATCAGTGTTTATCCCGGTCTTCCTCGAGTAACAACCCCACCAACTCAACAGGCAAGTGTCCCTTCATTTAAACGAAGAGCACCAGGTCGCTGAGAGCCGTGCAGCTCATCCCGCAGGCTCATTGCTACACACACAGTCTGCCGGCACTGCCTGTCATTCCTCAGGAGCAGTCAGGCAAAAGAAAGAAGGGAAAGAAGACGCTAACGGGGACATCGGGACAGAAGGGAGGGAGCAAGGGATGGTAGGTGGGGGAAACAGATGATGTTTTATTTCTGAACGAGCGGAGGAGTAGGGAGACAGATAGCAGACGGTGAGGCATCATGCTTTGCAGAGAACAAAAACAGTCCAATTACATATTCCCTAACAAACATAACACCTAAAACACCTTGCACAAAATGCATCTATATTTCTACAGTACCGTTCAAAAGTTTGGTTTCAGTAAGATTTTTTTTTGTTAGAAAGAAAGAAACTAATACTTTTATTCAACAAGGACACATTCAATTGTTCAAAAGTCATTTATATTGTTACAGATTTTTTTCTGTAAAAATGCTGTTCTTTTGAACTTTCTATTCATCAAAGAATCCTAAAAAAAAATGTAATACGGTTATCACAAAAATATGCAGCACAACTAATTTCAACATTGATAATAATAAGAAATGTTTCTTTAGCTCCAAATCAGCGTATTAGAATGATTTCTAAAGGATCATGTGACACTGAAGACTGACTGCTGCAAATTCAGCTTTGCCACCACAGGAATAAATTACATTTGAAAATACATTCAAAAAGAGAATAGTTAAAATTGTAAAAATATTTCACAATATTACTAATTTAAAATTGCAGCCTTGGTGAGCAAAAGAGACTTCTTTAAAAAAAAAAAAAAAAAAAAAAAATTATATATTATATACACTCACCTAAAGGATTATTAGGAACACCTGTTCAATTTCTCATTAATGCAATTATCTAATCAACCAATCACATGGCAGTTGCTTCAATGCATTTAGGGGTGTGGTCCTGGTCAAGACAATCTCCTGAACTCCAAACTGAATGTCAGAATGGGAAAGAAAGGTGATTTAAGCAATTTTGAGCGTGGCATGGTTGTTGGTGCCAGACGGGCCGGTCTGAGTATTTCACAATCTGCTCAGTTACTGGGATTTTCACGCACAACCATTTCTAGAGTTTACAAAGAATGGTGTGAAAAGGGAAAAACATCCAGTATGCGGCAGTCCTGTGGGCCAAAATGCCTTGTTGATGCTAGAGGTCAGAGGAGAATGGGCCGACTGATTCAAGCTGATAGAAGAGCAACTTTGACTGAAATAACCACTCGTTACAACCGAGGTATGCAGCAAAGCATTTGTGAAGCCACAACACGCACAACCTTGAGGCGGATGGGCTACAACAGCAGAAGACCCCACCGGGTACCACTCATCTCCACTACAAATAGGAAAAAGAGGCTACAATTTGCATAAGCTCACCAAAATTGGACAGTTGAAGACTGGAAAAATGTTGCCTGGTCTGATGAGTCTCGATTTCTGTTGAGACATTCAGATGGTAGAGTCAGAATTTGGCGTAAACAGAATGAGAACATGGATCCATCATGCCTTGTTACCACTGTGCAGGCTGGTGGTGGTGGTGTAATGGTGTGGGGGATATTTTCTTGGCACACTTTAGGCCCCTTAGTGCCAATTGGGCATCGTTTAAATGCCACGGCCTACCTGAGCATTGTTTCTGACCATGTCCATCCCTTTATGACCACCATGTACCCATCCTCTGATGGCTACTTCCAGCAGGATAATGCACCATGTCACAAAGCTCGAATCATTTCAAATTGGTTTCTTGAACATGACAATGAGTTGAGGAACGGGAGCTTCGTGCCCTGGATGTGCATCTCACAAATCTCCATCAACTGCAAGATGCTATCCTATCAATATGGGCCAACATTTCTAAAGAATGCTTTCAGCACCTTGTTGAATCAATGCCACGTAGAATTAAGGCAGTTCTGAAGGCGAAAGGGGGTCAAACACAGTATTAGTATGGTGTTCCTAATAATCCTTTAGGTGAGTGTATATATATATATATATATATATATATATATATATATATACACACCATTTACCAACCCCAAACCTTTGATTGGAATGGTAGTGTACAATGCAATACATCAATTATCACAACTTTGAAGTTATTAATCTACAAAAATCAGTCAGGTCTATGTAAGTGTGTAAGTGTTCTATGAAATCATTCTTGTGTGTTGAGTCTCAAAGGCAAGTACCAAAAATGGGAAGTTTAAGGGTTAGAAAAAGGGTGAAATATTAACACAAAAATGTAATTATTATTATTTTTGGCACATTTATTTTTAAAAATATAAATAAATTAAAATTAAAATAATTATTCCATACACAACACTTTGAGTTTGTAAAATGCAAAATAATGCTTTCATGTGTTTTCATACACATGTAACTATTCCATGTTTCTTTTTCATTTACATTTATTCCTTTAGCAGACAATTTTATCCAAAGCTACTTACAAATGAAAAAAACAACAACAACAAGTGAGAATGCATGTCCTGTTTAAGCAGTTCACGCAAATACAGCTACTAGATCCATGTCTCCACTTAATGGAACATTTAAGCGTGCAGTTTTAAATTATTTATTTTAACTTGCACCCTGCTTCTACAAATACTTGGCTGTGACTACCAGGACAGGAAACAAAGTTCAAACTGTCTGGTACGCCAGCCGTGGCAGTCGACGTTGCACTGCCAATTTAGAGATCTAAAATCTTCCACTTTCATTTTAGAATGGAGGTTGAAATGGATCCACTTGTGGAGCACCTTGGATGTCAATTTTGAGGCATCATGCTTTGCAGAGAACTACTGAGGCAGACCTGGCAACCCATCTGAGCTGCACTGAGGGATGCGGTGAGCTGTAATGAAAACCGCCATCAGTATACGCCATAAACGGCCACTTCAGAGCGGTTCTGGGCAGCTCTCCAGTCAGAACCAAAAGTCAACAAACACGAGTCTAGCTAGATGGAGAGAGAGACAATCCCAGATCCAGTCTTTATTTGGGTTGGAGGAAAACACGTTGGACTGGTTTGGTTTGAAGGGCGGTGAGAAATATTTGTTTTTAATTAGAGACAGTCAAACAAGGTCCAGATACCATTTAAAACCCGCAAGAGTAACACATTCCAGACCGGCACCATTTCCTTTGCTCCTTTTCTGCGTACCTTGCTAAACAGTTGCTATTTTCTCTCTTAGTGTAGTTTATTGATGAAAAATTTTCACATTTCAAGCTGCACTAAGACTGTACAGGAGCCTGATGTGACCTCAAACAAATGCAGTCAATAACAGCTGAGCAACTCTCAGAAGAACAACATCTGCTGAACTGCTCACTAGTCTGCTCTGTTTTTAAAAAGGGGAAATGTCATACCAGTAGGACACATCCAGGGGGTTGAAGAAGCGCTGTTTAATTAGGTCTGTAAAGAAGGCTTCAGTCTCCCTGCATGCTTTGCCATTTCCTATGACAATGGTTTGACAGCTGTGGGAGAACAAAAATATAAAGTTATTCATATATCTTTTTGGTGCCTACAAACTACTCAGTCATCATTATGATTGCAATACCTGTGTTTAAACATAAGATGGCGCAGTTTTTCTGCCTCTTTGTGTTTAGCAGAGCCATGGAGGTACACCACATCTGTGTACAGGATCTGACCTGAGGTAAAAATAAAAAGAGGAGATATGTCAGGACAGTAGAAGACGCATGCGAATAGAATTTATTTGGAAATCAACTTAACAATACATCATCATCATCATCATCATGTAGGTACAGTAGACTCCCATTCGTTTCCTCTCAAAAAAAATTTGCCTCTACCTTGTTCCCCTCTCCTCTCCGACAATACGGCTACCGTTTTCTGTCAGCCTGAGAGAGGCAGTCTAATCGCAATAGACACCTCAAGAGCCCGGCAGGTCATGTGACTACACACCCACAGACATGTCACAGTCAAGCTGGGTTTGCGTGTGGTGCTGCTGCAGGGCAGAGGGCAAATACGGCAATGCCACCTGACACACACCCGCCAGGCCGATCAGTCGCCTGGACGTGGGGCACACAGGGCACAGCGTGCAGCTCCATGCACCGAGAGGACACAATGGGCATTCTCATCACACTTGCCAATCAGATACTCTCCTTCATCGACATTAAAATGATGTTGCACTAAACTAAAAGTAATTACAATTAACAGGCAAAAGTTCATTGTGACTATGTTTGTCCATTTCAATACTAGTCTATATTTGGTTGATTATAAAGATTTCAAAACATCAGCTCAAATTTACCATAACGATCCATTACTATTAGATTATTATTTGATTTTGTTTTAGTTTTCTGACAGCCATTAAAAAAATTTTAATAAACAACGATGAATTATAATAAAACATAACGATTACAATATTACAGTAAAAGCATCTTTCTTTTTTTTTCTCCCAAAACCTTTAGAACAAATTGACAAAAAGATGATGTATGGTATTGTTGTGAATTGTTCTGAAATATTGTATTATTGTTTATTAAAGTTTTATTTTTTATTTTTATTTTATATACACACACATATACATATACAGTGGGGAGTACAAGTATTTGATACACTGCCGATTTTGCAGGTTTTCCTACTTACAAAGCATGTAGAGGTCTGTAATTTTTATCATAGGTACTCTTCAACTGTGAGAGACGGAATCTAAAACAAAAATCCAGAAAATCACATTGTATGATTTTTAAATAATTAATTTGCATTTTATTGCATGACATAAGTATTTGATCACCTACCAACCAGTAAGAATTCCGGCTCTCACAGACCTGTTAGTTTCTCTTTAAGAAGCCCTCCTGTTCTCCACTCATTACCTGTATTAACTGCACCTGTTTGAACTCGTTACCTGTATAAAAGACACCTGTCCACACACTCAATCAAACAGACTCCAACCTCTCCACAATGGCCAAGACCAGAGAGCTGTGTAAGGACATCAGGGATAAAATTGTAGACCTGCACAAGGCTGGGATGGGCTACAGGACAATAGGCAAGCAGCTTGGTGAGAAGGCAACAACTGTTGGTGCAATTATTAGAAAATGGAAGAAGTTTAAGATGACGGTCAATCTCCCTCGGTCTGGGGCACCATTCGAGATCTCACCTCGTGGGGCATCAACGATCATGAGGAAGGTGAGGGATCAGCCCAGAACTACACGGCAGGACCTGGTCAATGACCTGAAGAGAGCTGGGACCACAGTCTCAAAGAAAACCATTAGTAACACACTACGCTGTCATGGATTAAAATCCTGCAGCGCACGCAAGGTCCCCCTGCTCAAGCCAGCACATGTCCAGGCCCGTCTGAAGTTTGCCGATGACCATCTGGATGATCCAGAGGAGGAATGGGAGAAGGTCATGTGGTCTGATGAGACAAAAATAGAGCTTTTTGGTCTAAACTCCACTCGCCATGTTTGAAGGAAGAAGAAGGATGAGTACAACCCCAAGAACACCATCCCAACCGTGAAGCATGGAGGTGGAAACATCATTCTGTGGGGATGCTTTTCTGCAAAGGGGACAGGACGACTGCACCGTATTGAGAGGAGGATGGATGGGCCCATGTATCGCAAGATCTTGGCCAACAACCTCCTTCCCTCAGTAAGAGCATTGAAGATGGGTCGTGGCTGGGTCTTCCAGCATGACAACGAGCCGAAACACACAGCCAGGGCAACTAAGGAGTGGCCCCGTAAGAAGCATCTCAAGGTCCTGGAGTGGCCTAGCCAGTCTCCAGACCTGAACCCAATAGAAAATCTTTGGAGAGAGCTGAAAGTCCGTATTGCCCAGCGACAGCCCCAAAACCTGAAGGATCTGGAGAAGGTCTGTATGGAGGAGTGGGCCAAAATCCCTGCTGCAGTGTGTGCAAACCTGGTCAAGAACTACAGGAAACATATGATCTCTGTAATTGCAAACAAAGGTTTCTGTACCAAATATTAAGTTCTGCTTTTCTGATGTATCAAATACTTATGTCATGCAATAAAATGCAAATTAATTATTTAAAAATCATACAATGTGATTTTCTGGATTTTTGTTTTAGATTCCGTCACTCACAGTTGAAGAGTACCTATGATAAAAATTACAGACCTCTACATGCTTTGTAAGTGGGCAAACCTGCAAAATCGGCAGTGTATCAAATACTTGTTCTCCCCACTGTATATATAGTTTGGAAGAATTATGTTTTTTTTTGTTTTTTTTGTCTCTTATGCTCACCAAGGTTTTTTGCATTTATTTGATCAAAAATACAGTAAAAACAGTACAACTGTAAAATATTATTAGTTTAAAATAACTCTTTTCTATTTTAATAAATTTTAAATATAATTTATTCCTGTGGTGGCAAAGCTGAATTTTCACCAGTCTCCAGTACTGCCACATGATCCTTCAGAAATCATTCTAATATGTTGATTTGCAGCTCAAGAAACATTTCATATTATAAATGCTTAAACATTTTTTGCTGCTTAATAATTTCTTAAAAAAAAAAAAATCCAAAAACTTTGTTTCCACAAAATTAATACTTTTATTCACCAAGGACACATTAAATTAATCAGAAGTGACCGTAAAAACATTTATTTTGGTAACAATAAAATAATTTTTTGTATTTATCAAAGAATCCTGAAAAAAAATGTACCATGGTTTCCAAAATAATATTCAGCAATAAAAATTCATTAATAAAACAGTTCTGGAACAGAACAATAAGAACAGTTATTTTAAATTGTACTAATATGCAATATTATTGTCTGTGGGAGTGTGTGTGTGTGTGTGTTTGTGTACATATATAATTTATTCCAAGTTCATTCCACATTTACTCTGGTGTCTTACTTGTAGGGGACAGGATTGCCAGTTTGCAGCCGTGGTGAAACCCTGGGTCCACCCCCATGATGACTTTCCCACGCACAGGACACATCAGAAGACGCTGACGCAGATTACGAACAAACATGGCAATGGACTCTTTTTCGGCACTAGCAGTCAACTTAGTCCTGGGACAAGAAGAAAAAGAGGCAATGCATCTTTGTGTTCAGTGTAAAAATAAGAAGCTTTACATTCTGGTGAGAACAAACCTGTAGCCTCGACTGAGAAAGGGCAGAATGAGTCTCCTGTAGGAATCTTCAGCAGCATTCTTCAAAATTGTCATCAGTTCTGGCCGCGCAAATCCCTGTGGCCTCCATCTGTAAGTCAAATAGCAGATAGAGTCCTGATAGACAGTTTACACGCTCATACAGCCTCCCCCCAAAAAAACACTGATAAGTGTGACATGATTGTGTACTATCTACATATAAATAATTATTTTTTATTGCTGTTGAAAAATTCTTTTAATGAAAAATAAATGTTGGCACAATGACTTTTTTTAATGTAAAAATGTAAAAAAAATTAAAAAAAAATTGAAATAAATTAAACACTAAATAAATTATTAATTAAACATTAAACCCATACTCCCTCAAAGTAATTACTTATTTAAAAAAAAAAGAGAAAAAAGTTACATTACAATCAAAATACAAATAATTATTTTTATTAAAACAATTTTTGGGGTTATTCTACTAACCTTGTAGTAACTTTGAACTACATGTCAACTAACTCTCATTAGAGTATTAGTAGACTGTCAGGTTTGGGTAAGTAGAATAAGTTGACGTAGTTGCAAAGTTACTGATAGTCAGTAGAATGTCTGTTGGGGGAGCATCAAAATAAAGTGTTAGCAGATATTAAGCAGACAGTCTACTAATACTCTAATGACTGTTAGTTGACATGCAGTTGCAAAGTTACTTGTAGTAACTAAAAACTAAAGTGGACCATCGAAATAAAGTGTTACCATTTGTTCATGTAGTATGTTGATGTTAATTATTTTTAATGTAACTTCCAAACCCATAGAGCTTTTAAATTTGAGTAATCAAATATTAGGTTGAGCTATACAATATGATCTTTTCATTTTATATGGAGATAAGTGGGTTAATATTCAATAAATAAATTAGCGGAAAGAGCTACATCAGTATCAAAACCTGTGGATATAACACCTGGCAGCGTAAAATCAGTTCCCAACCCATTGCCCATCAAACAGGCAACGGCATTGGGCCAAACCACGAGCTAGAAAGTAAGAAGATGAGGCGTGGTGCATGTATGAACACTGTGGGTGTGTGCTGACCTGACGTTGACGCACCACCTACAGAAGTCATTCTTCACCCAGTCGGGGATGTTGACCTTCACTGTCAGAATCTTCAGATTCTCCCCACGGTTAATGGCTAACGTCTGAAACAAGAGAGTAACCTGTAGAGACAGCCGACACAAGGCAAGGCACGGTTGTGCACCGTCGGTACCACCCCCTCCCGTTCTCTCCTAAAACAAGTCAGTGCGCACTAAGACGCACTTGTGTCGCACCGAAAAGTTCCGTGCCTCTCTCACTTTTCCCTTACTGACTCTCTAAGGGGAAGTGACATGCTGTGAAGCAAATAGTTTTAAGTATCTGACCTTTTCTGAGGAAAACCTTTTGAAAGGATACAAGAGAGAAAAGATGACCCATCAATCTGGACTCCAAGCGGAAGAACCGAGCTGACAAATGCCACCAACCCCCTACACAAACACACCCCACCACAGAACAGGCATCCGCCCCCTCTGCACTGCTCAACAGCTAATGGCCCGATCAAGACATGAATTAATGCAGCCAGAAATATGATGAAAATTATATTTCCATATTTTGGCATTTCAACACCCTAAGGCAGCTGTTTACTTGGGTTTTCCCATGCGATGTTTATCGCATTTGAAGTTTTGCATGAGATAAAGGAAATGTCAAAACAAATATCAAACTTTTCTCCATACCCTGTGTCATTTCCAACTTAGCCCTGTGTAGTTAATGAATATCTATTAATAAACATATATCATATTAATAGTAACGCATACATTAAAACAACTGGTCTGAATCATGTCATGTTTAAAATTACCACTGCAGGCTTACACTGAGAAAAAAACATAAACATGCCCTAAAAATATAAGCAAGCATGGTTTATTCGTGGAGGACATATTTCTAAAAAAATATTTTCTTAAAACAGCGGTCAAAAACAGGCCGCACAGATATCCAAAAGAATTCATTCCTGTTTGTCATATCACACAGCCAATATTACAATTGTTTGTCACATACAAACAAAGCTGATGAATTGGAAAAAAGAGAATGTGAGCAAAAATAAAGATACAATTTAACACTTGTCAGTGAAAATCCAAAAATCAGCCATTTTACAAACCCATTTTTCACAGATTCAGTTTAGTGTCATATTTCTCCTGCTTTAAGACATGCGCCAGTCTAAGACAGAGAAGGGGGAAAAGTTTAGTCTAAATATTTAACATATCATGTTCCTCAATAACAATGAAATCATAATTGGAAAAATATGAGGAATGTAAGCGACAGAAATGAATATTATTTTAAAGACTGAGCTATTCCGATTCAATATTTATTCTCCAAATAAAGGCAACTGCATTGCCATGGAACAGAGCAATAGAGGATGGCCTCTACAAAAACAGAAAGAACGGATGAACTTTTCACTTCCTATCTTTGCATGTACAGAAAAACAAACATACACAACATGGGGTTTAAAATACAACAATGATCATTCCCCATACAAAATAAACATGATCTCTTGCTTTAGCAAGAGCTGCTTTGTTTTATAAAAACACTTGATGGTTTAACACTTATTATATACATATGATGCAAAAATGTGCAGTTAAAAAAAAAAATCTACAAATTTCCAGGTTAGTAACAATAAAAATTTGGTCTTTCTTACTTATTAGACCACGTTTTATTTGTTACTAACTGGAAATTTGAAGATTTTTTAACTGCACATTTTTAGTGAATGTGCTGGAGGAAGGAACACCATTTAATTTGTATGTCTTTTAATGAACTTTTAAAAAAACAAAAACGAATGTGTGGTTCTTTTTAACTCTAGAAATGTATGTTTACAGTATGACAGGGATATGACAAAGACAAAATAATTGGGAAAATAACACATTTTCATTACAGTTCATAAAAACTTTCAGCAAATTTGTTTGGACTTTTTTGAAAATTGTTTACAAAAAAAAAATCTTTAAGAGAAAAGACACAAAAAAGGGACCTCAGTTGAGGCAGAGTTTGGCTAAGAAACCAGCCTCTGAAAGCTTACAAAAGTAGGCTAGGCTTATTAGATGAAGCAATATTTAAAATTTTCAGAAGGTAAAGAGCGCACTACAGTTTATATATTTTTTGAGGAATAATAAATGCATGTCCAGTGAAGTAAAATATGAGCAAGGTACATCAATGCACAAGCCCAAGCCCGTGATTTAAAAAAAAAAAAGTTTACACATAAAATGTTTCCATTTCTTTCAAACCTCCCATTTAAAAAAACAAAATTATATATTATCATTTTTGGCTATGGTGATAACAGAAATGTACAAACGTTTAGTAAATGATGTCTAAAATGACTAATGACAATGACTAAATTGTTAATTAAAATACTGATTAAATAAATACTTTAAACAGTAAAAACAAATATTATTAAACAAACGTTATGATCATTTAGTTGCACACGAGTCAGAGACAAAAATGATATATATGGTAACACAACAAGGTCTCATTTGTTAAGATTAGTTAATGTATTAACTAACATTAATTTAACAATGAGCAATACATTTGTTAAAGTATTTATTAATCTTTGTTAACATTAGTTAATAAAACTACAACTGTATATTGTTTGTTCATGTTAGTTCACAGTGCATTAACTAATACAACTTTTGATTTTAATAATGTATTAGTAAATGTTGAAATTAACTAACTAAGATTAATAAATGCTATAGAAGTATTGTTCATTCTTAATCCATGTTAACTAATGTAGTTAATGTTAACAAATGAAACCTTATTGTAAAGTGTTACCATATATAAATTAATACATATTTAAGTTTAAAAAACTATTTATTCTCATCAATTTGAAGTTATATATTCTGAACGCTTCCGTCCCCATCTTTTCATGTATGTAAAATGATTTGTCGGTTCGATCTTGAATGAATAAAAATGAATAAATTCTGCCTAATTTACACAAAGCATCAATGTACCCTCTGTTAATAATGGGGTCACTAAGACCAAACTAAAACTTTCACCAAGTGGTTCTTTAGATACGAACATGTGGAACCCACACACACTTGTCCTTAATACACTCTCACAACTGATGTGTTAAATTAAACAAGCAAGTGTGTGTGTATACACATGCCGCCTGTCAAAATACATTTCACACTGTTCCTTAGCAAAACCACGAAAAGGTTCATTTTAGCCCGAGTGTGACAGCTCACAGGTCATGCCAAACTCAAATTAACACTCACTGACAAACCACGTCAGCAGATTAACAACGGGTAAACTGTATGCTTCACGGGAGATCTCGCCGACACTCATTCATTCACTCATTCTGCCTCTCTTTCGCTCTTTGTCTCTCTCCCTCTCACCCTCACGCCCTGATCCCCCTCCTTCCTCACACAGCCCATGAGCGGCTGTCATCATGAAGTAGTGTCTGTCAATCCTAGCCTTTAAACCACAGGCACGTGGATAGGGACGTGTCACATATGTTAATAGATGGAGAAAAGGATGACTGAGTCACTGTGACATGTGGCCCACAACCAACTCCGAGTAAGCGGGTAGCCATGAAGTGAGAGAGGGGGAAGGGGACACCATTGACACAAACACATGCACTTAAACAGCGCTGACAGAAGAGCTTTGAAGAGTGACACAAGGACCTGTGTATATAGAACACTGTCAGTGTGTGTGGACTGGTGGATTGTGTCCGAGTGTGTACATATGCACCAGCTGTTAGGTTTGGACACACCTACTCATTGTTTATTATGACTTTCGTACTATTTTAGAATAATAGAACTGTCATCAAATCTAAATAACACAAGTATGGGAATTATGTAGTGACTAAAAATGTTAAATAAGTTAAAATTATTACATTTCAGCTTCAAGGTGTCCACCCTTGGCAGACACTTCATGAGCTGTATCCTGGGAGTAGTGAAGTACATGCTGGACACTTGTTAGCTCCTTACTAGCCATTCCAACTCATTCATTTACAGAGTGGAATTAAAATTTTGTTTTTCAAAGAAATTCATTTGCAGGCACAATTTATATTGGTCTACAAAACTAGCACAAGCATTTAGATAAAAAGAAAGGTTTAAAAGATTTTTAAGATCATGAGAAACAACTTTAAATGTGGTTGTTCAGACTTTCGACTGGTAGTGTTAATAAGTAGTCCTGAATCATAAAAGATTAATCATTGTCTGGCCAACTAAGATTTTGGTATGGAGATGAATGTTGTGATTTTTCGGTAATACTACAGCACTACGTATGTGTAATTAATGTTAGCCAGTGTTGTTATTGTTAACTAAAACTAAAATTAAAACTATTAAAAATCATCAAACAATACCCAATGGTAGAGAGTGCTTCATAGGTGAAATGTTAAGTGAATATACTCTATGGTCTCGGGTTCAACATAATTCAACAACAGAACGCTAGATGACCATGGCACTCTTTTTCATTAAAAAGCCATTTCATGGCTACAGGCAAAAATGTTTTCTGCGTGTTTTGGCACAGGCCTTCCTTAGGAGGAGTAACACAGCAAATAATTTTGAAATAGGTTGAAATAAAATAAAAATAAAATGTTGCCTAAAAAATTTATTTAAATTTAAGTTAAAGTACTAAAATTACTAAAAATAAATTAAAGCTATATAGAAATATAAAATAAAAAGCACATAACAAAAATAATAAAACTTACACTAAAATTAGAATGAAAAATAAAAAAAATTAAAATATAGGAAAAATATATTGTAAAAAATAATAATAATTCTAATGATACTAAAATAACACTGATATTGGCATCATTTGTTGTTTGCTTTTGGGATCTGTAGGATCGTTCAGACCCAAAAACTGTGATGTGTAACTTTACAAACAGAGGAGAATTTGAATCATAATTTACCCAGACCAACTACCTCTTCCTATCCCAACCAACTGCTGTCCTTTCTCCACTATTCACATTGATAAAAGTGACAAAAGGACCAAAAGAAAAAGAAAACCACACGGCAAGAAATGTTATCATATCTAAAAATGTTTTTAATATTTAGAAAATGTATCATAATGTTAATCATGCAGATAATGAAATAGCAGTTTTATCACATCACTGTGGAACAGGCATTTGTGTCATTTGCTAAGAAAGCAATAGCACTACATGATATATTCAAATCTCTGCCTGAAAAGATAAACATTTAAAAGTTTATAGATCTAAAAGTGTCCTATCTGCACAGTGAATCTGGTATGGCACAAGATAAGAGGTGACTATACCTGATGGTGCTGGACACGCTGGACGTCGCAGGTGAAGTCAGTATATAGGCTGAACTTGGCAATGTCCTTTGCTTTGCTCTTCTGATTGCCCTGCTGTGGCTGCTGTTCTTTCAGGGCTGTTTTAGACACTGATGAGTGAATGGTCACTGCACTCCTGTCACACCTGAGAGCATACGTATACAAGTCAAACATACACTCCTAATTGGGACTGACAAGTTTGAAAATGTAAGGGGAGGTGCATAATGATAAAAGAGCAAAAACAGATAGATTAATAGATAATAGAAAGATGATAATTAAGAGGGACTGGAGAGTAGGAGAAAATATTGTGTTTGCTTAAGTGTCTCACAGTGACTGGACATAGGTGAGAGTCTCTTTGTCCTTTGCAATCATATCTGCAAGTATCTCCTGCACACCTGTGGCCACCTCATCCAGGGTCGACAACCCTACACACAGGAAGCGAAACAGCTAAAATGTCACATAACATTCACAGTTATCAGTGACCCTGCATTAACTTATGAGAACTGTATTTCTTTGGTGGAAAGTGTGGAATGTTTTTTTTTTTTTACTGTACAAATATTCCACATAGTTATATAGTATATGTAAGCTTCATGTATAATAATGAATCCTTAAGAATGCATATAAATGGAAAAAATGCCTAGAAAAATGTCACAATGCTGCTGATGTCACTGCCTTGATATGTCAATGTCAACAGCCAGCAGACAACACACACACACAAAGTCCTTTGCTGCCCTCTACTGACCTAATGTCTTTTATTTGATATAGAAATTAAGGAGGCAATGTTGGGACCATTAATCATTAATCCCCATTTCAAAACTATTATTGTTAAAGAGGTCTAATGCTATTTCATGCATTCTGACTTATTTACACTGTTAAAGAGTTGGAATCTCATGCTAAACATGGCCAAAATTTTTAAAAAAATGAGTTGGATGTATGATAGAGTATTTCTGTGCCAAATACAGTCCTTCAGGATTCAAATAAGTTTCGGAAAGTTTTTTTCGAGTATCGACCTGTATGACATCATAAATGGTGGAATTCCTTGTACGGGAACTTCTCCCGGATGAGCGCGTGCGCACATCAACCAGAGCGAGAGCAAGAGCACGGCCATCAACGAGTTTCGTTCGGATTACAGAAGCTGTCGGCAGCGCTGTCATTTTGTTTTTAGACCACCAAATCAACAATGTCACTAAAGAAGAGTGTTTCTGGTTGTGAGGGAAGGATAACCTTGTTCAGCTTCCCAAATAACCCAGTGTTAAGGAAACAGTGGATGCAGTTTGTTTTTCTGGAGCAGCAACGGAGTTCTGCAAGTGTGTTTGTTTGTTCCCGGTCACGTAGGTGCATATAATGTAAACAACACAAACGTATAGTGAATCGAAAGTTATCCAGGGATAATGCCATGATGTATTGTGTGTGTTTGTGTTTGTGTGTGTGTGTGTGTGTGTGTGTGTGTGTGCGCGTGTGTGCTTGTGACTCTTTAGCTCTCCCCACTGCACGCCACACGAGCTGGGCTGTTTTCGGAAAGAATCGGTACAGCGTATCTGTCTTTTATAAATATGATAAAACGAAAGACTCTTCGGAGATATGAAGGATGCAATACTACTCTATAGGTACTCAAGATTAACAACAGATTGTCAGAAACTGTGTGTGTTATGTACCCTTTAAATGAATGTACTTTCTGGGTGAGCATGACACCTCAAAGAGCAATGAGATGTGGCATCTGCGACCTGTTGCATGAATCCGGTTTCAGCTCCTACCCAGGTAAGTTTGAGATTAGTTTGAGCAAACTAGTTTTCAAACTCAGAGTTTGTACAACTAGCTTCATGCAACAGGCCTTTGAGTACAAGCACCAATATAACATGCTGCTTGCTGCAAGCAGTATACATAAGATTCATACCCTTGGTGTTGGGCTGGATCGAGGAGTGCAAATCCAGTGTCTGGGGTGCCTGAAGTAAAGCCAGTGCAACAGGTTCCAGTCCTAGCTCCTTAGCTCGCCGGGCCTTGGACAACTTACTGCCCTTTTTATAGGGGGCATACTGAAGACAACACAAAAGTATAGGCTATTATTACAACCCTCACATTCAAAACCCAAATTATCAAAGTTTTACAGTAATTAAGCTGAGAAGCTTGTTCTGTTCTCACCACATGGTCTATTTCATCAGCTGATGTGCAGTTCTTCAGAGACATTTCCAGCTCTGAAGTAAGAACTCCCTCCTTTTTTAGTGTTTGAGCAACAGATCTGCTCTTCTTGGCCACTGACCTAAGACACATGCATAAAATTAAGTTTATCCTGTTTGCGTTTGCTTTCTCATTAGGAAAAGTGCCTAACTAATGTCTATTACATTGTCAAGTTATGCTTTTTTTAATGTTTTTTTGAAAGAAGTGTCTTATGTGCACCAAGGCTACATTTCTTTGGTCAACAAAAATACAGTAAAAACAACGTTGTGAAGTATTAATGCAATTTAATATTAGTTTTCTATTTTAATATATTAAGTATAATTAATTCCTGTAATGGCAGGAAACCGTGCTAAGTCTTACTGACCCCAAACTTTTGAACGATAGTTTATGAAAAGAAAATGTCATATTTAGCCAAATTAACCAAGTGTTTAAATTAGTTTACTTTATCATTTAATCCTGGCCTGGCTGACCAGACAATTCCATTGAGAACAATTTTTCCCAGTACGCAGCTTGATCTCTGCTGCCATCTACAGGTCACACTTGATTTCAGCAACCTAATCAAGGTAACTCAAGCCAAGCAATAGCCATATTCAAATATCAGCTTTTTGTGTAATTGGAGGCATCCATCAGCTTAAAGCATTTTCATATAGATTAATTAATTGCAAAGAATCAGTCAGGATGTACATAAAAAAATCCATCCATCCAGTTTCTGCAAAATTATTAAATAAAAAGCTTTATCCAGCAACCACAAACCAAAACACTTATTATGTTTCCTTGAAAAAGAAAATAGATGAGTTTATTAAATGAAAAAATATTTCCTTTCTGGTCTACTTGTTTTTCTTACTTGTCTTTCCAGTGTCTTACCGTAACTCTTCAAGAGTCAGCTGCACGTCTCGAACAGCATCTGCATCCATATGGTTAATCAGCTCCTTTCTATAGCGCACCATGAAGGGAATAGTGTTCTCCTCCTGGAAGAGCTGTGCAATGTTCACACACACCCACTGCTCCACACCCGTCTTCTGAGCAAGAACCTTCATGGGATAACATGGGATGAAAAAAATGAATGGTCTTGAAATATTTGAGTTACAATTATTGTACTGTGTGTTACAAAATAGCAAATAATAATAACTTAAACAACCTTTATCCAACTATTTCAATCACTATTTCATGTCTCAAGAAAGTAATAACCCACCCGAATGGGATCCCAATTCATCTGTAAGTCGTCCACACAGGAATTTCCCGATTTGAGTTTTATAGGTCTTCCCTGGGGCATGTTTGTGGACTTCTGCTTCTTCTGAGCAGGTTCATCAAAGGTGAAGCTGTCATCTGGTTCCTCTTTTTTCATCTTGGGGAAATGTTGGCTAGATGATGGACCCTCATCAGGCATATCTCCTGGAACAGCTGCATTATTACTGAACTCCCTGCTCAAGTTGATGGACAACCTCTAAAATAAGGCAACGGAATGAAGCAAGTAATTTGAGTACATTATATTAGAACGGCTGACATCTGCTGATGTGAAAAATGCCTAACTAATGTCTTTAACTAATGTCATTGTCAAGATATACTGCCCTACAAAAATCAGAAATATTTTTAAAAATGTTTTTTAAAAAGTGTCTTATGCTCACCAAGTCTGCATTTTTTGATCAACAATACAGTAAACCAATAATATTGTAAAATATTAATGCAATTTAAAATGACTGTTTTCTATTTTGATATATTTGAAAATGTAATTAATTCCTGTAATAGCAAAGCTGAATATTCAGCAGCAATTACTCCATTCTTCAGTGTCGCTATCACATGATCCTTTAGAAATTCACATTTCTTCTTATTATTAAGAAGTTTAAGAAGTTGTGCTGCTTAGTCTTAGTCTTTTTTTACAATTTTTAAAAATATTTTTAACTTCAAAAAGACTTTACTGACACTTTTGATGAATGTAATGCCTCCTTGCTGAATAGAAGTATTAATTTCATTCAAAAACTGTTACTGACCCCAAACTTTTGAATGGTAGTGTTTGTACAGAAAAGAGATGAAATTATAGAACATAGAATATACATAGATTATAGAACATGATGTTTGTGTTGGTTAAATTATAGTAGACCTGCTGACATGAGTCAGGGTAGATATATACCATATTTAGTAATTAGTCATTTAGAAAAGCAGATGCTGTTATGTAGAGTAACTTACAGTACACTTATTACATTGACTCCCGAGTCAAATACTAAAAACTTGCCTCTTCTTTGACTGTCACATGCTGGTGTGATTCAGGCTTCGGTAGAACTGCATCCTCAGTATTATTCTCTGTATTAGTCTTCTCCTTCTTCACTTTAGGAACCCGTGGAGCTCTTGGCTTCCTCTCTGCTTTAGGTTTTGGCTCTTTAGGTTTGACCACCCGCTTGGTCACTTTTTTCTTTTCAGCGGTTTCATCTGTCCCCTTCTTGAGTCTTCCTTTAGTTTTGCCTTCATTTAAATTTGGCAACCATTCATCCAACTCCTCACTGTCATCTTTTTGATTGCCTGTTCTGTAACAAGAAATGATTTCTATTTCATCCAACATTCAGGGAGAATAAGAAATAGAAGATCTTGTATTTTTACATCTTAGTCTTACTGGAAGCTCATTTGAAAAAAAAAAATTGTGCTGGATTATAAAGCAAAGGAACTCACATGTCATCAGAATCATCATCCGTCGTTGGCTCTTTATACACCTTCGTTGTTCTTGTTCTTCGAAGCATCTTTGTGTGGGAAACAACAAATAAAAACAAACTAAATGGCAATAACAAATAAGGATGTATGTGAAAATAAAAAGAATAGCTCTTTTAAAACTTGGACGTGAATATGTATGTTTTCAACACAATAATGTTATCCATCTCATCAATATTTCTATACAGAATGGACGCTCATATGCGAGTATAAACATATGTTTCTCATAAAACGACTTTCAGACAAATATGAAAACCTGCCTGTCAGGTGTCACGGCAAATACAATTTGCAAAGTACTCAGCGCAATGCAAAAGCATGTGTAACTTAATTGTGGTGAATATTAAATGTCAGCCAGCAGAAATCTGTCTGTAGAATCAGAAAGTCATTTTGAATTTAGCGCGCGAGCAAGTACGTGTAATTTGTCTTAGCTGTTGGTTCTCTAAATTACCAACTATTAAACCAGAGATGTTAACCTACAGAAGTCGCTTACAGAACTGTTAAAACTTACAATGTTCCTCTGACAGACATAAAACTATCACCCATTTCACGACGTGAATGATGCGGCTTTGTTTCCTTAGTGACGTCAGCAGCAGGAAGTGATGTAGGTAAGGCTCTCAAACTCTTAAAATATATAATAAAGGTTCATCTTCATGTTTTCAAAAAATAATCTGGTAAACGTCAAGCTCGTAAACATTCTCTGTTTCTAATACTATTCAACTTTTCCATTTTTAATGGTTATTTAACGGTTTCCATAACTGATCAAATAAATAAGCATATCGAGAGCTGTGTACATATTCATATGTCACACCAAAATGACGTAGCTTGTCTTCTGAGTGAAAAAAAAAACTGTAAAAATGTGTGCACATAAACCTAGTCCATGCTCTTTGCTCTTTACGCCCGTCCACTTCCGTGAGTTGCAGGGTTTGCTTGTCAGTTATTGCCAAAGCGGCGAAATAACCGTTGTGAGTGTTCCCTGCTCTTCAAAATGAAGCGAAGAATCGATAAATCTGAAAGAAAGTCTGCAGGAAGATTGCAGAAACCTAAGATTTTAAATGAGCGTGCAAGGCAAGTCACATTTGTTGTATTGACTTTTTCGAAAGTAATTCAGTGTAGACCTGTTTTTGTTTGTGACTGCATAACAACTGCATAAAACTAACAGCAGCAATATCAGGCAACGTCTAACAGTATCAATAAGTCCTGATTATGCAGATGGTTGTAAAAGAGATGACTCTTTAAAATGTGGCACTATGAAGATTACTTTAAATCTGCGATGTTCTAAAAAAAAAAAAAAAAAAAAAAAAAAACTTGATGTGTATATGTAAGATATTATCAGGAATAAAACGAAGCTAAATCTAAGGTTCCATTTCAACAAAAAACGTTTCATCTTCAACACCTACAAATCTAAGTTGTAAGCAAAGGCAAAAGCAAAGACTAAAATGCATTGCATTGGTTTAACAATGCATTTGTCTTCACCACATCTTAAATACAGCCCATTGGGTCAAAAATTTCAGACCTTTTTACACCCAGATTCTGTGCATGTTCTTTTCTTAAGATCTCAGTGGATGTGGACTTGGACCAAAATGGGACTTCTTTCAGTGTGCGTGCTTTCTGCAACAATACCAATTCTTATGCATCTCTTCTCTGGTATGCAATTTTCCCCCCCAAATATTGATGAGTTGTCGTCTACATAATGTAGTAGTTTATGGATTTTTTTCCCTCTATAAATTAATTTGTGTATTTCTCCAGACTATGTTGACCTCAGCCGACCTTCAGATATAGGTCTCAATCACACTATAAATATCTACCTTAAACCCGAAGAGGGGGTGAGAGTGGGCGTGTGGTTAGTTTTAAGACATCTACATGTCACATATATACACAAAAACTATAAAACAACAATAACAAATATGGAGGTTGTCAATATATTCTTTTTCTTTGTTCTTGCATTATACATAACTAATTTGTAGGTATACTGTACCTGAACATAGATGGAAGGAGGCGCAGGGGCAGAATCTAGAGTGGTATGAGAACGCTCTGGGGGATGGATCGCCAATTTTCATTTACCTCCATGGCAATGGGGGTAACAGGCAGGAAATATTTTAATCAACTAGATTCCATTTGTGATATGCTAACCAGACACTGCAATGTCTGCATAATTTCTTGACATTGATCAGTGGGCCTACATATATTTTTTACATATATGTATACACTGAACTTGTGCATTGAACTTTACACTGCTTTGCAGTTTGCACTTTACCTTAGTAAAAAACTGGGATGGGCAACTGCAGCGTATCACTGAACATCCACATTCAATCCTTTTGCCATCTCACTATTTAAACAAAATATCACAGTCCAATGAAACCAAACATAAACATTATAAGTGTGTAAACACTACCACAATATTATCAACTCGTTTACCTTAAATACAATTACCACATATTGGTTTTGGCTAATACCACATTGGGTTTGATGGTGATATAGGCTACTATTTAAAATGGGTTCTCTTCTAAATAAATCAATCAGTCAATCAATAAATAGATAAATTTTTCATTATATTGAAAATACATGTCAATAATTTGCTTTTGTCTTGATGCTCTTGTCTTGTCATGACTTTTGTACCCTCAATAAACAGATCTGCACCCCATCGTATTGGAATTGCAAATGTGAGCAAACTCACATATTTCATTATGAAGAAAGACTAAGAACTTGAATAGTGATAATGAATGAAGTGTCTTGGCCATATAGGTCTTGAGTGCTGTTGGATATCATGTCTTGGCATTGGACTACAGAGGTGGGTTAAAATGTTGTCACTACACTGTAGCCCACAATCATTGGAACTCATTTCAAACTTCAGTATATGATTTTTCTATTACTTACTCAAATGTATTAAAATCTGTCAGGTTTTGGGGACTCCACTGGGGAACCTACAGAGGCCGGTCTGAGTACTGATGCCTTATACTTGTACCACTGGGTTAAAGCACGCAGTGGCAACAGCCTGGTGTGTGTGTGGGGGCACTCGCTTGGTAGTGGGTGTGTAGAATCTGCTTTTTTTATTGACATTTGCCATGTTTCTACAAATGTAAATAAAGACAATATAATATGACTGTAAATAAAATTTTATATATATATATATATATATATATATATATATATATATATATATATATATATATATATTCTACATATACAGTATAACAGCAGTATGTTTCTTTTACAATAGTGTAGCGACTAACACTGCAGTGAAATTACTGGAGGAAGGTAAGAATTTGACTGCTTTTTATTCTCTTATTTTTTTCCGTGTCTGTTCAGTGTTGTTGTCTTGCTTTTTACTTTTTCACTTGTCATCGTATAGCATAGTAAGCTTCATGTAATGTGAGGCAGAAATTCAGATCTAAATGCAAGCTATTTATTGAAAAAACAAACAAGGCAAGAACAGGAAAACCAGGGAACACAGGGAGTAGAGACACAATCCGTCAACATACACTGAACAAAATTATAAACACAACACTTTTGTTTTTGCCCCCATTTTTCATGAGCTGAACTCAAAGATCTAAGACTTTTTCTATGTACACAAAAGGCCTATTTCTCTCAAATATTGTTCACAAATCTGTCTAAATCTGTGTTAGTGAGCACTTCTCCTTTGCCGAGATAATCCATCCACCTCACAGGTGTGGCATATCAAGATGCTGATTAGACAGCATGATTATTGCACAAGTGTGCCTTAGGCTGGCCACAATAAAAGGCCACTCTAAAATGTGCAGTTTTACTGTATTGGGGGGGTCCCGGGGGGGTCCAAAAAAAGTCAATATCTGGTGCGACCACCATTTGCCTCACGCAGTGCAACACATCTCCTTCGCATAGAGTTGATGAGGTTGTTGATTGAGGCCTGTGGAATGTTGGTCCACGCCTCTTCAATGGCTGTGCGAAGTTGCTGGATATTGGCAGGAACTGGAACACGCTGTCGTATACGCTGATGCAGAGCATCCCAAACATGCTCAATGGGTGACATGTCCGGTGAGTATGCTGGCCATGCAAGAACTGGGATATTTTCAGCTTCCAGGAATTGTGTACAGATCCTTGCAACATGGGGCCGTGCATTATCGTGCTGCAACTATCGGTTTGCATAACCAAAGAATTTCTGCACAAATTGTCAGAAACCGTCTCAGGGAAGCTCATCTGCATGCTCGTTGTCCTCATTGGGGTCTCGACCTGACTGCAGTTCGTCATCGTAACTGACTTGAGTGGGCAAATGCTCACATTCGATGCCGTCTGGCACTTTGTTCTCTTGTGAGAGGTGTTCTCTTCACGGATGAATCCTGGTTTTCACTGTACAGGGCAGATGGCAGACAGCGTGTATGGCGTCATGTGGGTGAGCGGTTTGCTGATGTCAACATTGTGGATCGAGTGGCCCATGGTGGCGGTGGGGTTATGGCATGGGCAGGCGTAAGTTATGGACAACGAACACAGGTGCATTTTATTGATGGCATTTTGAATGCACAGAGATATCGTAACGAGATCCTGAGGCCCATTGTTGTGCCATTCATCTACGACCATCACCTCATGTTGCAGCATGATAATGCACGGTGTACATAGATTTTCATACATTTTCTTGTGTACATAGAAAAAGTCTTAGATCTTTGAGTTCAGCTCATGAAAAATGGGGGCAAAAACAAAAGTGTTGCGTTTTATAATTTTGTTCAGTGTATATCCACAGCAAACATCAACTGATCAAAGAACAAGGGAAATACAAGGACTATACATTATATACAAAAGGGGTAACAAGCTAACAAGAAACACCTGGGAACAATTAGGGAACTAATCAACATTAAAAACTATTAAGGGATTACAAACATGGCAACGAAACAGGAAGTAACACAAGTCTAAACAAGACATGGGGAACATAACAAAGCCCAAGCCACCGGGGAAGGATGGACGGCCAGAACCATGAGGTGGAGGTGGGCCTGGTAACCAAGGTGAAACCGGCAGTTTAGGGAGCCAGAGCAGAGCAGAGCAGAGAGGGCGGGGAGCCAGGGCGGAGCAGAGAGGGCGGGGAGCCAGGGCGGAGCAGAGAGGGCGGGGAGCCAGGGCGGAGCAGAGAGGGTGGGGAGCCAGGGCGTACCAGAGAGGGCGAGGAACCAGGGCGGAGGTGAAGGCCACCAAGGCAGAGCAGAAGGAGCAGGAGACCACCAGGGCAGAGCAGGCGCAGCCAAAGATCACGGTGGAGCAGGTGGAGCTGAAGAACACCACGGTGGAGCTGAGGACCACCGAGAGTCAGGAGGCCATGATGGAACTGAGACGGGGAGCCCAGAGAGTTGGCCTCAAGGATGGCCTCTGTGACCATAACAGAGAGCACAGAGAGTTTATAAACAGCCTCAATGGCCATGACAGGGGGCACAAAGAGTTCAGAGTCTGCCTCAGTGGACATAACGGAGCCACCAGGGGGTACCGAGAGTTCTGAGACAGCCTCCATGGCCGTGGCGGATGCCGCCGAAAGGCAAGAACAGGAAAACCAGGGAACATGGGGAGTAGAGACACAATCCATCTACATTCATCCACAGCAAACATCAACTGACAAGGAACAAGGGAAACACAAGGCCTATATACAAAAGGGCTAATAAGCTAATAAGACAAATGGGAAAAATCAGGGAACTAATCAACATGAAAAACAAGGGACTACAAAAATGGCACAAACAAGACATGGGGAACATACTTTACACATTTTACATATTTTAATACATTTCTTGACTGTAAGAGGGGAATGGTGTGTTTTTCTTTATTCTGTATATACATTGTTCTTGATTTAAAAAACTGCACATTTCTTGACAGGAAAACAGTTTGATGGAATAATACTTGAGGGTGCATTCCTAACCGGGGAAGTGGCACCTAATCAAATGTTTGAACACGCTTTTTCCTGGGTAAGTAACGTTTATGATCAAAACAACTGGTCGTTACAAATGGGTTTCAGATATTTTCGTTTTAGATATTTTGATTAGGTATTTTCTTGATCATATTGAGATATTTTTAAAACCTACCTTTCAAAATATTGTAATTGGGATTTTCTTACAAAGTAAAATTTACTTAAAATTTGAAGTTCATTAATACTTTACATGGACAAACCACACAAGATAATATGGGTCATTAATCAGTACCTCTTTTTTTTTTCTTTTCTCCAGTTTTATTGGAAGTTCCCGTACATTCAGTTCTTCCTTTTCAATCCACTGAAAAACAACATTGTGGTCTTTCCAACTGATAAGAAGTATGTGACTGTTAATATTAAAGTAATTAATATTAATAATATGAGTAGAAATGTGATTGGAATAGTATGCCAGTGTTATGTTAAATATGAACATTTATTTTCATCTCATTTTTCTTACTTTTTTTTTTTTTTTTTTTTGATAGTTTGCAGAAAATTAGAACTCCCATTATGATTCTCCATGCTGAAGACGACCATTTAGTGCCCTTCGCATTGGCTCAAGAGGTTTGAGTTTGTGTGTATGAAAGTTAATTTACCTTATAAAAATAATTTGGAAATACATCTTTGCTTTAAATCACATTTATTCTGGCTCAGAATTACAGAATCGCAAAAAAGGCCCAGAACTCAGATGAACGGGTCAAGCTGGTACCATTTGATGGATCGCTTGGATATCTTCATAATGGGCTCTATAAAGACCCTGGTTTGCCAAATATCATAAGGTGATGTCATGTTTTATCTGAATATTAAAAATTTTAAGATTTCAAAGAATTTTCATAAGAGATATACACTGTACTAGGTGTAACGTTACAAATAAAGACAGCTCTGGAGAATTACTTTTTCTATAAAAAGTAACTTTTGATAAGTAAGCTATGCATTGTTGCTATATAATGTTGCACATACATCACTAAATGACAGAAAAATATTAGATAATGGCAGCAAAATGAGTGCCTATGTTTATTATTACAGGGAGTTTGTGCTGCAGTCGCTGAAGGCAGGAAACTGACACAGGAGGAGAAGGATTTACACCAAGAAAGAGCCAGCTAAATTGCTGTTTTCTGTGTTGTAACTGGAAATTTAGAATGGTTGTAAACAGTATGCACTTCTTTGATAAAAACATTGTAATGTCTGAAGTATATTTTACAAAACTACCCCCATTTGGGTGAATTTATTGTCTTGTTATGAATGAGAAAATACAGCGTTTGATGTTAAAAAGAGTTAAGTTTTGACTGAATAAACCGACGAATAGCTATATTGACATAAACAATGGGAAAAGAAATCAAATGTGTGCCAATGTCATGCATTAGTTCTTAAAGTGGTAGCAGCCTAGCATACCTGTGGCTGTCTGTTGATCAAACAGCAAGAGAAAAAGAGAAAATCACTCACTGCTTTTTGATTGAATAAGTTTAGCTTTAATTGTAGGCTATATTTAATTCATATTGTGAAGACTATGCAGTGTTTTATTTTTCTTTATCATTATTCAACATTCAATTCATTTCGAATAGGAGGATACCTAGTGTCCACATTGTCATCGGTGTGGTACCGGCCGTTGAATTTGGACTCTGGAGGACAGACTTTTTTTGTGGCTGGAGGAAAGAGTCTGATGTTTAATACATTTCCACAGCAAGTTGAGGATGCATATGCTAATTAATAAAGCAGTTCACAACACATACCAATGAAGTCTTTAAAGGCAGATTTCTACATGAGCGCACTGCACCTGAAGTCAATCAATTTGACCTCCATGGTGTCCTGGTTTACCAGCAGGTTCTTGGATTTGATGACCCGATTGACGACACAGCGCTTGCAGCAAATGTTAGTAGTGTGACATGTCGTGCTGTCCTCTTTTCAAGGCTTCCTCCATGGAGCTCCATGAAGCTCAACAAGTACATGCAAGGCAAGGGCCACTTCATGACCACGATGTAGTGGTCTGTGTTGTGCTGCCAGTCCAGCAGTTTAATCATCTGAGGAACACTGGGGCCCTTACTGGCCATCAAAGCTGATCTCCATGGGGAGGCGTTTGGGATGGCCAGGCTAAAAGAAAGAAAATATGACAGATGGTGGTTTCCTACACTGTAAAAAAATCCTGTTGTTTTTACAAAAACATTTTTGCAGCTGTGGTTGCCAGAATAATTCTGTAAAAAATACAGTAAAATGTAAACATATGTTAATTTTGCCTGTTAATTTTACAGTATAAAACCATAATTTCAAGAACATTTAAATTTAAATTCCACAATGCTACTAAAATCTGTTTGGTATCTTTAACATACTGACAACCACCATAATAATGCAAGTGATTTAAGAGGAAAGTTCATTACAAGTAGCTTTTCCATCATGTAACTACATGACACTTTAATAATGCAATAAACATTCATTAAACAACAGAAGATGTAACATAAAACCCAAATGTGCATAACTGATAACAAAAACTATTAACTAATAACTGACTAATTTGATTTGATCTGAAGGGTTGGATTTGAAATCCACTGCTGCTTAAATGTAGCCTATATCCTTTGAGTGATTTATAATCAAGTTATTAATCAAATTTATCCTTCTAGATATTAAATGATTTGATTGACTTCTTCAAGCCAAAGCATTCATTTGACTTTTCATCTTCAAATACTAGAGAATAATGACAAATACTGTTTCAACCTCTTACTGAGAGAAAGTATATCTAATCAGTGTGTTTTGGGAAAGTTTCCTGGTCAGAGCTAGAGCTCAGCCAACTCCAACCTTGAAGAAGCTGTATCTGTGTGTGTGGATGCACATTTGTACAGGATCGGTGACCTCAGTGGAAATTTGTTAAGTTTATCTGTGCCTTAACCAATCAGAGTCATTGCTTTGTCCAGGTGGAATATGCTTTATGGAGAACATCAGAGTATTGTCTATGCCAATGTGTGCTGCTTAGGCCGACTTCAGGGGATCTAGAAAGTGTGCAACATATCGGTGATGAATCATGATTTGCTGCTTGCTAGTCAGCTGCAGGTGGTACTAGGTGGGACATTATCATTCTAGAGAGCATTTGATTGACAAGGCACAAAAGTGTCATTTCATGTGCTCTTTAAATGCTGTGTTGGAGTTATAAAAGGCTAGGAAAATCAAGTGAAGCTAGCTGAGTTCTTAAAGAGTCTCAATAACCTACTTTGCAAGACAAATGTTTTTGTAATTAGGTATTAGCAAACATGCTTTGCTACCTGTCCCATTAAAAAAAAAAAAAAAAAAAACTATAGGCCCGGGTTTTCCCAAACAGGCGTTTGAGAACCCCTGGGGGTTTATGAGGGAAGGGAACAGAAGGGGTTGGTGAGTTGATGAATAGTTAATAATAAGTTCAATAATAAAAATATAAAATTAAAATAAATAAATAATTTTAAAATAAAAACAATCGAAATAAAACACTTACTAAAATATTTCTTTGTTGTTATTTACCTGTATGGCATGTCACCATCTAACATATGAGAACCGTGAACAAGCGAATTTGTTTTTAAATTATTTAAATATTAGCTTTAAATCTCAGGGGTGCTTAAACTAAATATTTTAGGTCAAAAAGTTTTTGGGAAATGAGCTCTTGTATTCTTGTTACCTAAAGTTTTTGTTAAATGTGATATTTGGCAGCTTGGGTGACGAATAACAAGGGTCTTTAATGAATCGACAACGCTTTTATAATTTTAAACTTACATCAAGTTTGACTACAATATTTGAATTTCGTATCAATGAACATTTCATCAGTGTGGTTTTACATCCTGCTAGGCAGCCTGCCTTTCCACCGCTTCTGTTTGCGCTCAGATGACGTGGCCATGGGTGGCAAAGCAGAGGGTTTTCTTTCTCAACGTTGATTAATCGCTCTCTCCAACGATAGGTCCAAGTTACCCATGTGACCTGCTCCCACCAATCAGCGGTGGATGCGCTGATCACTCGCTGAACAGTTTTACGACAAGCTCGTAATGCGAGCATCTTAAGACAACTACTGTCATAGAACCAGGAAGAAGGAAGGTGGGATAGCCCCCAAAAAAGATACCATTTCAAATCAGTCGCAGAATTTTCCCTAGAAAATCATGGGGCTCTGCAGGTGGACGATTGAAGTGGTTGTCTTGACGACTGTTTTTAGTTCATTGCAGCCAGTTCGAGCAGATGAACACGACCATAAGGTAAGATAAACTGCGGGCCGAGAAGCCCTCTGTGTTCGGTGTGTATAGTCTCGAGAGACGTTAGATATTGAGCTGGTTGCTCTGGCAAAAGTGCTTAACATCAAAGGACAGAAATAAATCCAAAACACTTGATACGGTGAATAATTCATTGTCCCGTGTCTATGTTAGAAATGCTAAGGCACATCAGAAGCTACGTGGCTAGCTTAGCATCAGCTATCCTATTACATTATTTTGTTGAAACAGCAGGGTTGTGTCCGAAATCCTCGGTTTCGACTCCTCGTATGATGCATAATAAGTATAAATGTTATTTTAAGCGTAAGATTTGTTGTGTGGGTTTCTTTTGTGCATGTATGAGATTACTCTGAAGGGTCGGCTAACCGTCGTTAGCTAAAATAAATATGTCCGTCTGTACACACACATATCCGGTTCGTCTAGGCTTTTATATGACTGATATTTACTGTAAAATAGTGTTACATTTACAGTAAAAAACAGCTTTGGTTGCAAGAATGTTACCGTGACGGAATGGCAGTCTTCTTTCGGTGACATTTTTGTGACTGTATATTTTACAGTTCCCTGCTATATGTCATTAAATCATAATATGGCAAATGGCAAAATAACAATATATTATAGCTAATGAACTCTGTTGTTGTAAAATGGTAGGTACAATGGAAGGCTGCTTGATTTCATCACACTTATTCTCTCCAGTAACGGTGTAATCAACAAAACTCAGAAATATTTAATAACTTTAATAATCTTTTAAAATAAAAATTAGAGTGAAGATTTTTATATAAAGCAGCTTACAATTAAGCAATTAACACGTTTTTATTATAGCATTTTTACACTCCTCAGTGTACAGTATTATAGTCCTAGTGATAATGTTTGCTTTCATAATATTACTGGAATTATTCAGCACCACATAATCTGTGATGATGAATTATAGTTTATAAAATAGGATACATTCTCGTATATATTCCTTCTTTTGTCTAAAGAGATTCTGGGATTTCTGGTGGATAATGTGCTTCTTTTTGTTCAAACCATGCAGTGCCAGTGGGAACACCTCTGAGCATGGGAGACAGTGTTTAAAGTTTCATGGTTACTTACAACCATGCAGTTGTCATCTTCCTCTTATTCTCATGTTCGTTATCCAGTGTCATGAGTGTTGCTACATTGCTCTTTTATATTTATTCTTTATATTAACATAGGATGGTGTAACACTACCTGATTTACTGGTTCACACCCTGTTGTTGCTGTGTTTCTTTAGCCTCTTAATTCAAGGAATTTAAGGGCTAGTCCCACCCCCCCCCCCCCCCCCCCCCCCCATTCAAATCTGTATGAATTACTTTCTTCTGTGGAACATAAAAGAAGATATTTTGAGAAATGTGTTTTTTTTTCTCCATGCAATGGAAGTCACCTAAACTGTTTGGTTACCAACATTCTTGAAAATATCTTCTTTTGTTTTCCCAAAAAGAAAGATACAGGTTTGGAACATTATTATGGTGAGTGTTTGATGACAATTTTTGGTAAACTCTTCCTTTAAGCATTAATTTCTCTGTTCTGCAATCTGCATCAAGATTGTTTCCATTTCATTTATTTTATCTAATGATCTATTTATTATGTCTAATCATGTCTTCATTATTGTTATTTGCCTCAGAATAGGGTCTTTCATTATGAATTGGAAAACTTGTTAAAGATCCAACAGGATATGAATAATAATCATTGAGGCAACAATATCATTGCTTCCAATGGTCTGTGTCATAGGATCTGCATACTTTATTCTATAAATGTCTGTGTATCAGGGAGCAGGCACATTTTAGGCACAATTTTCACACTCTTCTAGTACATTGTATTGGTCACTAAACAAAATTGTGTGCATTATTTTTTGTTGAATGTAGACTGAGTATACATATAAATAAGTTGAACGTTTTTGATGGTATTTATGTAGTTTTTGACACTGGAAACATCTGTTAGTTAGAGCGGCATGATTCTGGATAAATTAATAATCACATTTTTTTTTTTTCAAATAGAGATTGTTCCACGATTCCGAAAAGACAACTAAACAAAATAACACAATTTACTAAAGGTTATGGCATAATGTTAATTGCTACAGTCTATTTAAAAACGTTTAATTAATTTGAATGAATTATTATTATTTTTTAAATCGGTTCAGTGAATGATTCAATGACTCACTTATAAATACTTTACTTTTTTACTTAAGCGTTTTTTAACGAATCTCTTGAATGAATGTTTCAATGACAAATACATTTTTAAGTCACTTGTCGCCACCTAGTGACACCAATCCTTATTTGAAGCACCAAGTTACTTTCAAAAGGTGATTTGCTCTATTTTGATATAACCGTAGATCTCCATAGTACCGTAGTGTTTATATCATCAGTGTTATTAACTTTTATCCTAGTACTTCTGTGATTTAATATAAATATTTGTCCTGTTTGTGAAGCTGTTCCAGGATAACTGCTTTCTCTGGGTCAGCACTGTGATCATACTTGTCAAAGGTTTAATAGACATAGCCGAATCGCTGTCATTTAGGAATAAGATCGCATGGGTGTCTGATTTGAGATCACAATCTTTAACGATAAATCACGCAGCTCTACTGATAGTATATGTATAAGGAATTGGAGGACAATCGATAATCTATAACTCTAGAATTCATCAGTGATCCCACTGATTTTATTATTGTGGTTTTATAGCATTGTATAAAATTTGCTTGCTTGTCCACTTGGAGGATGCATAGGTTTAAACTTAAGTCTTTGAACAGAAAAGTTTTAAATGAAGTGTAATATTTGGACAAATAAGTTGGTTCTCTTTTTGAAGCACTTTTTAGTTTAAGCATGGTTTCTTGATTATCTTGTTTTGCTTGAGGGTTTGGCAGCATCATAATTTTTCAGTCTCAATTCTAAAATCTCTTTAACTTCCAGCTGACTTCATCTCACATTGAATGAATAGAGTCATTTTTATGGGTGTGCTTGAGCCACACACACACACATCCTGGACACCACAGAGAGTGTGTGTGTATGTGTGGATTCAGACTGTTGTTTTTTTTTATCCAGTTTTAATTAAATGAATATGTTATTTTGCGCTATTTAAAAATTGTGTTTAGGTGGAAAATGCAAAAATTCTAGTCTGAGCCCGGCTTGCAGGTGACATTCTGGAATTGAATTAACATCACAAAGAATAGATGCTGATATTTGAAACAGGTAGCTAATGACTGTTCTCTTTCTTCTGCAGTACACAGATAAAGAGGAGGTGGTTCTATGGATGAATACAGTGGGCCCTTATCACAACCGACAGGAGACCTATAAGTACTTCTCCCTACCATTCTGTGTGGGCACGAAGAAAACTATTAGTCATTATCATGAGACGTTAGGAGAGGCGCTACAGGGAGTTGAATTGGAGTTCAGTGGTCTGGATATCAAGTTCACAGGTATGGTCTTGATACCTGTTCGGCTGCCGAAATGCATCGTTTTCCTGTTATCACTGTAAAGCTGCTTTGAAACAATCTGTATTGAATGAAGCGGCTAGCATGTTAACTTGTTCAAATGAAGCTTATCAAGGGCACAAGCATTAAATAGCACTATTAATGTAATTTACATTATGTACATTCATTGGTCATTCAGCCACATGTTTAATAGAATGCAATGTGGATTTGTCTTTTACAGAGGAGGTGATGCAGACGACATACTGTGACATTGAACTAGACAAACCTAAAAAAGATGCGTTTGTCTATGCCATCAAGAACCACTACTGGTACCAAATGTACATAGATGACCTTCCCATCTGGGGTGAGTATCCTGGAAGCCAGAGTGATTGGAAAGCCTGCTTTTTCAAAGTGTACAAACCCCTAGCACTGGTTTGTTCCAGCAGATACTTTTCTGCTTTTTTGTGTGTTGTGTTATTGAGCAAATCTAGTCATTTCAATAGGAATCTGGGCGAGGGTGAAAAAGTTCCCCATTCAGATTTCATTCAAGCTGGTCATGCAAATTTGATGTGTTGTCTTAAAGGAACACTCCACTTTTTTTTGAAAATAGGCTCATTTTCCAACTCCCCTAGAGCTCAAAAATGACCAAAAACTTTCGAGATTTTGGGGGACTATTTTCAGGCGCTGCGTAATATCATTGCGCCTGCTGCACCCATGGTACTGCAGCAAAGTTCCTTGATTATTACGCAGGAATGAAATTCCTTGCCATATCGGTCTAGAAAATCGCAACTTTTCATTTTCCGTTGGTCTTAGTACACGATGTAACTACAGAAGAGTCAAGTTTTAAATAGGAAAAATATCGAAAGTCTTTGGTCATTTTTGAGCGAGATGCTAACGGTCTAATCAGATTCAATGATCTATGCTAAGCTATGCTAAAAGTTCTACCGCCAGATCCGGAGATCGGCTGAATGGATTCGAAAACGGTAAAACTCAACTGTTTAACTCTAGGGGAGTTGGAAGATGAGCCTATTTTCAAAAAAAGTGGAGTGTTCCTTTAACAGAAAGCTGCTTCTGTGTGAGCTGTGCATCATACATTGCTACGCTATTGACAATGGACCTTTTTTTGCTGTAAACTTTCGCTGAAATAATGTGAGTGCACCTTAACAGTCCCTAGATTTTAGATGGAGAATTTTTTCAGTGTTATCGTAGTATTAATTATATACTATTATAGTATGTATATAATATTTTGAATTAGCTTTTATTTTTATATTTTCTCTTTTCAGTTTAATTTATTGTAATTTTGTTGTGCTTTTGAGATTTATATTCTTTTTTCATTTCTATGCAATCTTTATATAATCAGTTTTTCATCTAATATCTGTATTATTTTATTTTATTTCCACTTTACTTCTATGATAGAAAAAGATTTTTAATACTTTTAGCTAACAGTAATAGTTCAGCTGAGACAGCATTATAAATGAGACAGCAATTGTGAAGGGTAAAAAATATATTTTTGAGACAAATCTGTTAGCACAAACAACAAAAATGACAAACCGTTTTCTGATGATCATTTTAATCATCAAAACGTGTAGATGGGGTGTTTGTTTGTGGGTGACCTTCACTGAAATGTGAGTGAAATCCTTCTGCATTCATTGTGGTTGGCTCATTTTTTTCTGTGCGGATGTGCAGAATGAGTGTGACCAACTGCTCTCTAGGGTAGAGTAAACTTTGTACTCCTAGTTGATTAATCTTTGCAAAGAAATGAAAGTGGCAACGTATGTACATATGTATGTATCTGGTGGTTATTCTTGGACATCCTGTTTTGTGACAGTTTTTGATGAGAATGCATCTAAATAGTATTGATTTGTCCATTATGCAACATTTGAGGCTGCCGAGAAGGGCATCAAGATGCTTGATGTCATGTTGCTCTGACTGTGACTGTCAAGTCCATGTTCCATTACAAGCCCTGTGAGGATCATCAGGATGACTGAAAGAAGTGGTTTCAAAATCAATAGAAAAAGGTCTTCAAGATCTGGTATCTGGATGTGAGTTAACAACTGTGTTAGTGTCTGCCCTGCTTCCCAGCTTGCACTGCTCCAGCACTCAGTGGGATGCAATGGATGCCCTCCCTCAGGGTGATATTCTTCATATAGTCATCTCTTCCGCTCTGCTGGACAGTGTTGTTTGAGAGTCCTCGAACTCTGTTATCTCTTGAGCCTTTGGTCACACTGTGAATGAAGCTGCTTATGATTGAGGCCCATCAAGCCATCGAGGTTGGCAAGACTTTCAACGCTGATGTAGCTTTTCATAACCTAGATCAGGGCTAATCAGTTAGCTTAATTTGAGGGCCGGATTATCAAATTCAAAAGTTGAGGTGGGCCGGGGGTTGGTGGGGGTTAGGCATAACAGTTTCAATAAATAAGCTAAAGTAAACCAAAAAAAAGTATTATATTTACTTGGAAATGTGGTACCCAATAGTATGCAGATATAAGACCATAATAAATAACAACTTGATGATTTACAGCTGTGCAACTATTTTCCTTGGAACAAATATATTAATTATACAAGCTCATATAACTATTTGTAAGAATTATTTTATTTATAATTATTATAGGCTTAAATGAAATATTCTGACAGTGAGACTTGGTAACCACAGGTAAAACCATGCATGGCTGCTCACTGCCACTGTCAAATTATATTATGATATTATGAATCTATATGTTATATATAAAAAATGCCTATACACAGCTAAAAACTATACACACCTTCACAAAGAAACATGTTTCTGACATAATTTCATAACAAAAATGTATTATATATTCCCCTACCCACCTAATAAATCTAATGCAATATAAGTGACTATAACATACTATGCAAAAGAAAAATATATTCTATATATAAATTACTACAGTATACATTCATGGTAAATGTTTGTAAGGGTAGCGATTTGGGGATTTAAAAGTCTTCTAACTTCGTTCCTGTTTTCCTCATCAGTCTTGTTGGGAATGTTGAGGCTGTTTCATCCGATTTAAAACTAGTTTAATCATCGAGTGATTTGTGGTTTGTAACAGAGAGGTGTGTGTCGAATTGAAACGCTTCCCACTGGATGTCACAGCGCGGTTTAATAATAGTGTCCGGGACTGGGAGCAAACGCAACTCTTTTAAGCTTGCGTTCTGTTATCCACTGGGACATGCTGTGTGCGTAGTTCAAAGTAAACTAGTGAAACGACTGAAAACAGTGCTATTTGTTCTCTATTTGTTGTTACTGACCAAGAAATTGCTTCAGATGATTCAGTGACAGAGCGGTCCAAATAAATCTGAATCGTTTTAGACCATTATGCAAGCGTGTTTGGCCAATTCACGGAAAAGAAAGAATTGAGCCAAAAGGATGATTCATTCACAAATGATTGGTATCGCTGGTTCAGTCGACAGAAATGTGGTACATAATACATAATAACTGCTGAAATATTCGCTCTGAAACAGCTGCGGCCACGTATCTAGCCAAATTTAGACGCACCACCAGGAAAAGAGGAGGGAGTCTGGGGTGCCCTCGGGCCGGATGGAAATGGTTGGCGGACCGCCAATTGAATAGCCCTGACCTAGATCATGGAGAACTCAAAAGTTCTTAAAATTGTCATCAGTTTTAAGCTCTTGGTGATTTTGCAGGGTTACTGACAACCCCTTAACACAGCTCGCCCTGCTCCAGCCCATCCACCATCAGGCTGCTGAGTGTCTCCTCCCAGTTAGTCAGGAAATGGTTATGTCAGCAGCATATGTGCAGAGCATGTCCACTCCTAAAAGAGATTTTAGCACATGTTTAGAGAGATAAAGCCAACATACTTATACTTTATACATGGCGTCTTGCACCCTACACATAATTCTTCACAGCCAACAGCTTGTGCAATAGCATCTCTACAGCAGTTGGGGGACTCAAGTCAGCAGCCATATGGACGCTGGCACATAAATGCCAGAAAGTTCTTTAAGATCCATTGTGAGCTGCCAAAATGGCTATATATTTTTTGGAAGCTTCCTATTTAATGACCATCTTCTCACTCCAAGATTTCCAAATGATCTTGTACCTCAGATAATGTGCGTTACTAAGCCATTATCTTATTCTCAAAAAAAAGTGCCTTAAAGGGAAATCAGTTTATTGAAGTATTTTAAACACGTTGTTTCCCACCAGGGGACATTTTAACAAACCATTATTATTCAACAGAACTAATGGAATTAAACTTCATTGTAAAACCATTTGTTCTGAAAGTGCTGTAAGGTTATTAAGTGTTCTTAGTTGTTCATTAATTATTGAAGGAACTTTGATCATGGAAAGGGAAGAAAAAATATTGGGCTTTAACTGCCATGTGAGTGAGCTGTGTTTTTGTGAAGTATGTCTGATTCTGATTCATTTGTTTCTGTCTTGATTTTGAGGTATTTGGAGAAATATTGCATATGACTCTAAGCATAATAATAATTTTGTCTCAATAGCTTGAAAATGTTTTTGTTGGTCCTTTACTTGAAATGACAAGTTCACTCTGTAATGTGAAGCATTTCACATGAAACAATATTCAAGAGGAAATGATGTCGAGGCGACTTGGTCCGTTAAGGTTTGGTTGGATTGTAAAATGTTAGGCTGTGATATTAGTGGTTATTACAGTCATGTTAGAGGCAGAGAACGTTATTACATTTGATGAAAGTAATTAATTTATTTTATTTGGATTTAATGTACTTGTTTATTTAAACTGATAATATACTGTTGACATTATGTGAAGTTTTTGCCTTCATTCTAAACGGAAGATTGTTTTGTGGGATTATTTAAGGTATTGTTGGTGAAGCTGACGAGAATGGAGAGGACTATTATCTCTGGACTTACAAAAAGCTGGAGATTGGATACAATGGGAATAGAATTGTGGACGTTAACCTGACCAGTGAGGGGAAGGTTAAGCTTGTGCCAAACACAAGAATTCCCATGTCATACTCTGTGAGTAAAGCTTTCCTGAACCTCAGAAACCTGCTAATATTGACTAATACCAGTTAAATTGTCATTTGAAATTCAACTTTGTGTGAAAATTAATACTAATTTCTGTAGATTGGTATGCTCGTTCTCATACATATTTATAATATTACAAACTTTTTGCCGATCCTTGCAGGTAAAGTGGAAGAAATCTGATGTGAAATTTGAGGATAGATTTGACAAATATCTTGATCCGTCCTTCTTTCAACATCGGGTAAATGCCACATTTTGTTTGTTAACTCCTTCCCAGCTAATTTAAAATTGAATTTATGGAATGGTTTTTTGCACCTTACAGATTCACTGGTTCTCAATATTCAACTCTTTCATGATGGTGATTTTCCTGGTGGGCCTTGTTTCAATGATCCTGATGAGGACATTAAGGAAAGACTATGCCAGATACAGCAAAGAAGAGGAAATGGATGATATGGTGATCATCACTTACAGAACATTTTTGAAATACTTTATTAAATGAGCCTTATGGATCCATCACCTTTTCATTTATGCATTTGTTTTCTCTTGTATCTGTGATGAACTTGAACCTCACAATGGCTAATGTTTTATAGCTCTGATAACAGCTCCATAATTTAATGCTATGTTCCTCTCTGGGATGGCGTCTTCCTCTCTGCATTCTATCAAACTAAACGCACATTCTGTTTTTCTTTTATCTTATTTATATCTCACTATCAGGATCGTGATCTCGGTGATGAATATGGATGGAAGCAGGTTCATGGTGATGTGTTCAGGCCGTCCAGCCACCCGCTGATATTCTCCTCCCTCATTGGCTCTGGGTGTCAGATCTTCTCTGTTTCTCTCATAGTCATAGTTTTGGCCATGATTGAGGACTTGTATACAGAGTGAGTTTCACCTATGATTAACAGTGCAATGATAAACTACATGTATTGTTTAATTATTGTCTAGACAGTTAAAATAAAAAGGACATTGTTGTATAATCACAATATACATTTGGATATTTATGGAAAGGTGGGCTGTGAGGGATATTCACGTTTTCTTAAGTGCTCATCAAAGGAATTTCGTGTTTGCCTTTGTAGGAGAGGGTCCATGCTGAGTACAGCCATATTTGTTTATGCTGCCACGTCCCCAGTCAACGGCTACTTTGGTGGAAGCCTTTATGCAAAACAAGGAGGTATGCAAACTAATATTTGTAACTAATATTTCCTTTCTGCGATAAGGAAAGCTCGAAATATCATTTTAACTGTATTAGCTATAAGATATAAATAAATGTAAGCATATAAGGTAGCCTATTGAAGGTGTTCTAGGTGTCTACAGACTTTTTTCTTGTCGTTTCTTGCAACTATTCTACATAATTTGTGCAGGGAGGAGATGGATAAAGCAGATGTTCATAGGAGCTTTTCTGATTCCTGCCATGGTGTGTGGTACAGCATTCTTCATCAACTTTATTGCAATTTACTACCATGCCTCTAGAGCCATCCCATTCGGCACCATGGTAAGTTTGTCATCTGCCTTATACAGTGTGTAGTCTATACATGCCTATACAGTGTGCCTATTCAACTGTCAAATAAAAATAAAGAAAATAAGAACATATAATCAAACTACAAGCAACAACACAAATGCATACAATGGAGCAAAGATGCATATAAAATACACAGTGCTTTTCAGGTATTTAACAGTAGTTTTCAGATACAGAAACTGAATAAAGTAATCAAATATAAAATAACATTGCATATTATAATCTTCATTGTATAAATTAAATAAAGCTTAATCATTATTGAAGTTACAAAATCTATTCAGTCAAGAGCAGTGAGTGATTTCTTTGTCATTTGTTGTT